>JALJCO010005076.1:0-165684 GCA_023101725.1 Atherinomorus stipes
AATGCTACTGTAGCGACCAATGACAAAGACTTCAGTTTTGTCCTGGTTGAGCTGTAAGACATTCTCTGCCATCCATGACTAAAATACAGTTTAAAGAGTGTTAACTGGCTCTATGTTATCAAGACACACTGTGATGTCAATTTGTGTTTCATCAGCTGTGGAAATCAGTGATGCGTCTGCTGGTGATGTCCCTAAGTGGCATCATGTATAAATTAACAAAAATTGGGCTTAAAATGGATACTTGGGGAACTTCACATTTTATTTTATGGGTCCTTGAGGAGCATGTATCCATGCTTACAAGAAACTGTCAGTCTGTAAGATAGGAGTAAAACTATTTTAAAACAGATCTTGAGCCACCAACCATACTACGAAGTCTGTTTAATAACAAGTCTGTTTTGAATTTGGTAGTTTTTAATCTAATTTCACCTTTCGGCAGAAAAACAATAAACTTAAGGTGAGCACATTTGAATTTACTGGCTAAATTCAGATGGAATATAGGTGAGAGATTTGAGGCTAATTCTGTAGGTTTCTTCTATCATTTACAGCTTTAGAAAGCTGGAGGAGGAGTCAGGAGGCGTGTGTCAGTTTGACCTACAGCTGGTGGTTGGGGGGAGGTGGGAAACAGGCATACATTTCAACCATGGGCTCAGAGATTATTGACTCACCCATTGATTTTTGTCAAAGGGGGTGGAAGAGGAGTAGGAAATAAATTATTATTCTTGTCTAGACACCAAGACATCTATTTTCATGAACTAATGGCTTTCTCCTCACTCTCATACTGAGATATCTCATTGCACAGGAAGACAGGTGTGTGTTGGATGCAATTTTGCAGCAGCTAAGAATATAATATGCACATATGAAAACAACTATTCCTCTATCCTGCACTTTATGAACAAGTAGTACAAATTCCATTTGCACATATCTTCAAAATAGTGCCACACTACTTTATTGCTGCAAATTTAAGTTTTGTCAAGCTGATTCGATGTCAACAAGACATTTACAAGCAGAAAAAAAGAAAAGAAAAGAAACCTTCATAAAAACAATGCTTTTCCGTTAGAGAATGAACCCTAACCTTGGCTTAGTGTGCTTTTATGGAGAAATATAAAAGAGCACACATATTATTTGTGATGAAAGGTCTAGTTTGTGTTGCTTTGTGAGACTTTATGCTTGTGTAAAGCATCCGATGTTCTTTAGTAGTAAAAAAACCCAAAACAAACAAACAAAAAAAGATTTGAGAAAGTTGCTAAGAAAACAAAGAAAGAAAATCACTTCCCTTCATTGCAATATTTTCATTAGTTTTAAATTATACAAAAGAAGTGCAAAAAGTGGACAGATGTAATAAAGGATTTCAGTCAAATAAGCTAACTTTTTAAACTCACCGGTTACGAGTATATTCCATGCCTCAATGTATTCTCTTTCCGTTCTTGTCTCATCTTATAAATGTAAAGCTTCAACCTGCAGGTGAAGGGAAGTATTTCTATCACCCATAGGTTCAGCTACATAAAGCAGAGTATATGGATGGGCATGCCAAATGAGTTTTGCGCAGCTTCCTGCTCAGTGTTCTAAGATATACACAACCACCATGACGCATCCGAGACAAGCATTAAATAATGCAGGAAAAGAAAAACGAGTGGTGTGCCAGCAAAGCAGAAGAGTAACCCTTTGCATTCAAAATAACTTTAACCAGGATCCTGAATCTTTTACCTCTCTCTTAAAAACAAGATATTTTGTAAATAAATTCTACAATGTTAAACTATGGTTACATTAAAATGCCCAAAACACTGGCAAAATATGCAAACAAGAATGTGGTGCATAACAGATTGACTCATTTAAATGTTTTGCACTGTAGTCAAGGAGAGTTTGCTTTTTTTTTTTGCTATTCCTTTTGTTCACATTTTACAAATGAAATATTGGAAAAAAAAAAAAAAAAAAGGTTGTTTCAGCAGAAAATTTGTACTTTAAGACAGGAGAGTAAAGAGTAATCCATTCTGGTTTCCACCTTGGTTTCTGTACAAGATGTGATTTTGCCAGTTTGGGAAAAGGTCAGTCTGCAATAAGACAGAAAAACGTCTTGAAAAATTTTACCCTTTGAAGATGCTGAGATTAAACAACCGTAGGGACTGCATAAAGACAATGTATACGATCAAACTCAAGACATAGGAAGCTAAGAAGTTATTTAGTTGAGTAGGAAATATAATCCTTCAACCTAGAAAAAATAAAAAATAATGAGAAAATTGATCTTGTACAACATAACACTGGGATGGCACCGCCACTGTGGTGGATACGTCATTCTGCTCTGTGGCTTAGAGAGATTGTTCCTGTTGATAAGGAGACCTACCAGGTCAGATTTTCTTCTGTACCTGGCTGATGGCAGGGGACAAGTTATCACCTCTGCAGCCCTGCCTCAGCCCAAGAGGTTTACGGAGGCTGTTATTTGCTGAAGGGTGAGGACAATATACTGTATATGGAAGGCAGTGGAGCCCGGTTTCCATGGATCTGGGGGTTTTCCATTATGCATCTTGTCAACAGATACATAACCGGAAATGTTTTAGTCAAACAACTATAACCCTTAAAGCAGGAGGTGGGCCACCATCTGGCATCCTACGTCCTGCAATGTATCCCTGCTTCAACACAGCTGACTTGAATTATTGAGTCATTGTGTAGAACTTCATAGGCTGCTAGATCCATATAATTTGAAACAGGTGTGTTGGAGCATGGATACACTGAAAAACCTGCAGGACAGCGGCCCTCCAGGACTGACCTTGGACACCCTTGCCTTAAAGCCTAATGTAAACAAGATCACATTGGAGCATGGATGACAGCTGTTTAGCACCATTATTCTGACCCCCATTTGTTTTTTTTGTTTTGTTTTTTGTTTTATTGTAAAACTCTTGGTCAGATGACAAACTCCCCTCAGAATCTGTGATAATTCCTTTGTTTGTCTTGTTTGCAACATATAGTTTTCTACTGTATATAGCATTCAAATGCAAACAAATGTCTTTGGGGAATGTTATTTTTATTTTTTACATGGAATCTTAGAACATATCTTGCATGTATGATAATTACTTCTCCCATGGAAAGAAGATATAACACAATAGTTTGATACAGTATATTTGGGGGGCTTTTGCCATTAACTTGGGGTGTGGCTGGCTCTTAAAAAATTATGCAACAAACCCTATTATAGTAGTATCTGCAATCATCTGCACAGCTGGACATCTCCTCAACCTTCCTCCTCTAATTGTTATGACAAAAATGCACCATTTCTTCTTGTTTTTCTGTTGGGGTCAATTATGTATCCCAGTCTTGATTGGGTCTGATTGTACCCCCTGCTCATACAGTGGCAGTGGGTCCCACAATCATTGCAACTATGGCACTCTGTGAAAACCTGCAGAATGATAAGCAGAATTACAAGGTAGGAACTCTCCCTCCATACAGAAAAAAGAACAAAAAGCCCCAAAAACAAAACGAAACAAAACAAAAAAAAAAAATATTCTGGCCTCCATTGGAACAAGCAGCAGTTTATCAATAAAGACTATTGTAAAGTAACCAAAATTTACAGCCACACTCCCAGCCATAGGTCATCTAATTTACAGTCAGTTTACAGTGCATGTGTCCCAGATCAAACAGGACCTGGCAGATAAGTGGCTGTGGGTTGCATTGCCCATACATGAAACAGCTGACCATTTGTAGTACCTGCATAAATCAAGGCTCCGCAAGAACATGGTTGGTGACAATAATCTGCGGCCTGTCACACTATCACTGTCATCAAGGTTTTTAATTTCACTTTCAATTGGACAACTTTAAAAATACCAGGGGCCTCATTTATAAAGCTTGCTTACGCACAAAACAGGGCTAAGAATTGCTTAAGTAACTTCTTACGCAAGATTTGGAATTTATAGAAAAAAAAAACTAGCTTAGGAATGTGCATAACTTTAAGCAAACTACAGACCTTGCTTACGCACATTTTGGAGACTACCCAGAGTAAAATAATTTTGGAAAGAAGATCTCATAAAGGTCTCATTTACTTCTACAGTAGACAAATGTGAGATCCACATGGGAGCTAAATGAGACAATGGCTCATTTCTCCTGTTTCTCAATCTTGTCTCCAGATGAAAAAGTTTCACAAAATCTCGACCTAGTCTCACTTCCAGTTCCAAAGGAGATCTCAGTCATTTCTCAAATAATTCTCAGGATGTCTGCATTAAGTCTCAAATAAAACTATTTCTCCTGGTGAATTTTTTGGAGAAACAAAGAGACCTTCATGACTATGATTTGAAACCTGAATGAGGCTGGCATGAGATCTTCTTTTTGTCTTCTGAAATGCAAAAGAGAAAGCTTTGAGAAGTAAATTATTCCTCTGGGTGGGGATCGAGCCCCGTGCAGGCTCTCCATATGTCCTGTCACTCAAACATTTAATCCCCCCTTCATATCAAATTATTATCATAGATTGACTTTACAGGATTCAAACCAGCAGTATTATTTCTGCTGCGCAGTTGAGCTGAAACTAGCTGAAACTAAGCATTGCTGCACCACACAGCACAAAAAGGTGTTCTGTGTTCTGCACACAGTCGCACTGACATGGTGTTTCCTCCACAGTTCCACAGCGCCACTTCTGGAACAAACCTGTTACATCATCACTGCCACAACAACCTGCTGTCACTCAGAAGACTTTAGTTTATCTGTGATTCCACTGTGACGCCCAAATGAAATGTTTTTGTAAGGCTCCACCTCAACAACAAGCACCTCCACTTCAGTCTCCGCGAAATTACGTTTTATTGTCCTTTCGGTCGCCAGGATTAAGTTTCTTTAAATGCCTCAGATCTGCTGGCTCATTTATATGCAGAAACATCCATAAGGTGCTTTGCATGGGCCGTTTATGGAAGAACATGGGTGTGTAGGGGGCTGCATAAATTCACCTGCGCAAACTTCTAGCAAGAGTGTGATTTATAAAGGGGAAATTGCTTGAATGTGTACGTACGCACGGTTTTACAAATCGGAATATTTTTGGTTTTGGGCGTGAGTACACATTTAGTTAGGATCTTACGCACAGTTTTATAAATGAGGCCCCAGGTACATAGTTAGGGACTGGAGCTGAAAATTAGATGGTTGGTGTTTAAAGCCACATCATATGAACCTGGCCCAGTGCAAAAACAATCTACAAGATAAAAAAGTATCAACTTCACTTTTTTTATTTCATTAGGACACCTCTACATTTTGTAACTGAGCAAATGTAGAAAATGCATACTGTAGAATCAGACTTGACTGAGATTAAAGCTCATTGTTTACTCAAGCTTCTAAAAATCGCATATAAAGTCTGAGCTTCATTGCATGGTTGGTGAAGTAAAAATCCTTTTTAAACCTACATTTAACAGCAATGCTCAAAGAGTCTTCAAACATGTTGACTTTACCTATCACCAACATAAAACACTGTGCTGGCAGTTAAGGTCATGGTGCATACAGCTGCTGTGCTTTCTTAAGTATAGCATTAAAGTATATACAGGAATGGTACCTGACACAGAACCTGTCCTATTTTTCACCATTGATGGTCGTATTTTTCCTGCATGCGTTTCCTGGATTGGCATATTTAGGCTACTGTGTTGACTTGTTTTGTGAGAACATGTTTATTTCCTTTGGTTTTGCAAGTACTGCGTTTTTAGTCTTTGGAAAGAGTAACATAAGAAAACGCACAAGAAAAATACAGCAGGACTGACTGAGCCACAAGCTTGACTGGAAGTCGGCTTCAGATGTTACTTTTACTATGTAAATCTTTAATGTTTTTCTCCATTCTTGGCACATTTTTAAACAACAAAAGGACTTATAAGTCATCATTCGTTTCCGTGTGTGGTAGAACAACTGTTGTTTTCCTGGGTGTTGCAGTCATCCTAACTGCCCACGCCACAAATTATCAGTTAGTCTTCTTCATAAAAAAAGCAGACAAACATGCTGTGATTAAAAATGCTCACTTTTGTTCCACAGTCATTAAGCCCACTTTATGGAAGATGCAGAGACACAAAAACAAATTGCCTCTTGAAAATATTACAGTGCATATGAAAAGCTTTGGGTTTATTCATTTGAGTGGTGCATTCAATATTATTCTGAAATTAGTTATTGACCAAACCAATTACAGCCTGCCATGAAACATATCCTCAAATCAAACCAAAATTACAAGCAGTCCCCTGAGGACTTTGAGAAATGCTTGAAAACCAAGTTTTAAATCATTCATACAGCCACAGTTCCAAATAAGCTGCGACTTCTGGGTAAAATTGAGACAAAAACAGAAAATAACAAAATTCATAAAGAATTATTTTAATCTCAAATATAGTAATAGCATTTGTTGAAAGTGAGTCATTTTACTAAATTATTCCACAGAAAAAAAAAGAGCTCTTGTTAAAACTGATGGCAGCAACACAACACAAACAGCAGCTTCCCTGCTCTGTCACTCCTGATTCATATTAAAGGATCAAACAGTTTGCTGTCAAGTTTTTCACAATGACCCATTACTTTGAGTCTGCTGTGATGAAGCAGGGAAGCATCTAAAACCTCGAGGGCCAGAGTTGAATAGCCCTGATGTCATGGATGTCTACAGCTGTCCACCTTTTGAAGAACTCTGTAATCTTCCTTGCTTACAGTATCTCATTTTTAACTTATATCTCAAAAATTAACACTCATTCACCTTATACTATCAAACTGAAATTAAACTTGTATGTACAGTTACATGAGGCTTTAAAAACTGGTTCGTTTTCAATTTTGATAATACAGTCTCATGTAACCTGTAAGTTTAATAGATTAGCAATGTCATCACTAGAAAGCTGAGAACTCCACTGCCCCATTTCTAATGCCTGCCGCATACAAGAGCTTTCTGCTGAGCTAAAAGTCATTCGAGGCCGTTTGCTCAGCAGATAGCTCGCCGTGTGAGTCTGATGTTTGGTGAGTTTTCTGCCTCACAAGCCTTGAGGTGAAAATCAATCACGTTTAATATTTTTTGCCAAGCGAGGCGAAAAACTCACCGTGTGCACTCCACTTGAGCTGTCTGCTGACGGCAGAAGATCTAATGACCAATCAAAACGCCTCTGCAGATCACATGATTTCAAGATGGCAGCCCTCTAATATCACATTAGAAGACTTGATTGATATTTTGCAAAAAGATCCAAAGAATGAAGGCAAAAAAGTTTTGAGGATCTTTTTGTCAGAGACTGAATGTTTGATTTTTATTCATGTTGTCTTTTTAAGTAAACTGTATGCGACAGGTACTGTAGTATAATCATACCAGTTGGTGGCGGTAATGCACCTTTGAGTTCAACCACCATTAAACTCGAAAGAAGAAGTCGTGTAAGAAAAATGAATGAAACTAAGGCACAGATGGATATTTGGATGGATGTTTTTGAAGTCTGACGAAACATCATATAAGAAAGTATAATCTGGCCGTATTTCCAACAATTTATCCTCTAAAATGTAACGGACAACGTCACCGCGAGCTGCCATCTTTAAGTCCTGTGATCTGCGGATTGATTGCGTTTTGATTGGTCACTACATCTTCTGCCCTCAGCAGACAGCTCAAGTTGAGCGCACACGGTGAGTTTTTTGCCTCAGGCAGACAATATCAAACGTGCTTGATTCTCACCTCAAGGCCTCATGAGGCAGAAAACCCACCAAAAATCTGGCAGACACGGCGAGCTATCTGCTGAGCAAACAGCCTCAATTGACTTTTAGCACAGCAGAAAGCATTTGTGTGCGGCAGGCATAAGAAGGGAAAGTTAAGACACTGAAAGGCTTTAAAAAAATCTATATACTGTAGATCTCATGCAGTTACTTAAAGTGCTGGTGACACGATTATCATTTCATGTAATGCTACTATACAATATTACAGCAACACTAAATGAGTGGCTGTCACAGGTCGGCTCAAAGCCAATGACAAGAAATGAGGGGAGACAAGGTTTAGGCCAAACAAATTACTTTTATTGTAAATAATAATGCTAAAAGTTAAACTATGATAACTAACATGAGGTGTGAATATGTAGGAGTGATGGATGCATGCAGTGTGAGTATGAATGGAAATGTATGTGCACATATGACTGAGTGCAGAACCAAAGGCAAACCTGAAACCAAAAGGCAAAAGTTACCTGGAGGAGCAGAGAGAGAGAGTGTTAGTGGAATCAAGCTTATATAGTGAGCCACAGGGGACTCCAATTTACAAGGTTCACCTCTGATCAGCAGAGGGAACCTCCCCTGCAGATCAGAGGAGCCGTGACAGTGGCTCAGTGGAATTGTAAGTCAAACAGACTTGTTTTCACAGAAATATCTTAAGTTTTCTGAGTTTGAAAGGAGCTCTGCAACAGCGACTAAGAAAAACACGCCGCCATATTGCGACGTCAGCGGGAGAACTCGGGCGGCTTTTTTCTTTTTTTTTTTTCTTACTCGGTCAGCTAACAACAAGCAACATGGAAGCGGTGGACGGTAACGATAGTCCCAGCCTGGAATTGATTTGTTTGGTGGAATCATCAGACAGTTCAGAAGAGTTTGGTGATGTTGAGGAATATAGAGGCATCACACCTTATAGATTTGAGCCTTACCAAACGGACTTCATGCCGAGTGAGCAAGACTCTGAAAGCGGGAGTGCCGGAGAAGATGACATGGTCATTGCAGCAGCAGAGGGAAACACACGGCAGGGGAACACCGATTGGTATGTCTTTGTTATACATTACGATTAGCATTTTTTGTTGTTAGTGATTTGTTTATATAGTAATTTGTGAATTAATGTAACTATTTAAACAACTGATTTTTATCCTCTCCACACCCACCTGGACACCAGCGCCCATTTAGCTGTGTTTTCAATTAACAACAGCAAGCCACTATATGGACATATACATGGTTATAAAGCTTAGATAAATACATAAATAAATACATAAATAAAAAGAAGCAACTGCATCTCCCTACCTTTGAAGTGGATCCAGAGGCCATTTTATAAGTCCAATCTTCAATTGTTTACATTGTTCACAGTCCTTCTGTTCGTAAGGGTTCACCAATTTAATCAAAAATATTTTTGATGAAAACGATTCCGTAGTGTGAAAACAGCCGACACACAGAGAAAAAAAATATAATTTTTCACCGTCCAAAAAGTCCGCTCGTCACAGCTACACGGTTTGTTTAGTAACATCTTGCTACGACCCCTAACGTAGCTGTTGGGGTGTGCTTGTTTTCCTCACTCTCCTTCCTGCAAAACAAGTGTCCACATCCGTTTTAGTCTAAATTCAACCCTCAGACACTCCTTGTCTTAAAACAACCGCTCTCAGCTTGGAATCCCATTCGACAGCACACAGCGCTGACAGCACAGCTAAAAGTCCCGTAGCTGGAAACTTGAATAAACTTACGCCATTCTTATGAGTGTTTGGACAAAAACCTGCAACACAACGCAACGGCATATCTGTAACCTTTAGCCTGTAAAGCTAAAACAAAAGGAGAAACTGTTAGCAAAACCGCTAGCTCTCCAGTCAACAAGCCGGGTGGGCAGTCTCTCGCTGATGTCACATCCGGTTTTGTACTCCTGTGGTGAACAGCGCCACAGTCTGGTCAGAAAAGCAGCGATGTTTTCTAATAACTCATTTATGCAGCTGCGGTTGTTTATGTTACATAGATCATCATGAAGGACGTTTTGGTCTATAAAACATGGCAAAAAATGTTAAAATCGTGTCACCAGCACTTTAAACTTTGCTTTGTGACTGAATGATTGAACAAAAATAACCCGTGGAGTTCCCCTGAGGCTCCATCTTGGGGCCCCTGGTGTTCAACATACTACATACTCCCACTCACTCTATGATATAAAAAAAACGGAATAAGTTACCATTACTACACAGATGATGTGAATGTATATAGCTATCTCACCAGAGCCACTTTCAGCCTTGCATTGTCAGAATATAAAGTCCATCTACTCTTCAACTGGAATAGTCATTTCAAACATGCCGCTTCCTCGTGGACTTCTTGGATCCCAGCCACGTTCAGACATTGGCAAACGTTCCGGATAAGTCAACACAGCCACACTCTCAAGGTTTCCACACTTTTCTCTTCCACCCTGTCAACATGTTTTTTTTTTTTTTTTGTGCATTCAGCCAAAACAACATGCCGCAATATTTCTGCTCTTATGACATGGGGGCTAGCAGATGAATGTCCGCTACAGCTTTGGGGTTAAACAGAAGAAACATATGTCTGAATGCAAACGGTATAAAAGACAAAGTCCACACTATTACCGCTCTCCAGAATAAGGCTGAAGGGGGCTCAAAAGACTATAGGTGGATCCAAACACTGATCAAATGGACTTATCAAATTAAATTTGATGTGCCAGAACGTCCTTCAATTAAATGAAGACAAAACTGAAATAACAGTTTCTTTTATAGTCCAGGAATAGAGAGAAAAGCCAGGACTCAGCTTCAAACAGTGATGTTAAACCACCCACACCTACCAAGCCAGAAATCTGGGAGTAGCAATGGACTCAGACTACATTCACACTGCTGCTCAATTCTGATTTTTTGCCCATACATATTGGATTTTTTTAATGCCAGTCTGAATGGCGCAAATCTGATTTTTTTTTTTTTTTCAATTCCGACCCAGGCCTCTTTTGTCCTGCAATCCTAAATCAGATACATATCTGATCTGTGTCGAATGGCCGTGCCACATTTCATTCGACTTTGACATCACAAAAGTGAGACAAATGTCTTATTTCTGCAATGGAGGAGACGGGATGCGTAAGATCGAATGTATACAATGAATATAACAATGTTAGACAATATTTTTTTCCAGTTCTGATTGTACATCAACTTTAAAACTTATACATACATGCTAACAAGTGTAGCATCAGTATTACCTCCTCAAACACAGCGTATGATGTCATGTCTTCCTCTGTGCACGCAGGCCACTTCAGAGCCGTGTAGAGTTCATGCTGAAATCTGATGGAGGTCACATGTAAATGATAATATTAACAACAGCGCAAACAAAAAGAAGAAAATCTGGCTGTTGATTGGCCAAGACCGAAAATGACTTGTTCATCTCAAGTAAACAATGAAGCAACAACAGATTTATGCAGTGTTGGGGTTTATGATTTAACTTAAATTTTCAAACCCAATGCGGTCATGAACTGTTCAGTATGAGCAGCAGGAGAGGCAGTGAGTCCTCCAACATGTTGTGCTGTGACACATCCTATGTCCCTTCCTCTTTTAGGTTCACTGTACGGTCCATTTAATTTCACTCTGCCAGTGAACCACACCAGGGATCACTTGCTAGTGAACCCTGATCAGGTGGACCAGACTTCCCTTATTTGGTCCATGACCACAACACTTCAACACAACACTTAAAATGAACTGCTTATGCTCTGCACTAAAGATGGATACAGAACCTTTTGTCTGTCTCCTGTGTTTTTATTTGTAATATGGTCAGTTTTCAGTGCTTTTCAGAGTCGGATTGCAGAATTTTGAGCATGGCATTGCAGACTAGTGGATGAATTGACTTATTAATCATGATGATGTAAAAGATGCATGGAAGTTTGGCAGGTGGATGGAAGCATGAAGGCAGCAAGGTATGACAACATTTGAAACAGACGTTCCCATTTACATACGGAAGGGAGCATAAATGGACCTTAGCATTTTAGTTAAAGAAAAGAATTGTGAATTGTGTCATTCTGTTTTCATTTACATTTCAGACAGGCCATTTTTCTCTCATTTTTTAAAAACTTTTGGAATATGAGTTGTACATGTGCCTAATTTCATTTAATCTAAATGGTTTTTCACTTCATCTTACTAATCAACACTTTATTTATTTCATTTTTTTCTGTGTAGTAAATGTAAAGGAAGTGTTTTTTTAAATGCCATTCTCTCCATGCAGCAGAGGATGGAAGAGAAACAGGATGTACACAAAGAAAAAAAAATAATTTTGCACTTAAAAATATTTGTATGCACAGTATCTTTATTTCAAGAAAAGGAAAAAGTGAATCTATGCTGCAAGTTTTTTTTTTTTTTTTTTTTTTAAGGTAAATAATTATGGTTTAAATAATTACTTTTGGTATTATCTGGAGAGCAGGTGCAGCCAGTTTTATCTTATTTCATTCACTTTATTTTTTATTTTGTCCTACTTTATTTTATTCTATCTATTTTGCTGTAGGTAAAATAAGTTTTCTCCATTGTAGCCAAATGACACTAATGAATAGCCGGAGGTGGACTTCATTACAAACAAACTTTTTTGTTTTATGTATTGGACCTATCAAATGAAAGTCCCTGAATGTAAGGGCAGCTTCTCTCCTCTTCATGCATGATTTGACATACAAATTACAGTTCATAACGCTCTTCAGGTGCTACTTAACGTTCCATGATTGGTCAAAAAGTCTTTGCAATCTTCAAACACTTTTCATGAAATAACCAAAATGAAGAATTGGAACCTTGGAACCCATTTTTTTTCCACTCTCTCTCTGACTTTAAAGCTTTAGTTAAGGTACCTGGGATGAAAGCACTAGAAACCACTATTACTTTGAATAAGTTGGTTTTTACTGTTTGTGCTTCACTGGAGCAGCTGAGCTCACACCAGTCATTTTCCCCTCTGCGTCTGTGGGCGTGCGTGTGTGTGTATGTGTGTGTGCAGCCAAAGCATTGAGCAGTGGACAAAAACTCATGAATGTGACACTTCCAGCGGTTAACATGTAATTTTTTTGTCATTCATTTTGAGTTTCACGGGCTTTGGTTCTGCACAGAGTGATTTTGAGGCACATTGGGAGGTATCAAGCGACTGGTACACATCCTATTTTAATATTTCTGATATTCCTGCTTCCATGACTACTGGTAGTAAAGTTATATCGTTGTTGCTGCTTCAATTACTGTACAAAAAAACTTTTGAAATGAAAAATTTTTTTAAAAGAGTAAATCAAGGAAATAAAATCCCACCCCAAGGTACAAGAAACTGAAGTGATGGTGCAATATGGTTTAACAAGGAGTATATTTGCTGGGTTATGTCACATCTTATTAGAAAATGTTTTTTGTTTGTATTTATTGAATGAGACACTTTATCTCAGCTAGACCAGAAAAAATGCAGCATATTGATGATGATTACATATTTTGTTTAGAAATGTATACTTTTACTTTGGAACGATGATTCCCCTCAATTTTTATTTATTTATTTTTTTTTTTTTTGAGAGAGTCTCAGCGTTTTTACCTCTGGAAAAAATTAACTTTGGAAAAAATATAACTGTGGTCATATCTTTAAAGGTAGAGTCCGACGTTTTCCCACTGAACATAAACGTTAGACTTGTGCAAGTGGAAATCCGTCTCAAACTGCGCCTTTGGGCGTCAAGTCGCGTGCCGTGGCGCATTTGAATGCAACTCTCTCTCCCCCTGCCTGTAATTCGGTCTTTAGCTTTGTTTTGTTGTGTTCGGGATGTTTCTGGGTGGAGATTTCTGTTTATATCACCAGCCAATGACAGAACGAAGGACATGACGCCGTGTGGAAATAAGTTATTGATCGGAGCAGATGCCAGTCACTCGAAGTCTCAAAGGAAAAAAGAAAGAAAAAACGGCAGATGCACTGAAGAAAAGGTAAGAGCTTTAGATAAGAAAAGTTGGAAAACCAGGGCTAATATTAGTTTGGCTTTTACCTGCTTCTGAGCTCTGAAGGAGAGGCTTGAAGCTGAATAGTTTGAAGAATGAGGCGGCCATTAGCCTGAGAGGGAGGGGCGCTAAGTTAGAATGCTGCTGTTTGCAAACAGAAACGGTGGGGGGACTTCGAACTCTACCTTTAAAGAATTTTGGTCTCCATTACTTTCAAAATTGGTGAACCCTTCTAAGACTAATGACTAAGTCTAAATCGGAACTGGTACCTTATATAGAGGAATTGCCTTTAATATGTATATAAATTTTGTGCATATACTGTATGGAAAAACAAGCGTGTGCTGTGTGTACAGTACATATGCATGTATGTATAAATGTGTGTATGTATGTATGTATAGGCTTATATATGTCGAGGGGTATGCACGCATGTGTGGCAGGATGAGTTGGGTATTTCTGCCACCAGCCAATCAGTGGTTGGCAGATGATATATAAACCACGTAGGAACTAACTAGAGTGCATTGTTTCCTGACATCAAGCAAAACACTGGGTTCACCTGACTTCCTGTAAGCACGGAAGGTAGGCTCTCGTGTGTTATGGCAGGTTTATGTCTAGTTGCTGTGTGCTTATGGCTTCTCTGCTTGTAGATTCTCCGGCGGTGCTGCCTCCGGTTTTTGAATATGCTGGTATCAATGTGGTATGTAAGTCATTTGGTCTTTGTTATGACTAAATGGGGTACAGGTGTAACCTAGCTCTCCCAATGGGGCTTGGGAACGTGACGTCACAGCGTAAGCCCCAAGGGGGTCGACGTGAGGATTCTCCATTTTTGGAGGCCATTGTTCAAAGTCGGGCTATGTACGCAACATATGTAGAACTTGCTGGTTACATGCTGGCATTCCTACATACTGTCATTCCAACATACCACCATCCCGAAATCCCGCTATTCTGGTACACAAACGTCCCACCCTTCTGACAAGGCTTTCCATGTAAGGAAATGTGTTAATAAGAATCTCTGACTCGGCGCTGTCTGGTGCTGAACTGTAAACAAGAGAACCTCATTAGGAGTTTAGCTTTTGCAAATGAATAAATATTTGCTGCCACAACACAATTTGGTCAAATGCCAAGGAATGAAATCCAGTTTCCCCTCCAAATATGAAACTGCAGTGCATTTGCATATAAACAGACGAGAGGATACCAGACGGATACAATGATGGCAAATAGTTAGATTACTTATCTAAAATAACCTATATATATTAAAAAGCATATTGTGAAAAAAGCTAAAAGATTTAGATATAATAACAGTACTGTGGGCAAACTTCTCCTATTGCTTTTTAATTTATGCCGAGAGGGAGCGCGCTGGTGATTTCTTTAATTGTGTGTTCTGATTAATTTCCTAAATAAAGTTTTAGCTTCTGAAATCAGATTTTTAAACAGTTCTGATGGAGCTCATTGTTTATCTGGATGATGCAGCTTCATTCCGAAAGATTTCACTGAATTTGGACGAACCTTGGCATCTGGAGAAAAAAAAATGTTCAGTGTAATTGCGGTTTTGTGCAGCATCCATAAATGCACACAATGATGCGCCCTCCCCTGCTGTACAGCATGGAGACTGGACATTATTCACACGTTTTCGCTGGAATTAGTCAGTGACTTCAGGTGTAACCTGCAGCGCCGTCATTGATATCTGTAAGTGCAGTTATTAATGTTGCATTATGATGCCGCGTGCGCAAAGATGCACGGCTCTGTGGAGAGCTCTGCTCCAGCTGGCTGCGGTGACTGACGCTGTTTTTTTCTGCTGACAGTCAGTGATCCTGAGATTCAGGCATGAATCTAAGATGTTTCAGACCAGCTTGAGTGACGTTAACACGTGGAGGCAGATCATTAAGTTGCTTTGTGAGGTTGTGGAGTCCGTCTGCTGTGAAAGCATGTAAAAATCTGATTGCCGGAGGCAGCTGTTAAAAGGAATTATTGTGGGATGTCATTTCGACCATAGGATTAAAAAATGCCAGAATGATGAGACGTTTTGTAGGGATTTTTAGGTGTTGCCATTTTGACAGTTGGGGACCATGTCGGAGTGGAGGAATGTCAGAATGGTGATTACCTCCTGAACTTTTGCTGTGTTGTGGGTTGCAATGTTCCTGCACATGATCGATCTGGAAAAAACAAACAAACTAAAAACTGTCCGTCTTTTTTTTTTTTTTTTTTGTTTCCAACATGAAAACAAAATCAAGGGAGTCTTGTGTCAGAAGTAACCCGGAGGCCGGGGATGGCATGGATAGCAGCTGCAAGACGCACAGACATTTTACTTACATCCCATCCTACCTCCTGTGCTCTAGGCATTTTCATTCCGGTAAGTGCAAATATGTGTCATAATTGGATGATTACCTTCCCACATTCTCCTATTTTTCATAGAAATTGCCCACAGCTCCCTTTTATTTTGTAACATAGCCTCTGTTCACAGTGCGGTTAGCATGCTAACAAGCTACAAAGGAGGCTCATTCAAACACATGAATGAATGGGACACTGGAAAAGCACTTAGCCGAGCCACTCAGATGCTTACCAATGACCATGTTGTCTGAGCCCATCGGTTTGCTGGCTTCCACATCTTGGACCCAGCCGTTCATAAACTTGTAATTCTGAAACTGAGACGAAGTGTAGGCACTCATGCCACAGACCAACTATGTGAAAAATGTGGAGGATGAAGCAGAAGATCAGGGTCACAGGTCCACTTTGCAGCCAGCATTTCATATGGATCCTTATCTCCGATTAACGCAGTCTTCTCCAGATAGTGTCTCCTTGCCTCGGGAAGAAGTTTATCTTGGTACTGGTCTTTTGTTTCTATTTGAACTTTTAGCATCCTGCTGTTTTCTTGTTCTAAGTCGGTCCCTCCTGCTGGCCTCCAAAAATGGCAGCGGCGTATTGTTTACCTTCCACAATGCATTGCGCATTGCATTTTTAATAAATTCTTGTATTTTTGGAAACCCCGTCTCATGTCTCATTGGCACCACGGACTTAAGCGTCCTTAGTAAAATCCAAGTAAATCTCTGGGTGAAAGTCCCGGGGTGATGTTGTCTTGGCTTGTTTTATATTAAAAGCCAGTTTGTTCTTCAGGGGCTCATGCCACACATGTGTGTGTATATTTGGAGAAAGTCTATGGATACTGTTGCTGCTATTTTTATTCTTAGTTTTCTTGCATTTGTTATTCATTTATTTAATTTAATTCGAATTATAATTATTTTCATTAATTATTTTGTTTCCTTTACTGTCTGGTATCCCTTGGGAGGGGGAGGAGGGTGATAATGTGGGTGAAATTGTAATAGATAGATGGAAATCGTATTACTGTTACTGATGCTGTATCAGTGCGGACATTCTCTGTTGTGGAATCATTGGGAAATGTATAAATGAAATAAAAAGACGGGAGGGAAGTGGATGTTGGCCGATGGGCTGTACAGACTCGGGATGACGGCATCCCGATATTATAAATATATATAAATATATTATATATAAATAAAATATTTATATATTTTGGACTCATCAAAATTGATAAAACAATACTACAGACACAATACTCTTGCACTGGGTACCGCATAGGGCTAGGGGTCAGCCGGGGGATGGGCATTGGACATTGGACGAGCAGTATGGAGGAATATTGCCAAGTTTTAATGGACTTTTTGGACCTTTTTGGTTCAGTCACCGGTGAACTCCATTATATGAAAGTTGGGGAAAAACAAAAACCCTTCCAATCTCTGGCTACATTTGAGATATTAAAAAAGTGCTCCACAGTCTTGCTGAGCATGAAGGTGAGTAGAAAATGAACGCACATTATTCTGTGGGTGTACTATTTCTTTAATTGATTTGCTGTTTGAAATAAATTACTTCAGAACTATGTAGATTATGCGCAATGAAAACTGTCATCATACATGCCAAACTGTCATTGACAAAAAAATATTAATCAGGTAAAAAATAAATAAATGGAAAATTCAATGAAAATAATGCTGAGCTGCAGCCTTAATAACAACAGAACTGACAAATAAGAAAAATGTGATTTGCTTGGAGATATATCCATCCATCCATTCATTTTTTTACCTTATATCTAGGGTTGGGTTGCGGGGGTAGCAGAGAGAAGGAAAGCTTTAAGCCGCTTGAAAAAGCTGGCTGGAAAATGTGGCCCAGAAAATGTGACTGGGGAGAGGAGCTTCCCTATGGTCTCATGACCATAGGTAAGGGTAGGAACATAGATCCAGTGGTTACGTTGCAGATATAAAACAGATTTGAATTGATGAATAACAGGTAATAGTTACTGGAAAACCAATTGCGAGTTCTACTGGTCTATTGTCTGTTGGCCATGTAGTGTGTTTCTTTATCTCAGGGTACTGTACAAGAATAATATCTTCCCCACAACCAGTGATTTATATGCATGCCATCCTCTGTGCAATGATACAATTAATCTGTTAATGGATTAATATTAATGAGCAGAAGAACATTGTTAGTTGTTATGTGCATTTGGGAATTGTCACAGTTTTGCTGTCTCCATTGCCTTGTCCATCATTAGACATGAGCAAAGTACGAAATGACCCCTGAGGATGTTGTGGCTTTGTGATGTTGTTGTTTGTGATCCTGCTTGATTGCCACAAGATAAGTTGCAGCATTCAAACACATTTCAAAGAAGCACAGTGTGTGTGTGTGTTTGCATGTCAGTTTGTGTCTTCTGCCTCTGAGGATTACAAATAATTAACCCTTGTGTGGTGTTCATTTTGTTGTTACTCAGCCAGTGTTTGTGGGTCTGGTGGACCCGTTGCATTTTGTGGTTTTTAATGCTTCACAATCCAACACTTTTATGTCAAAATACTCTACAGATGTTTACTTCATTCCAATTACAAGCAGTATAAACATCATAAGTGGTTAAAGTTGCCCTTTACCTTTGTTGGACCACACTTAGCACTTATTACTTAAAATATAAAGAAAATTAATTAAAATCATTTACATAAATTTACAAGTGAAACAAGGTTTTTCAAGACTACTGACTTTTATTTCTTTGAACTAACTTGGAAGAGTAGAACATTCAATTTCAAAATTTTTTGATATCTGTATTTCTTTACTTGCTCCATGTCGACTGTCATGTTCTGGTCCTGGGGTTGGTTGCTGACAGCCTGGTCCTGGGGTTAGGTGCTGAGGGCCTGGTCCTGTGGTTGGCTGCCGATGGTCTGGTCCTGGGGTTGGTTGCTCATGGCCTGGTCATGGGGTTGACTGCTACGGCTTGGTCCCGGAGTAAGGTGCTGACGCCCTGGTCCTGGGGTTGGCTGCTGAAGGCTTGGTCCTTGGGTTAGGTGGTAACACCCTGGTCCTGGGGTTGGCTGCTGAAGGCTTGGTCCTTGGGTTAGGTGGTAACACCCTGGTCCTGGGGTTGGCTGCTGAGGGATTGGTCCTGGGGTTAGGTGGTGATGCTCTGGTCCTGGGGTTGGCTGCTGAAGGCTTGGTCCTTGGGTTAGGGGGTAACACCCTGGTCCTGGGGTTGGCTGCTGAGGGCTTGGTCCTGGGGTTAGGTGGTGATGCTCTGGTCCTGGGGTTGGCTGCTGAAGGCTTGGTAGTGGGGTTGGGTGGTGACAGCTTGGTCCTGTGGTTGGCTGCTGATGGTCTGGTCCTTGGGTTGGTTGCTGACGGCCTGGTCCTGGGGTTCATCTTCGCTTTGAAACTGGCTGATACTCAATCTCGTCATATTCATCAGAGTCACTGTCAGACTGAATTTTCAGAAATGTGACCCTCTTCTTCTGAATCCTCTTCTTATAAGTAATCATCAAATACCTCTTTCTCTTCCAAAATCAATTCCAGAGCCTTCTGCACAGAATACCTTTTGGCCATCTTGATTGGTTGTGATAAGTAACCACACTGGCAAAGGTATATTTATAGTGTCCTGCTTCCAATTTGTGCAAAAAAAAAAAAAAAATTCCGGCAAGAAAGAGGGTCAAATGTGCAGGAAAACAACAGCAGACAGTGTTGATTTTTTAATTTAAAATTTTTGCATCAATGTTGCAACCTTGTGCGGGACCTGCAGGTGCAGAAGCACACGCACAGGAACAGCAGGCCCAGACAGAAGGACAGAGTGGAGGTACACAGATCATCAATTTCCACACTTTTATTAGCCCCGGGTCCAGTGGACCCGAACATCTTATATGTAATAGAAATGTGTAGGGGGGGTGTACGGTGTGTGGTCATTAAAAATATATTCTGATATATGTTCTTCATATAAAATGAGCCAAGGCCAGTGAGTTTTAGTTTGAAAAAATAATTAATTGTATAATTTTTCTTTCAATAAAAAATGAAAATGGGTCCCACAGACCCGAACACCACACAAGGGTTAAATAAGCAGTAATCAATGTAACTAATTATAATGGTACTCAATCTATAACACTTGCAGGTATGACTCACAGTCTTCACACCTTCCTCATGGCTGACTGTTACATCCTCTTTAGTCAGCAGCTTTAAACTAATTAGGAAACACAAAAACTACAGTGTGCTGAATCGAAACAACTGTTAATTGTAGTTATTTTTCCCACTTGAAATGCATATAACATGTTACATGATGTGAACACACATCATATGTTAACTATGCACGTTTCTAGCACATATTAGAGTAATATCCATGATATATTTAGAAAGTAAAATCCTAATATTAAATATTTAGACAGTTGCACCCAATTCTAGCAGCGTATCTGTGAAATATTTCTACTTTCTTGTCTTAACAAGGTGTAGAGGGCATTTTAGAGCAATTTAATGGAAAAAAATACAAGGCATGAACTTGCAAACTGTGAAAAAACACCACGGGATGGATTGGAGTTTCAGCTTTCTCAAATCTGACATGCATTATTTGTGACCTTTTACGTCTCAGCTCATCTTGTCTTCTTATTTCAGCTTGACTGATTTGTCAGGTACAGCAACATGATTTCACCACGAGCGTATGCCTGTCAGGTAGAATAATGTGGCTTCTATTCAAGATTTCATACAAAACAACATGCTGTTGCTTGACATATCAAACCAGCTTCACATCAGTTTGACCTTTCAGCAATCTCTCAATTTTCCTCAGACCAAATGGACAAGAACCCATCCATATAATTAGTTGAGATTCAGGGATGTATGGTGAATCATCCTGGGAGTGTTTCTGTGAGCTCACCCAAGATTTTTGGTTTCCTACCCCTAATTGGGTGCAGGAAACTAAGATGTTGCAAAATGAATAGGTTACTAATGAAACTAACTGGGAGAAGCCACAGTGTCTGGCCAATCTCTTTTTTTGCTAGAAATGATAGCTCAGCACAAAATAGATCATCCCAGCGTTGCGACGTTTCATTGTAATGCTGCAGTCTGCCTTTGGGATTGTGCTGCCAACTGTATCTGATATTGAGTAAAATATTAAGTGTGGTAATAACCCCCTCTTGTTGAGATAGGCCCGTACTCCTATTTTTCTGGTTTAATTGCTTCCTTTGGGATAATTAGTAATCGTTAAGAGATAGTCAACTGGGCATTAATGCCCTGTCATGATACACTGCACCAAATGTGCAAACATTAAGTGGTGCATCATTAGCTGAGTGGTCAGCAAAGTGGTGCTGTTTAAACTGTGAGGTTCACCAGTAAAATCTGACTCTCCTATAATTCCTTGGCAATGTTTCTGTGAACATGTTTATGGCTTTTCTGTAAATCACAACGTACAACTAACAAAGACCCCACATGTCAGTAACAGTAATTTTAGGCTGATTTAACTTACAACCGCATAAGCAGTTTATTCATGTGCAGCATCACCTGCAGAGCATAGACATCAATAGCTTTTTGGAGAATTGTACATCTGTCCATCTGTCCTCAGCTGCAGGGGCCAAGAGTGAGAAAAATCGAAACCTCTGTGAAGGTATGAAACTGGACTGACTGATGTTAACGGATCCTTTAAATTTTTCAGTGGATGTGATACACTTCTTATTCTGTTGTTATCCCTAGCTTCTTGACCAAATCATTACATAACGAGACAGTGCATGATCTTCTGCATAAGGGGAGGTACTTTGCTCAAGAGCCATTTTGTCCTGGCAGATATTGATGTAGATACTTTTCTGCACATTAACCTCAACCTTTATTCTTGCATTAGAATGTTAATGGTGGGATATAGTAAATACATACTGTGAATGACTTGTACAGTATTGTCTTCTTGACCCCGAATGTTCAGCTTTATGAATTAAGTTTTTAGTAATTTTGTGCATTTGTAATTGGGTACAATATAGAGTAATTATACTTAACACTAACAGTTACCTCTTGTTTAAAGTTAAAGATATTGCAGTATGCAGTGCAGCACAGTATCTATTGTAGACACGTTTTCTTAGATCAGCACAATGTACAGAGACAGACATCATTGCAACCTCACATTTCTAAAAGAGTTGCTACACAGTTAAAATGTACTAGAACCATGTGCTGAATTTGCTGACAACTGGAGCACTCTCTTTGACACATCGACGTAGACATGACCCTGATACTGTCATTAAAATAGAGTAACAAACAAATCTGTAGACACCTGCAAACCTAATCTCATCAGGAGGTAAAAAAGAAGAAAAATGTGAGGGAAAAAAGTAGATTGCTATTTTAACTGTCTCTTCTTTTTCTTTCTTTTTCTTTTTTTGTTACGGTTTTACTTAAAGGGTTTGAGAGCAATATGGGTTCTCCGAGCCCAGAATTTGTTCCTGCATCAGTGTCATGGTGAAACACACTAAGACATTAACATGTTTCTGATATAGTTTGTATACTTCTCAGAGAGACTCTGCCACACAGAGATCGTATTTGGCAACCTTATAATTATTTTTAGGCTAAATGTAATTTTTCTAGGAAAAGTTGTACTTTCATTCTGTACCCCCCCCCCCCCCCCCACAAAATGATCTGTGGAGGTATTAATTTTTTTTTTCAAAAATATCGCTTTTAATAAAAGTGTTCCACATTCAACCTTTAAAGGTATAGCATGTAAAAAATAAAAAGGTCAGTGGCAGAACCATGTGGTATATAATTCAAAACTGTGTTTCTATTGATGTGTAATTGCTGCACTAGATTAGCTGTTATATGTTTATTTTCTTAGAACGAGTCATTTATATCTACTTGCTGGGCAGTGCACATTTTAGAGGCTGCCATATTTGTTCCACCATTTTTACCACGGTGTCCTTAAATGGACAAAACAATGCGTGTGAAGTGAGAACCCTCTGAACTTTAAAAACAGCTGTACCAGCTTTGTTTAATGGGAGTTTGGGCACTGTTTGGGATAAGTAATGCCTTAAAAGACATTAAAAATAGTTACTCATCATATAGTCATAGCTACACCTGAGACCACTGGATCAACTCACAGATAAAAAAAACATATTTATGTCTGGGAGAATTTTGGCCACTAACAGCCACCATACATTCAATACAGTGCTTAGATATGAAGTCATTTGAAAGAAAACATCTTTTCTTGCAGTACCCATCTTCACCACTAGATGTCAGTAAGTCTTACATACTGTGCCTTTAAATGTTTCAGATCATCAAACAAATTTAAATATGAGACAAAGATAACACAAGTTAACAGAAAATGCAGTTTTTAAATGAAGATTTTTATTCTTGAGGGGAAAAAACTTATATGACCCTATGTGAAAAAGTAATTGCCCCCTAAACCTAATAACTGGTTAGGCCATTCTTAGCAGCAACAACTGCAATCAAGCGTTTGTAATAACTGGCAATGAGTCTCGCGCTGTGGAGGAATTCTGGCCCACTCATCTTTGCAGAATTGTTGTAATTCAGCCACATTGGAGGGTTTTCCAGCATGAACCGCCTTTTTAAGGTCATCCCACAGCATCTCAATGGGATTCAGATCAGGACTTTGACTTGGCCTCTCCAAAGTCTTCATTTTGTCTTTCTTAAGCCATTCAGAAGTGGACTTGCTGGTGTGTTTTGGATCATTGTCATGCTGCAGAACCTAAGCGTGCTTCAGCTTGAGGTCACCAACAGATGGCCAGACATTCTCCTTCAGGATTTTTTTTTTTGCTAGACAGCGGAATTCATGGTTCCATTTACCACAGCAATTCTTCCAGGTCCTGAAGCAACAAAACAGCCCCAGACCATCACACTACCACCACTCTATTTTACTGTTGGTATGATGTTCCTTTTCTGAAATGCCGTGTTACTTTTACGCCAGATGTAATGGGACCTACACCTTCCAAAAAGTTCAAGTTTTGTCTCGTCAATTCACAGAGTATCTTTCCAAAAGTCTTGGGGATCATCAAGATGCTTTCTGGCTAAACTGAGACAAGCCTTAATGTTGTTTTTGCTCAGCAGAAGTTTTGGTCTTGGAACTTTGCTATGCAGGCCATTTTTGCCCAGTCTTTCTTATGGTGTAGTCATGAACACTGACCTTAATTGAGGCAAGTGAGGCCTGCAGTTCTTTGGATATTGTTCTGGGGTCTTTTGTGACCTCTTAGATGAGTCATTGCTGCGCTCTTGGGGTTATTTCAGTCGGTCAGCCACTCCTGGGAAGGTTTTTCAATTCAATTCAATTCAATTCAATTCAATTCAATTCAATTCAACTTTATTTGTATAGTGTCCATTCATGACAATGTCACTTCAGGGCGCTTAACAGACAGAAAAGTTCAGGTCAGATTCACAATAGCCTAGCTAAGGAAACCAACAGATTGGATCGAATCTTGACTTGACCCGGTCCAATCCCCCATCCTGAGCAAGCACGGAGTGGTGGCGACAGTGGGAAGGAAAACACCCTGGGAGGAAAAACCTCCGGCAGAACCTGGCTCAGGTAGGGCGGCCATCTGCCTCGACCGGCTGGGGTGGAGAGGACAGAAAGAGAGACCAACAAACAGAAGTTAATGTTGTCTTATAAGTCAGAGTATAGACCTTTTCAGTACGGTTGGTTCAGCCAGCTCAAGTGAGAGAGCTGGAGGAGGCACCAAATGATCACAGGAGCGTAGCTGAAGGTTACACATTTATTACAAGATAACTTAGTGATAAACCGTAGTGAGCTGTGTAAATCAGACTCCGCTTCTGTGTCCGGCGGTCAAGTTATCTCAGTGTCTCCTACTCCCAAGCATGTGTTCAGTTTTCCCAGTTCCCAGTTCCATTTCCTGGTTTTGTCTGCCCTTTTAAGACCTGGCTTAAAGTCTGTCCCCTTCCGGTGGCTTGTACTGTAGTCCTTCCCTGTTTCTCTGTGCTGAGAAATGCCCCAAATGAACTACAGAGTCCATCAGTCCTTGGAGTCTGCTAAAGACACATCTGCATTAAAGTAATCTTCCATTGTTTACATTTCACTGTCTGTAGGACACCATAATCTACTCTCGTGTTCTTGCCACGTAGTCATAAACAGTCAGTAAACCACCACAGAACCACCAGAAGGCCTGCAGTTTGAGAGCGAAGTGCTCTGCTTGGAATATATGGAACTATGAAATCTCTAATATATAATGGAGCTTGGTCATGGAGAGCTTTATATGTGAGAAGAAAAATTTCAAATTCTATCCTGGATTTAACAGGGAGCCAATGAAGAGAAGCTAGAACTGGAGAAATATGATCTCTCCTGCTGGTTCTAGTCAGAACCCTAGCTGCAGCATTCTGGATCAGCTGGAGACTTTTCAAGGCATATTTTGGGCAGCCCAATAATAAAGAATTACAGTCATCCAATCTGGAAGTAACAAAAGCGTGGACTAGTTTTTCTGCATCATCCTGAGAGAGGATGTCCCTAATTTTAGCAATATTAGGTGGAAGAAGGCGGTTCTAGAAACCTGTTTTATATAGGAGTTGAAAGACAAATCCTGGTCAAAAATGACTCCAAGTTTCTTCACTGTAGTGCTGGAAGCCAAATTAATGCCATCCAGATTAATTATAAGGCTAGATAATTTTGTCCTGAGTTTTTCGGGTCTCAGGACTCTAACCTCAGTCTTGTCTGAATTTAGAAGCAGAAAGTTCAGGGTCATCCAGGTCTTTATGTCATTAAGACATCTTTGTAACCTAAAAAACTGATTGGTTTCATCAGGCTTCATAGATAAGTATATCTGAGTGTCGTCTGCATAACAATGAAAGTTTATGCCATGTCGTCTGATGATATTACCCAAAGGAAGTATAATGTGAAGAGAATTGGTCCAAGCACAGAACCCTGGGGAACTCCATGAGTTACTCTGGTGTTATGAAGACTCGTTGTTGACATTAACAAATTGAAATCTATCAGATAAGTAAGACTTGAACCAATCTAATGCAGTTTTTCTAATTTTAATAACATGTTCAAGTCTCTGTAGCAGAATGTTGTGATCAATGGTGTCAAATGCAGCACTGAGATCTAACAGGACAAGTATGGACAGGAGTCCTTATCTGAAGCCATGAGAAGATAATTAGTAACCTTCACCAGTGCTGTCTCTGTGCTATGATGAGCTCTAAAACCAGATTGAAACTTTTCAAACAGATTATTTCTGCTCAGATGGGCACAAAGTTGAGCTGAAACTGTTTTCTCAAGAATTTTAGACATAAAGGGGAGGTTGGATATCGGTCTATAATTAGCTAACTCTCCTGGATCAAGACTAGGTTTTTTAAGTAAAGGTTTTATTACTGCAGTCTTAAAGGACTGAGGTACATATCCTGTCAATAGAGATGAATTGATCAGATCTAGTAAATAAGTGTTTATCAAAGGAAAAACTTCCTTTAGCAACTTGGTTGGGATGGGATCCAGAATGCAGGTAGAGGGTTTGGATGCCACAATTAGTTTGGTTAACTCAGAAATCTGTGGGCAGAAATGATCCAGACAAAAATCAGCATCTACAGATGTCTCTAAACCTGCTGGGGGTAAGACGTCGTCAGTAGCTGGAAGGATGTCATGGATTTTCTCTCTAATAGAAACAATTTTGTTTGTGAAGAAACTCATGAAATCGTCACAGCTGAGAGTCGGGGGGATGCATGGCTCAACAGTACCATGGCTCTTCGTCAGCCTGGCTACAGTGCTGAAAAGAAACCTGGGATTATTCCTATTTTCCTCGATCAACGATGAATAGTAAGCCATTCTAGTTTATGTAAGGTTATAAACTTTGGACTTTCTTTCCAGACTAAGTGAGACTCCTCTAAGCCAGATGCGCGCCATTTCCTCTCATAACGTCTAGATTTCTATTTTAAAGCTTGTAACTGGGAATTAAACCAGCTACGAGGGAGCCTGCTTCTTCTGACAGATCTTCTTTTTTAACGGGACAACATTATCTATTACTGTGCGGTTGAAACTGCTATTTTATCAGCAAGCTGATCAATCTGAACTGGAGTCAAGCTTGAATAGATGCTTTCTGTGAAGTTAACATCTGGCATTGTGGAAATAGTGATGAAATAGATTCTTTAAACTAGTTAACAGAGCTATCTGATAAACCTCTACTGTAATGGGGTTTATTCATTTTTTCCTGAATTTCTGTGGATCGCAGCATGACGTCTAGCTTTTGAGGATCTTTTGGTCTAAAATTCGTCAGGCAGGTCCTATTTAAGTGATTTCTTGATTGAGAACAGGTGTGACAGTAATCCGGCCATGGTGTGGCTAGAAAAATTGAACTCAGCTTTCCAAAGATGTGATAAACCACAGTTAATTCATGTTTTAACAGAGCCCCCCCCACTGAAAAATATCTTCATCCAAAAACAGCATTTTCTGTTTACATTGTTATCTTTGACTCACATTAAAATTTGTTTGATGATCTGACACATTTAAGTGTGACAAACATGCAAAAAAATAAGAAATCAGGAAGGGGGTGAACACTTTTTCGTACAGCTGTACACTGTATTAACAGTTTTACACAAACCTTATTAACAGTCTCACATTAACTTTACTACATAGATTTATATTGGGTAAAATCTATTAGCTGTTTTTACATCAATTCTATATAGTCTATTCTTCTCAGTTTTATTTGACTGAATTACATAAATTGCATAAATTTTCTGGTCAAGGTTACAGAAGTGAATTGAATTCATTTGGATGGAAATTTGTCATCTAACTGAAATATGTAAACCTTAATAGTTGGAACAAATATTTCTTTCAGTGTAGGCCTGTGTTTGTTGCCGCTGGAGTCAATATTTTTTCAGTTTTAATTTTTTAATCTATTTGTTGCCCACATTCGTTAGAGAATGAAATTGCCTTCAGATTAATTAATGTAAAATTTAGTTATAATGATAGAACTACGTATGTATCCAATCTCAGTTGTAGAAGCACTGGTACAATTGTATTCTTGTGGGTGCTGCCTCATAAACAGTATAACTTTTGAAGATATCATTTTTTTGTGGTTTTTACTTTGGTTTTATCTTTTTCACCTTGGCCCAAAGTCTGCAATAAAGATTGAATTGAATTGAAGTGAATTGAATTTAAACTTCCATCACAGTGGAGTTTTCTATATCTCCTTTACTTTGGTCATTACGTATGTTCAGAAAGGAACAAAACAAACATGGCATAACTCAAAACTTCAAAAGTGAATTCAGCCAACCACTAAATAAGATAATGGAGGCTACATCCATCTGTTCTACCAGTCTATGATCAGATACAGTAAAACTGAGCTTTGACAAGCAGATGCACTAAGAAATTTGTCTGGGACCTGAGGGGTCTGTCCAATAATCTGCAAAGTTGCAACAAAGTTATAATCTAACCTAATGCCTGCAGCTGTTCTAAATGTCTGCACTTCCATTCAACTTGATTTTTCAGGACCTTAGAACCAGTGGAGAAATGTGCAAGTGTGCTTAATGCAGCTTTTGTGTTTTTAAATGCAAACTAGCAACTGTGAAGATCCGTCTATATGTCATCCCTGCTGTAAGGGATCTTGCATGTTCATTCGGTCAGCATAAAATCGTTACTAACACAAGCAAACGGGTGTGCCCCCAGGAGCCAGAGGGGATAAAGAAACCTGAATCAATTCAGTAAAAATGGAACAGATAAGACACCCGAGCTACTGCAGCTAAAATTCAAGCGAAGCAGGGGCCGTCTGATCTGCCAGCTCTCCTGAGGTCATGAAGACCTCAGTGGTTGGAGCTCTAATCTGGAATAAAGGAAGATGGAAAGTCATTCAGGTGCTGGGTGTGAAAGAACTGGTTTGGGAAGAAAGGTGATTTGAAAGAAATAGGATTAATTTCTTTTTTATGGTTAATGTTAGAGTCACTTAAACATTCTGGAGAGCTAAAGTGATGTCCTGTGATCAATTTTTGATTTTTTGATTTTTTTTATATGAGATCTGGTTTGTAAAGTATTTAGATAAATTAGACTTAAATCCACTCACGGTTTATCCCTCCCTGATATATTCAATTCAGTGTTTAAGGCATATGGATGCCGATGAAATGCATACACAATGGCGAATGGAATTGTAATTTTCCGTTTCATGTAAAATACTAGCTTATGTTGAGTTTGATGGCAGCAACAGGTCTCAAAAGAAAATTTGGAAAAGGGGCAGGCTGGAAAAGTAACTGGTAAAAAAAAAATTAAAAATGCAGGAGCCTTTAAGAACTAATTAGATATATTCACAACAGATCAGTGACATAGCTGAACAAAAAGTAAGTCTGTACATAATAGAATACCATTTTCTTCTGTGATAGAGAAACTCAGCTAGACAATACACTAACCTTATTAACCAGTCAGGGTCAGTCAGGGGGTCAGCAAGCTAATGCTAATTTTATGTGGTTGACAATTTTTATCGCTCAATCATCTCAAGAACATTTTAAGGTCGAGTCATTTACTCATAAGAACTTTTCAGTGGATAACTAGAAGTTAAAGGTGAGTGCTGCAAGTTTAATTCCTCCCAGCCAGTAGATGGCGCACTCACACATGCCATGCTAATTAGCGTTAGCAATGTCACAGAGCCAGTTTACTTAGCATTAGCAGATGTTTAGCTTATATGTCCAGGAGGAAAGTGACAACCTTCATGGGTCTTTTGAGCCTCTTTGCTACCTTCCCTCTCATCCTGCTTTGTTTTTTGTCCGCTTGAATTTGAGAAATGTAAGGCACAGTAGATGCTATTTCTACACAGAGCAATCAAGCTAGCAACTCCTAAGCTAATGCTAATGGCTCAGAATCACTGGCCGTGTCTCAATCCACGCACTTTCCTGAGTGCACTGGAATTCAGGGCATAGTGCGCACTGTGTACTTCATCTGTAGTGCACACTATGCTGACCCAAACAGAGCACTGCACTTACAGGAAGTGACGGACTAGAATTGCCCGCTAACATGAGCTAACTCTACTGAGCCGGTATAACCACCCTCAAACAAATGACCAGATCATAACTGTCATCAGGGAGTGAACAGCTTGGTAGCATGCCACAATAAACATTAGTGATTATGTCTAAATCATTTCATAAGCATTACTTAAATCAGTACAATACAGCCTCCAATGCAGCAGGGGTCGCCACCGCTTTGTTCACCGCTGTTATTCAGCTCTGAAAGCAGTTTGAAAGTCCCGCCTCTTCCTCTACGTCAGCAACATGGCGTCAGTTTAGTGCGAGTAGTGTGCTTCGTTCTGCACTGCATTTTTGGGCGTGATTAGGGCAACATCCTGGTACTTTCGGTGCACTGAATTTTTGGCTTAAATGACACCATGTGTGCACTACACACTCAAAAACAGTGTTTGAAGTGCTCAAGTGCACGGATTGGGACACGGCCACTGGCTCAGATGTGATGTTCCATGTTTTCTATTACTGTAGTGCAGACGTGCCCAAGTCCAGTCCTCAAGAGCTACTCTCCTGCAATTTTTTGAACATACCCTCTCCAACACACCTGAATCAAATGTTTAACTGTCACATGTCATTCAGCTCTGCAGAGTGGTAACGAGTCATTCATTTGATTGAGGTTTATTGGAGAAGGGATGCAACCAAAATGTGAAGGATAGTAGCTCTCGAGGACTGGACTTGGGCACCCCTGTAGTGTGTTTGTAGAACTACCTGTAGATTGTGTGGAGAAAGCAGAAAGCTCAGTTTAATTTTCTTTTTCTCTATTGGTTAGATTTGATCACATGGTTGGTCACAGGCGAGCCCAACCATTTTGATCTCAGTGCTCACTTTCAGTCACATGGTTTATCTCAGATGTGGATTGCTGTCTGGCAAAGTAAGAGGCTTCAGTTGGGCCTTTGCTCAATCTTTTTAATCTATCTGTGCTGAACTTTGGAGAAGCTTTGTTTGCGAGAAAGACTTACATCTTTCATCTTCATGAATGGGTTGTGATGTATATTTTTCTATATTGAATGCCACATAAGCACTGTCTGTCCTTATGTGGCAAGAAAAAGAAGGGCCCAGGCGGGATTTGGTCCCCAGACCCTCGGGTGAGAGTCATGAACTTATATAACTGTCACACTTACACTGATGCGCTACTCCCAAGACAGTCCCTCTTCCTTTAGTTTGTTGTCAAGTTTTGTTTAAAATGTCCTTGCCTGTTAACTTTTAGCAGGATACCAAACAGCGAGCTTCGTAGGTTTTCCATCAAAACCATATCTGATGAAAATCTGGGAGTGTTTGTGACATCTGTGCATTCATCTAATTGCAGGGCACATTTCTCTGCCTTTATTTTGACAATCAACAGACACTTGATGTCTTGGGTCAGGTCTGTGATGTACTGGAATATGGTCCCATCACACAGCAGCAATTAAATATTAAATGCCTCAGCAAGTGAATATGCCACCTCATATGATACCTTTTGAGCTTTGGTAGGGATTGTTGTTTAGTTGGTATGACATTTTAGGCCTTGTCATTCTCTCTGCTTTTGGCAGAGAAATGCTGCAGCAAGTGGATGGCTCACACACTTAGTTTCCAAGTGTGTGAGCATTTTTACATGTTAAATTTAATTGATAATGATGCATGTGAATCTAAATTGGATATATTCCTCTGGATTCCTGTGACACTCAGAGGGAGGCTGGTCCAGCTGCTTATGGAGCCATCAGTCTCCTCTTCCCACACCAGAAGTGTATGGCCTTTCTCAGTCTCTGCTGTCCTCTGTGGACATGTATACTTTGTTTTTAGTTAGTACCAACCAAAGTTTCATTTAGCAAGATAATGCAGTTTTGCACACAACATCCACACTTTCTAGAACTGGTGTCGTTTTAGGTCTGCAAAAGGATTAGATTGAAATTCTAGTTTCACAACTAAGGCATTTACAAAATGTATGATAAAGATTTTGATCCATATAATGTAAACATACAAGAGCATGTTGGTGCAAGGCCCTGGCACTTTACAGTACCTTTCCAATCTCTACGTTTAATCAGTAAATTAGATTTGAACTGCACATAGTCAAGTAAAATTCTAGACCCTGGGGGATTCTGACATCAGTGACAGCCACGCACCTGAGATACTGCATCGACATTAAAGATTGAAGCATAGAATATTCCGTGTGGTAGATCTTTCCCAAAGACACAGTCTGTTGTTAATTGATAAGGTGGTATTTCAGAGGATTTCTTTACACATTCTTGAGATTCCTTCAAGCTACTGTTGCTGTCTTTGTCACTAATTTTGTAAGGCCAACTTCTTTTCCGAGTCATAAAGCACCATGCTGCAGTTAAGAATTCAAAACTGCGGAGGAGCCTTGAATCTTTGATCTAAGAGGAGAATCTTTGATCATGTTGTATAGTGGCAGAGTTTCCGCACAGTTGTCTTTTCCTCAGGAATTCTACTTGCCTCTTATCTACTAACACACAGATGCATAATTTTCATGCCTCCGTAGAAATGAGAGCGGACGTGCCATTTCCATTGCAAGTATTTGGTTTTGATGTTCAGGTCTGCAGGTAACAACAGCAGTCCCAGCGGTACTTGTGGTTGATTGCAATAAGTTTAAGAGAAAATCACACCACTGAAAAGGTTGGAAAATAAATGGTGGGAAAATAGGGAAAGAGTGGGAGTTTGATGCAGGTAGCAAAGAAATGAAAAGTAGATTTTTCCAAGTCAAACTTTACTTTGAAGAACTAAGAGAAAAACATTTAATAGCCTCAAATGATTCACATTTTATTTCCTCAGTGACAGACTATTCCTAGAAAATTTTCTCTGAAGTTCTTTCATTGTGTTCTTTTTGCTTGCTGCATGGCAGGATGAGTATTGATTTAGTCACAAGCCTCAGAAGTAGGTCAAGACCTGCTGCGCACCTGTCCTTTTGATTGACTAAGAAATGTACAGCGATCCATGAATAAATGCATGCACCTACATACACACATGCACAAACACAAAAGGCTTGGAGGAAATAATGGATTTGTTGCCGGAACATAAATAAACACTTGCCCTTTGATACAGCAGTGGCTGTCAGTAGCTTAGAGGAAATGTTGATGCAATGGAGAGAAACCCCAGCAGTATGATGTTTATTTGTTTTAGAGTTGGAGACAACACAAGACCAAAAAATTAATTTAGTTTCATCAGAGAACGGGTCTGGTCCAGTGCACAGCTGCCACCGGTTACTGTTCTCCATCAGGCTCCTGTGAACAGAGCATCACTTCTCGGAACATGATTCCCTTAATTGAAACACTTGTAAACAGAGTAGTAAAGAAAATAGAACTCTCCTTCTAAATGTCATTCCAGCCTCTCAAGTCCACCACCAAACTGAAAAAATAGATTTGAACTCATTTGGTCTCACTCACTCTCTCAGAACATTTCCAGATAAAACAGAAGGCCACTTACACTCAAGCTGGAGCTCAAGCCCAACACAGTGGGTCTTTCTGGAAAAAGAGTAATCTGAGCTATTAAGGGGACTAGAGGCAGGAATTGTGAAATAATACACATGTATGTCCAGTTTTTTAATACTAATGGGTGATGAAGGGTTAAAAAACAAAAAGAACAAGTTCACCCATGTCTCTGTTGCCTTGAACAGGCTGTGTGCTGCATAATGTGGTGCAATTCGGGGGCCGAACTTCCCGTGCTGTCCTGCAGATGTGACGTCAATTGATGCTGCATCCGCATCCCCGACAGTTTTGATACAGGAAGGAGACGGTCGCAGTGAATTCAAACACTGCAAGGGATAGTTATGGATTCTTCTGTCAGCAAACGATCCAGATCAACTGAAAGACACTAAAAAGTGGCACTACGAAGAAAAAGACTTTTATCAGTGTAAACAACGTCATAGCATAAGTTTGTGCGTGCTCCCGTGCCGGTTTGGCTGGTGGCCGCAGCACCAGTCGCATCACTCGCGAGTCTCATTTCTTAATCCTGCCTCTAGATCCTTTAAATCATCATTGACAGATCAAGTGAGACTCAGATACACTCAGTTACAAGACACTGCAGGCTTACTGAAGTCACATTACACAATGTAAAAGCAAGGGCAAGATCTTCATTTAGATATTGAGGGGAATCAAAAGTTCACTTAATCTCTTGATTGATCCTAAAATATAGGCTGGATCTTTCAACAGAGTATAGAAAATGAATATAGAGGACAACAATATTGCATAAATACTATAGATAATACAATGCTAATGGTCTAAGAGACAGTTAAGGAGGTGTTACTGAGAGTAATCCACTCATTTGGAAGATATTGTGAAATATAACATTAACTTCTCTTATCTGGGCAATGTAGTGACCAGAAAATAAAAATCACTTAGTAACACAAACAGATCATGTACACAGTGTCCTGCAGCTGAAAGACCAGTTATAGCAAAACAATGTTAAATATCTGAAAAGTTGAAATTTAATAGCCTTCGCGAAAGTTTTGAACTATTTCTTTACTAACTTTTTATAACTGTTGATTTTTGTGTCTTATATTCCAGTTTTGATGGTCAGTTATTAAAAGCAGATTCTGTCAGAGGAAGCATAGTTAACACGAATTCACTGATGTCTGACTAATATGAAAAACATAACTTTCAGATTGCCAGTAAAGATACTCTTATCAGTAACTGTGGGCATTGTCAGTCTAGCTTTCTATGTCAGCAGGCAGTAGCAGATATGAGATAATTAGGACTCGCCACTGCAGTAATGGTGGCTCCCCTCCTTATTCCAAAGCAGCAATGTGTGGGGGCGGGAGTCTATCTCAGGACTTATGAGGCAGGAGGCAGGGTCAGTGATGCCAGTGATATTGAATACAAATGTTTTGCAAAGTTAATGACATTGTCAGACCATCTTCAATAGCAGATCCCACTGACTCAGCTGGAGTAAAGAGCAACATCAACTGTAACACCAAGTCTGAGTAATTACTTTTGGTTCCTGGTTTTGTCTGACAGCATTGGGAAAATGATGTATAGCCTACTAGTCAGTCTTCATTGATACTTTTAGTACTTTAACTTGCACATGGCTGTACATCATGGATATTTTTATTCTAAATCATAGAGAGGGTAAATAAGGATGAAACTGTGAGAGACAAACAAAAGACGGGGGTTGAAGAAAGACAAAGAGGGAGATATAAATACTTTATTATGTGTGAGTGCCAGCATGCAAGTTTTCTGTTGTCACTTTTTTTTTCTTTGTGTAGGCATTTGTGTTCCTAACTATGTGTGCAGTCAAGCATGCACAACCAAGTTTGTGCATCCTACAGAGAAGGCCACCAGTGACAACCAGAAGGCAGGAGGTAGGAGGTGTTACGTGTAGAAGGGTGCAAGGCAGGATGAGGTATGGGGAAAGAGGAGAGGGGAGGGTTTTAAGGGTAGTCGGATCAGTGACAGGTAAGGGCTTTTTCCTGAGAGAGAGGCCATTACAGGAGGGGAGCATGTTGTCGGGACCTGCCACAGAGCTTATTGGCAATCTGTTACCAAGGCCACCGGCAGGAGGGAGAATAGCGGGTCCAGGGACAGATGAGTGCCTGCAAGAAAAGAAAAATCTACTCTCCACAGGATTCTTGGCAATGAGAGAGAGATATGTGAAGTGGGTGGTGGTGAGGGGTCAACAGCTGACAGAAGAGGAGGGTGGTGGGAGAGAAGAGGAGAGAGACAGAATATATAGTGGTGTTTTGTTATAGTGAAGGCTTGTTGGGAATGTCCCAATGCCAAGATTACCAATTGAATTTAGTACAATACAAGAGATGTGAGCGGAGCGATTTAGCGTTTAAAGGGGGGATTGTGAGCAATGATCATGAAGATGAATTACAAAGAGAGGCTTTAGAATGAGAGGGAAATAAATCAAGAAGTGTGATTGTGTGTCCAGTGTAAAGACAATTATTCTCTTAGGCAGAACAACAAAACAGATCCAATTTTCACGGGGGATTACATAAATTTACTGAACTATTGATGTTAAGTGTCAGGTTTCTAGGATACCAACACATACACACATATACTGTACATACATTCATACCAATGGCGAACTGTGAACTCCACAGCTGGGCCTTCACCTCAGCCATCAGCGCCAAAAAAACCTCATTGATAAAACTCCCAGCAACAAGACTCCTACTCAACATTACCACCAGAAAACTGAATATCATTTAGGTTACATAGATGGTCAAATAAATGTGCTCTGCAGAAGTCAAAATCTGTAAATATGAAACAAGCTCACAATGAGAAAAAACATATCTGAGATTATAATCCAGTGACAGCTGACGCTGCTGCTGACAGCATCATCACCATGGCCAGCGCTATGAAACCATGACATAATTTTACTAAATAGACACATAACAGCAAATTAACATCTTAATTTACGTTTATATGTTCCACAACACCTCCTAAATTTTCTACACAGTAGGGGTGGACAAGGGGGCAAAAGGGAAAAAAAAGAGGGGGAAAATTCAAGCAGGGATTGGCTCACATGTTTGATGGCAGTTTGCGCTGGACATTTTATAAACAATCTCCCCAGTGAAGACAAAATAACCCCAAAAATTCCCTGGGCCATAATATTAATCCATGTGAATAATAGCTTGTTTTATAACACAGGACTACCAGGCCTACCTTTACTAGATGAAAACAAAATTCATCTGCCAGTCTTTTTTTGTGAAGTGGGCGATGTCAGCGTCTTAATTACAGTTTATCCTTTGACTTGAGTTCTGTAAGAAGTCCTTCCTTGATGGACATCAGTTTAAAAACACCCAATAGATTTTGTGCAGTTCTGTTCCTGGCATGCGTCATGATGTGCTTCAGGGCCGAAAGAGAGAGTGCTCAACAACAAAGGAAGTGGACATGAGGATTGATTTCTTTTTTCTTCTTTCCTTTCAACTCTAATTCAAGAGTTGGTTGTCTGTTTTATGTTATTTGTTGCTTCACAGCAAAAGTCCGCCTTGAAAAGAGTGTTTTTAGCAAGCTAGCCACGTCGCTGTCGTCCGCCGGTGTTCAACTCTCGCGCTAGCTCTTATAACGCTCTGCCCAGATGACGGTGACGTTCATGACGTTGTTCTGACTTCAGGAAGGCCTAGGGCTGCGTTTTTTTTGTCCCTCCCATGCAAAATCAAACTGTGATTGGTCAATTTGCACATCACTCTCCAAACCAGCATAATAGACTTGCCTGCACTCATGAAGTCCTGACTGGGTCTTAACAGAAATGGACAATTTTGACTGGATTACATCCCGACAGTGGGCTTAACATTATAACGCAGATGACAGAAAATGTATTAAATGTGTTGACTATTAAATTATTAAATAGATTAAATTAAATTATAAAATATATATATATATAATATATATAAATATATATATACACACACTATACATATTTATAATAAAAATATAAAAACACAAAACTTTAAATGAGAGATTTTTTTTTCTCTTTAATTTTATTTAGGCCTTCTCTGAAGGCGTAGAAAGCCCTGAGGGTTCCCCACTATGTTGAATTTCAACATACACACATACATACTGTACATACTGTATGTCAAGTTGAAGCCACAGAAAAAAGCTTAAAAACCACAAACATCCCAAGAAAAATCTCAAACCAGGTGCTGGATCACAAGAAATTGCAGATAAAGAAGACAGGATGGATCCGCACGGCTGGATATAGCTCACACAGATAATTTATGTCACGAAGTAACGTTTTGGTCTGAAGAAGCGTTGTGCTCTTCAGTCTAAAGAAGAGCTGTGCCTGGAACATTACAGAACAGTGAAAATGACAGTGAGAATAATGAAGAATTTGTGGTTTGTTCAGAAATCTAAAGAGGATTTTGTTTAGGGCTCGTAAAAACGAAGGTTACAATATTGTAACACTAGTTATATTGACGCAGGCTTCGCCCTCTATTGGACTTTATGGGTACAACTCTCCTCCAATCACGCGATTGCCCACTGAAATTTTCATGTACATAGCCAGCCAGTAGTGTGTGTCTACCCCTTTTCCTGCCTTAGCGGGTATGAAAGCAGGTGGGCTCTGCCTGTGTTAATATAACTAGGGTTACAATATTGTAACCTTCGTTGTATCTCACATAGGCTTCGCCCTTTACTGGACTCTATGAGTACAGTAGGCGAAGCCCAATAAATGTACTCCCTGCCGCGGGAGAGGCTCCGCACACTGACCACGCTAGCTATCGTTATGGTACCAAGACCCAGTCACCACTTTATTAATCTTAGCCACTTATGGAGTGATAACAGGTCCAACTTCATCCCAGGTAGCAGCACCTGGCTAGGCTAGGTGAAGTTGTGGCCTAACCTTGCAGGGGTCTAAAGCATGACCACCTGTGCTCCTTATTGTTTGTGTCCAGCAGAGCACAGACCAATGCAGGTGCATTCACCTTGTGGGGGTCAAGCATCGCAAGTACTTGACACACCCTTCCCTCACAGGGCCTGTGATCCTGCAGTGAGCACAAACCTGGAGAAGGAGCCTGACACATCCAAGAGATAGAACCTTATGAACAGGCAGGGTAAAGACCACAATGCGGCTGTACATATGTCCTCAACACTCGCACCACTGAAAAGAGCCATAGATGTCGCCACACTTCTTGTGGAGTGCGCCAGGATCACAGTGGGCGGCTCTTGACCCGCTTGAGTGTAGGCTGTGAAAATACATTCACACAACCACCTAGCCAAGTGTTTCCTGGACAGGGCTCTCCCAGCCGTCCAAACAACTGGTCGGTGTTCCTGACAGTGGCCGTTCAGTTGACATAGCATTTTCCAGTCTTGCCTCCCTAGAATCCTCATGAGGGGGAAGGTGAAAAGCCTCCAACTGGATGACTTTGGGCAGAAATAAGCTCCTTATGTTCTGAGGAACAAAGGAAGGGTTAGGTCTCAGGATGGCACCACTGCGGTCCCCACGAAGGAGTAAACAACTCAGGTGGACTGACAGGGCACACAGTTCGCTCATTCTCTTGGCTGATGTCAGAGCAAGAAGCAAAGCTGTCTTCAGTGGTAATGCCCTGAAGGAGGATCGTTCCAAAGGCTCATAGGGGTCCCTAGTGAGGGCCTCGAGCACTAACGGTAAGTCCCACTGAGGTACAGAAGTACACTCCACTGGTCGTAGCCTTCTGACTCCCAGCAGGAACCGCTTAACCAGAGGGTGGGCAAAGACTGGACCTCTGCTCAACCCTTTGTGGCACGATGAGATGGATGCAGCATAAACCTTAACAGTTATGTGAGACAGCCCTCTATCCACCAAAAGCTGTAGAAAGGTGTCCCCCACTGAACATGTCAGTGGATCCACTTTCCTCCCCTCGCACCAACTCTGATAACCCAACCACTTAGCCCTGTGACAGGCAGTGGTAGAGTCAGCCCTAGCTGCTTGGATGATACTCGCCACCTGAGCAGTCAACCCAGCCCGAATTAGCCTGTCCCAGACTAAAAGTGGCTGACCCAGGGTCGGCAGCACCTGAACAGCGCCTGCCTCCTGAGACTCCCGGAACTGGGGAATGGGCCACGGTGGAGCTACCATCATTGTGGTCAGCTGTAAATACCATGGAGCTGACCGCCGGTCACGAGCCACCAGAATGACCCTCAGCCGCTCCACCCTCACTCTCTCCAGAAGTTGGGGAATGAGACGGAGGGGGGGAGAGCATAAAGCAGCCTCCTTGGCCATGGAGCATGTGCAAATGCGTCCACCCCCAAGGGTGGGTGGTCCTGCGGGCTCAAGGAGAACCAATGGGAGCAGTGGGTGTTCGATCTATTTGCAAACAGATCCACCGTTGCCTTACCGAATCGAGTCCAGTTCTGCTGTACCACTTCTGGATGCAGTTTCCACTCATCTTCCAGGGGGCGCCCCTTGACATGAGGTCAGCCCTCCTGTTCTTGATTCCTGGAAGGTGGAGGGCTCTCAGAGATAACAGGTGCTCTGAACCCCTTGACCACAGGTTCTCTGCCACAGTTAACAGGGCCGCAGAATGTACACTGCCCTGTCTGTTGATGAAAGAAATTGTGGTGCTGTTTTCGGTCCTCGCCAACACGTGTCTCCCCCTTAACAGGTGACTGAAGTGTTGGAGAACTAGAAATACTGCCTGTAACTTGAGGAGGTTGATGTGCCGGTCCTCCCCTGGAGGCCACACACCACCTATCGCTCTGCCCAGGCAGGTGCCTCCCCATCCCATGAGGGAGGCATCCGTGAACACCAACGTGTATGAGGTCACTCGACCTAGTGGTGTCCCGGTCAAAAATGTTGTGGGGATCCCCAGTACTGCAGGTTGCTCTGCAGTTATGGGGGAACCGTCAACAGCCGAAACTTTTGCCTCTTGAGGTCTAAGCGTAGGCTGTTGAACCACCGTTGAAGACGACCAATGTGCAGCAGTCCTAACCACTGGGAGAGCTGCCGCCATGTGTCCCAGGGTCTGCATAAGAATGTCAATGTCAGTTTTATTTATAAAGCACATTTTAACAACCACTAGGGTTTACCAAAGTGCTGTACAAGGGTTACATACAAGTAAGCACTACCACACAACCATAGAAGTTAAATAAAACAAAACAGAGATACAAAAAGTGAAAGGAGAAAAGAGAGGGAAATAAAAACAGCTAAAAATTGGTCAACCTATACATCACCAAATGTCAACTTAAATGTGTTTTCACAAGCGATTTGAACAATGCAGTCAAGGCTGTGATACGTGGACCCTGTCGCAGCTTGAGAACCTCCTGCTGTAGGGCTGTCCGTGTGGACCCCTTACAGAGTGGCTCTCAGGGTGACCGAATCGAGCACAATCCCCAAATACTCGGCCTGCTGGCTTGGTTGGGGGGTGCTCTTCTCCCAGTTGATGGCAAATCCCAACTTAGTTAGGTGAAGTATCCACTGAGCTGTGTAAAAAATGTCCCATTGCCTGGACCTGGCCATAACAATGAGGTCATCTAGATAAAAGAAGACTCTCATCCCTTGGCTGTGCAGAGGTAGTAGCGCTGCGTCCACACATTTGCTGAACGTGCGAGGGGCCAGGGAATAGCCGCACGGAAGCCTGTTGTATTCGTTGGCTGTTCTGTGGAAAACAAAACACAGGAATTTCCTGTGTTTTGGTCCCACCTCGACATGGAAATAAGGATCCTTCAAGTCAATGGTTGAGAACCAGTCGCTTGGTTGGATGAGTTCCAGCAGTTTCTTTACAGTTAGCATGCCGAACGTCTTGTGACTGATATGCTTGTTCAGGGCATGAAGGTCCAGGATGGGTCTGTAGCCCCCCGTTTTTTTTGGGAACCAAAAAGTATGGGGAGCAAAAACCTCATTCCTTGTCGTGAGGAGGAACAATTGACATGGCCTGCTTAGCGGCGGCAGTGAGCGGTAGATGACAGCTAAGCTGTGCTTTTACCCTGGAGGAGGCACTTCAGGCACTTCAAGGGAGCCGAAGTGGCTGTCAGTTGATACCAGTGCAGCAAGGAGATCCTCGCGGTCTCTTTTAGGGAGGGCGGTGAGACCCAGCCGGATGTGGCGAGAGCCAACGACTGACAGGGACAAAACATGCCTGGCAGCAGTAGTGATTCCCTGAATGAGGTTGTTCCTCAACGGTGCAACTCTTTGCAAGTCCAAAGTTGATACATTGTAGTTGGCCTATTTGCAACACTCCACATAAGGGGTGGTATCAAGTTTGGACATATTTTTAAAAGAATCAGTCTTACTGTATCATGGAAATGTTAACCCTGCCCTAAAACTCCTAACAGAACATCTTCTGTTCAGAAAATGTTCAAGGCAACTGTATCTAACACCAATTACATGCTATTTTTACTTTGATTCACTCTGATCTAAGTAACAAGAAAAAAGTCTTGTCTGTATTACAGTTAGAGCCAATTGATGATCAGTCTGGCAAGTTGGGAGCCAAGTCTGGTAAAATGTCTGGACCTTGAAAACTCAAAAACACAAGAGAAATATACTGTGGTGAACAGTGCAATTATCCTCTATGTCTGAAACGTTGCAGTCTAGCTTGGCTTTAATTCCTGGTTCTGAAAGTGTGGGTTGATGGTGATTTAAAAAAAAAATCAGCCCCCATAGTTCCTGTACTTTTGCTTCCTTGAGATTTGAGGACCTACACAGTCTGACATAGAGCTTATGTTCTTTATATCTACCAGATGTGCTTCAATGATAAGTGATAGATTATATGTCTCTGTTAGGACAAAATGTCAATGGAATAGTGGAAGAACCAGTCAACAAATACAATATGTATAATGAGTTCTCTACCCGACTTACTTGATGAAGAAATTTAAATCTAACAATTAAGATGTCACAGCTTTGTTGGCATTTATATTTATATATATGGTGCTGGGAAAGTAGCAATAAGAAGATTTGATCAGCATGACACTGAAATACAGAAAGAGAGAGGAAATTGGAGAAATAGCCAGCAGTTAGGAGAAGCAGGATAACATCTCTCATAACCATTCAAAACAGGGACATTAATTCAGTCTATTTTCACACTGTTTGATATACAGTCAGATATTGTGTTGCTTTGTGCATCAGCAGTGTTATTGTTTCTAGCAACTGCTGATCTCACTTTCCAAGATGAAATTAATGATGTCCAAGGAGGAGATGAGAAGCATCAATCAACAGCTGAGGTGACATAAAAACCCTAAAAGTGAATAACCTGCACTTACTTTAGGCGGTGTCATATTAATAGCAATGTCTTTGCTGAAACTCCTGCTTAGCAACCTCCCAAAAGAGGCCAGGTCTGGCCTCATGAGCCATCTGAAAAAGCAAGGTTTTCCAGAGAATTATCGATTCTGTCTTATAGCCCAATTTTTCAAAGACCTCAGTCCGTTGGGTAAGGAAGAAAAGAGGAAAAAAGCAACACAGCCGCATACCTCTCCGACAATGAGTAATCTTTCTCTCTTACAGATGAGAATATTTCCATTCCAAATGAGCTTGGACTTATTAGTCTGCTCGGCAGGTATTTTGTCATTGTCATATGCGCAGCATGAATTAATTGTGGAGATGGCGCCCAACGAGCCACCTTGTGGGGTGCAAATGACATTTTCTTAACCTTAGGCCCTTAATCAAAAGCAACAAGGTGGAGCTCGCCTACCAAGTGTGTTTAAACAGATCCAACAGGTGCAGGCTGAGATCACTTTAGAAAGTCAGGAGTATGTGCAGAAGGAAAAGGATTGGAGATATTCTGAATCCCTTACGATTACCACTTGTATCCTCAGGTCAACAATATAAGTTAAGCCTTTAAAATCTGTCTGAAATCCTCACAAATGGAGGCACACTCACTCCCTTGTCTTATAAAACAAACCTGCATTTAAATGGGGTTAAAAATAACCCCATTTATCTTTTCTTTGTTAACACTTAAATTAAAGGCTTACTTTTACTGTTAAAACACAACAGATTCCCCTAAAATAATGGCAGGTGTTAACTGAAGAGTGTGGGTGGAAGATTTTCTATTACCCTTCCATTCAGCCAATCATTTGAAAATTAATCATGTGTTTAATTAACAATTGTAAACACTTAATTGCTAATATTAGTTCAGAACATGAGCCTGAATGACTTTCACACATGATAAACAGTTGTGTGAAATATAATAAGTTGGATGAAGTGGAATATAAAAAACTAATTTGATGCTTGTGAATACAATCCAATTAACCTCCTCGTGGCTTCTCATACTTACAGCAGGGGCAAAATCAGATGATTAAAGACTGAAGAAATAAACAGCATGAATGAAAGGCAGGCTGGGGGGAAATGGCAGCACCTACAGAAAGCTGCCATATGCAATGCTATAAGAAAAAAAGGGATTAAATGCTATAATTTAAAAGTGAAAGAAGAAAAATTATGTGTGCACAAAGCAATATTCTATGAAAAGCATCAAGATAATAGTGCTTGACCTGTCTGTATCATAGGCTAAACTGAAATATTCCATTCAGTAATTTCCTTTTGAGGGAATTTTTCAGTATACTGCAGTGTATAAAATTAATTGACCCTTTATAGTACTATTCATACCTTTCTTCCTATCCTGCCTGTTCTTTCCTTATACCACTGACCTTGTCTGGAGGGGTAAATAATTGACGCTCCTCTTCTCGCGTTCTGAGAAATTTATGAATAGCAGGAGTGGAGGGATGGTTGTATTTTTCTCTCTAACTTCTCAGTAGTCCTTCTTGGACTTGTCTGTGTATCTGCACCAAGGTCAAATTGAGTGTATATTTTATAAAGATGGATCGCTCCAGCAAAACTCTCGTATTCAGGACTGGCCAGCACCCTCCATGCCAAGATGCTTACTGGCCTTACCTAGCCCCAGGACACTCATTTCTCATCGAGCGTTTTTCTGTATGCCTTTGACAAGTTTATATATATATATATATATATATATATATATATATATATATATATATATATATATATATATATATATATATGTATGTATATGTATGTGAACATCAACACTTAATTTATGCCTTAAGCCAACCAAGCCAATGTCCCTTGCTGAGTAATAAGAAGCCATATTGGTATGAATACAAATCTAATTAAGAGTAAATGCATTTAAGTAACAGTGTAGAGATTTCCAGTCCACCAAAATGTTACCATAAGAATCAGGCCCTGCTATAGTGAGTGGAAACTTTAATTTCTGTGGTACATGGTTGTGAGAGGCTTAAAGTTTCTTCCAATTATTGTCAACAACAGCACAGTAAGACTGAAAATAAGATTTCATAGCATTTTCTAAAATACATTTTTTATAGAAGGCCCCCTTGAACTGTGCTTTTGCACAGTCTTCAATTACATTTAGCCTTAGACAGGGAATTATAGATATCCCCTACTGTTATCTCCTAAAGTCTGTCAGCTCTCGGGTGTATTTTAGGCTAGCCGTACAGAGTCTAGTCAGCTCAGGCTCAGAAAACAATATATGGCTCAAATCCTCAGTGGAACTGAAAACACACACCCACATATACAGTATATGTGTGTGTGTTTGTGTGCATATTTACTTATGTATATATACAGTTGTGTGAAAAAGTGTTTGCTCCCTTCCTGTTACTTATTTTTTACATGTTTGTCACACTTATGTTTCAGATCATCAAACAAATTTAAATATTAGACAAAGATAACACAAGTAAACACAAAATGCAGTTTTTAAATGAAGATTTTTTATTAGTAAGGGAGGAATAAATCCAAACCTCCATGGCCCTGTGTGAAAAAGTGATTGCCCCCTCTGGTAAAACATGAATTAACTGTGGTTTATCACATCTTTGGAAAGCTGAGTTCAATTTCTTTAGCCACACCCAAGCCTGATTACTGACACACCTGTTCTCAATCAAGAAATCACTTAAATACGACCTGCCTGACGAAGTTAAGTAGAGCAAAAGATCCTCAAAAGCTAGACATCATGCTGTGATCCAAAGAAATCCAGGAAAAAATGAGAAACAAAGTGATTGAGATCTATCAGTCTGAAAAAGGTTACAAAGCCATTTCTAAAGCTTTGGGACTCTGGCGAACCACAGTGAGAGCCATTATCCACAAATGGTGAAACCATGGAACAGTGGTGAACCTTCCCAGGAGTGGCCGACTGACCAAAATTATCCCAAGAGCACAGCGACGAGTCATCCAAGAGGTCACAAAAGACCCCAGATCAACAACCAAGAAATGCAGGCCTCACTTGCCTCAATTAAGGTCAGTGTTCATGACAAAGAGACTGGGCAAAAATGGCCTGCATGGCAGAATTCCAAGACCAAAACCACTGCTGAGCAAAAAGAACATAAAGGCTCGTCTCAGTTTAGCCAGAAAGCATCTTGATGATCCTCAAGACATTTAGAAAAATATTCTGGGCACTGATGAGACAAAAGTTGTACTTTTTGGAAGGTGTAGATCCCATTACATCTGGCATAAAAGTAACACAGCATTTCAGAAAAGTAACACCATACCAACAGTAAAATATGGTGGTTGTAGTGTGATAGGATTTTTTGGTAGACTGCAGGATTCATGGTTCCATTTACCACAGCAAGTCTTCCAGGTCCTGAAGCAGCAAAAATGATTTCCTGTGTCTTAGTATTTAAGGTGATTTTTTTTTAAATTGGACAATCATATGTTGTTGAATCTATGTTCATAGTTCAAACAACTTCAAACACACTAGTTTTACTATTTGAACTTATATTTTCTAGACGTGATCTGCCTTTTAAAAGTCTAACATCCATGTTTTGCATAATTTGAGATCATACTGTCACAAAAATTGTAAAATTACATTTTCAGGAACATGTAATGTGATGCCCCCCCCCCCCCCCCTACATTTTGTAAATATGAACTTTGTTTCATAATTTTTGCTGCTCTTTTCTGTGTATTTGTTTCTTCCTTCCAACATGCATGCCTGACTTCACTGGCCATGCCAATTAAGAAATGTCTCAAATAGAAAAGTTTGATTACATTTTACTTGCACAAAAAATTAGAGATCTAATTGGATCTAATTATTGATAAGAATTCACTTTTGTTGCAAATTTATGACTAAGTTTTATATCTACTTAAATATCTGATTAAAAACCAACATTTTCCCATTATACTTAGAACTGTCAAACATATATAGAACTCAAACTCCACAAATTGTTTGATATTTAAGAAAAAAATGTTTTTTTAAGACTGTTTTTTTATTTTGTTTTTTCCAGTTTGAAATGAATTAAAGAGACACATATTCCTTACAACTCCCCAAACCTTCATTGTGGTCTTCACTCACTTCCTCCATGTGTCATTCCCAGATAATTCATCTGGCAGCCAAGTGTCAGGGGCCCTAAGCTGAATAATGGTTAATGAAGCATGTAACCTGCATTACTCCTGCCTCCACTTCCTGCCCTGAGTGACATGCACTGCTCTTCTGTGCTCTTCACTCCTCGTAGCATCAAGGGCAGCAGCACTGGGAGGAGGCTTATTGCTCTTTGCTTGTCTCAGCCATTCTTTTCAAGCCTCGCCAACATACTCCCTGGGTACTGTATGCAACGCTGCCTGTTGGCCAAACACACTTTATGGAGAACACATTTTTACTAACATGCTGTCAGCACAGCTTGATTTTGTCATACAGGTAAAATGTTATTGTAAAATTAATTTGTCTGAGTAGAATGTGTGGAAATATGCATCTAAAAAGTGTTAATGAAAAGGGGAAAAAAAAGTCTAACTCAAACTAACAAAAAACTATTTTATAAAACCAACTTGATTCGAGTCCAATCTTGTCAAATATACTGAATAAACAGTAAATATTTAATTAAGTTGGACAAGTTTTATGATTCCTCATTTATACTCGCATGTTTGTATATACAGTATATGACAGGATGTTTTTATGATGGATTTTTGGCATGAGGAAGTTAACCTTTCATCATGGAAGACGTGTATGTCACAGTAAATAAGTGGGTTTTAAGCTATAAACTCACTCAAGCACCATAAATACACTCTCATAAAAATCCCTCAGATCAAATCCCTTATGCACGGAGGCCACAGCCCCTCCAGGTTAAAGTCTAGGCCAGGGCCCTTGGTTGCTTGCCTCTACCTGTACTTTTTGACCCCTTTTTCTGTCAAGCTACTGTCAAATAAAGGCCACTAGAGCACCCCCCCCAAAAAAAAATTAAGAAAACAAAAACCTCATAATCACATGTCATTAAATAATAATAAATAACCCTTCCAAATAAGACCGGCCTCAACCTTTCAAACCCCAACTTAGACTCGACATAAAAGAAAAGTTTTGTCCTATGTGAAGAAAAGGGCCAAACTCGAGTCTGGCTGGCCAGAGAAAGACGGAGAGTAAACAACGTAGAAGCTTTTGATAAATGGAGGGAGCTCTGATCTGCTGTGAGAATAAAAAGGTGCCCACAGTAGGCTTTCTTCTTGCTAAAAAGGTAAATGCTACATGTCGCAAAAATAAGTTTATAGCATGCAAATGCAATATGAACTGTTCCTGGGAGAGAGATACACTCGTTTCATACTTGTTAGCTACACTTGTTGCATTTAGTGGATTTGGTAATTTCATAAGGTAATCTTGGTCTCAGCTTGTAAATTTGTATATTTGAGCTACAAGCTAGCGGTAACCTGTTGTTACCATTTGCAAACAGTTTGTGAGTTTACTTAAAATAACAAAACCGTTAATGTACTAAACAACTTGCAGATTTATAACTTTCTTACCTCAGTAAACATTGTATCTGTAACTTTGGGCTCAGATTAAGTGCAGTGTTGGTTAAACTAAAGGCTTACAGGCTGTTCACACGAGGACGATTGTGGCTAAAAATGGTAAAATATTTCATCAGAAGTGCTCGTTTACACGGCAACAACGTTATTCTGGGTTGAAGATGCAAAATACTGAAGCCTCATTCCAAAGTGGAATTCCTAAAGACGCAACGCTGTTGTGTTCTCGTCTGCACAGTCAAAAAGCAAAAATGATAGTGGACCTGCTCACGCCATGCTCATGTCACACACGCGTTAACGTCACACCCAAACAGGTAAAACAACCTTGTACATAATGTACGTAAACTACATAAACCCAGCAGATCTAAGGTAGATTTTACGCATGTGCGCAGACATGGTGGAGTTCCATCACAGCACCACCTAGTAGCCTGGTGTGCATATCCAATCGAATTCCCCACACTCTTGCGTCCTCGTTGCATGCAGATTTCTTCATGACGATGCTCTTGTAAACGCGGATAGAAAAAATGAAGACGAGACGCCCATTTTGCGTCTTCTCTTTTTTTTTTCTTTCTTACTTGTCCTGTCCAGCATCGTAGCGACCATTATGGTGATCTGGTTGCTTTATTGTGTTGAGCAGATTTGCTTTGTCAAGGGGAGCTTTATGAACACAAGGCTCCCTTGACATCCTGTTTATTCATTTTATTTCTTTAATTAAACATTTGTTTATAACAACATTCCATACTATACTGTTGGGCTTGACAAGGGAAAAATGAAAGTTAACAGAAGCAATGATAGAAAGTGGAACAGAGAGAAAGGAGTGAGGAGGAGAGAGAGAGAGAGAGAGAGAAAGAGGAGAGAGAACATGGAACCACTTCCACAGATCACTGGTGCATCTGTACAGAAACCCCTAAACAACATTCCAAGGTCTCTGCTAGAAAAAAAAACAAGCAGTCCCCTACAGGAGGACCTGCAGGTGGCTTAAGTATCCTCAGATCATACAAACACACACAGAACTACACAGAGAAGAGGTAAAACCTAGTCAGTGCAACAGGAAGCAGCGCCAGTGTCAACATGCATAATAAAGGGTGCTCTACGGTGATGCACTCATACAGATGCAACCTTGTCTCTGCAAGGAGGAGGAAGCCCGCACCCCCCAAGACCCGGACCCCAGCCACATCCCCAAAGGGACAGACATGCATCCCCCAGAGGGTGGCCCAGCCAGAGCCCCCCGCGGTCTTGGGGCCCAGGCCCCAGCGGACCAAGACCAGCAGCTGCCCACCCAGCTGTGTCCAACCTGACACACTCACGGCCTTCTTTCTTCAACCCCTCACATCCATCCCCACTTTCCTCCAACCACTTACCCACATCTCCTCCTTCTTTCAACCCATATTCCTCACTCCCACATTTCCCCTTTCACACTCACATTCATTTTCTCTCACACACCTACCTCGCTCCTACTCTTGCCTTCGTGCTTCCTGGGTGATAACCCGGACTGGAGAAGGAGCTGCAAGCTCCAAGCCCTCGGCAAACTCCTCCCCATCCCACCAATCCCCTACCCCCCACCCCCAGATGCAGCAGAACAGGCATCCCCTGAGCCAGCAGATCCCCGCAAGCAGCCAGCCATGACCACTAGCTCATGAAGCAGCCACTACCCCCCCCCCTCCCCCCTCCCTAGTAGCAACCAAGGAGTATGGGGTGTAAAAGGACCCTACGTGTGCGTGTGTGAGGTAGAGTGGAGGGGGAGAGAGGCCTTGGGAGGGGAGACCAGAGGGAAGTTGAGCCGTTGTCAGCATTAGGTACCCCTGCTTCCCGGGATCCCTCCAGAGCAGAAAGGGCCAGGCACGGCCACCCCCACGGCCAGGCGACTGGCATTCACTGCAAAGGGGCCAGCGTCTACTCTTCTGATCGTCGCCGAGTGAACGTAGCCTAACACAATCGAAGCAGCTCATGCATGCACACAACATTGGTTTCACTTCCACTTGTTGCCGCAAGGGGCACACTTCTGGAAAAGAGATGGAACTTGCATTATGCGCAAAAATGGCAGTTTTCCCATTCATTTTATTCACCGTTCAACTCTTTTTTAAATTATAGATTAGATTCAGTAGCTGTGGCATTGAAACAATGGCTCCTAGCTGCATTATTGATTTTATATATAAATACAGCTTTAATGAGTTCTGTGAGCCCTGAACAATGGTTAGATCAGTTAAACATCTTCTATAATTACAGATATGTAGCAAAAAAGTATTGTTCTGTAATTCAATTTTCTGTTTTCATACTTTTTTTGAGAGCAACTTTTTGCTTTTAATTATTGTAAGAATAAGCCATGTAGGTGTAAGTATCTGCTTTCCCTAGAGCATTGCCCAATGACCACTGGTTTTACCATTTCTAATTTTGGGAGTCAGAGTCAGGCTTAGTCATTTCAATTAAATGCTTGCTTTGCAGACTTAACTGTGTTTTATTAACTTTATCTTAATTACTTCTCAGTGACAGCTGTAACCTTTGGGGATGTCACACAGTCCCGCAGCTACAGTATAAGGGGCTGAAAGGTATAGCTTTATAAGAAACTGTTGCGTAAACAAGGCAATATAAAAATAAACAGTGAAATAATTTACTTAATACATTTTCCCTTCCCACTTAGGAATACCAGTGTAGATCTCTCAGTTTCTGTGTCGGACATGTGCAGTGGGATGTTATGGAAGTCGAGACTGAGCCATTACAGTTGAGCTGAGGTGAGACATACAAGCTGTGTGGAGCTTATTGATCTCTAGGCAGCAAACATCAGCAGTGTAGCCACTTTTGTACTGCTGATGTGCAGGCCGTGAACTTGTGACCCGATGCTGTGTCAGGCTTTCTGGCTCTAATCCTTGTAAATCTTTCAGGGTCATGAATGATGCTGGGTTTGCGATTTCACCCATCACAGTACCCTTATTCAGCCCTCACTTTTAACTTTTTGATTCTCGAGTAGTTTTACATTCGACCTTAAAATTTTCGAGATGTTAAAAAGGAAAAAATTCAGTACTTTTTATATAAAAACACCACCAGGAAAAAAAAAAAAAAAAAAACTATCTTAACACTTAAGAGTTTTCCAGATAGATCCTGATCCTAACACTGGGCAGCTCAGAGCAGCACCTTCTCACTCATTGCTGATCTGACCAACAATATAGTTGTTCATTTTATTTCTCTCTGAAGAGAACCTGCTCATTATAATGAATAGTTACTCAATAACTCCTCAGTACTTGAGGATTACATCAATATTTTCTCTCTTTTTTTTTCTTTTTTTTTAAATTGGCTCCACTAGAAAATTGAATACTGATTGGTGGCGGAATAAATAAAGTTGCATCTTTTGGTTTTCATTGAATTTGAGACTTTAGTTGTTTTATTTCATACTTTGTTCTTTTTTTCCTTTTATGTCATGGATAATTGAATCACTAAATTATTCAGTTTGTTTATTTGCATTGCATATTAAATCACGGTATCTTAAACAGACTTGCCAAGGTTCAGATCAGCATTATTGGAATTCAAAATCCAAGGCTGAATCATTGCTTTCACAAGTTGTGGGCTTCAACTTTATGAATTTCAATTACCATTTTGGAGAAGTTTGTGTCATCAAGTATTCATTCCCTTCCTCTCCTTCCAACTCCATTTCTCTCTCGCTGTCTGTCTCACATTCTTTACCTCCCATGCATGAATATCCTTCCACATGAGTAAGCATGGTGTCATTCAAAACACACCCAGTCTGAGCACAGATAAATAAATAAGCGAGGCACATATAGGCCTCATTTCATATGCCATTTCCATTTTCTTATCCATCACTTCCCTGCCTCTTTGCAAGGCTATCATTCAATTAAACACTATTATCTGCTGGTATGAATAAGAAATTTTGTGCACCTAAGCTCTCCTGCGGCTTTACCTTTAATCTATAGTCTGCACTATTGTGCAGAACAAAACAACGATGAGGACAGACTTAATTAAGTTTTTTCTTTAGAGCAAATGACTACATATATGTGTATATTTAGATGTCAAACAGAGCTGATGAGTAGTAGGTAGAGTCTTAACATCACTGTGAGCTGTTCAGGCACAGTAAAGCTCAGAGGTTGAAACTGAACTGGGTGAGGGTTTCATTTGAAAGGGGTCAGAACAGAAGCCATGTTTATTCCACTTTTTTTTTTTTTTTTATCACCCAGAGCTTCTAAAGAATTTACAACCCATGCTTCATAAACTCCTGGTTTGTATCATATTTAACATGTAGCCTACTTTTTTTTTCTGCTAGCAGTATTTATGACAGGGTCTAGTTTGTTTATATTTGTGTGAATGTGTAGACAGTTTTATTTATCAGTTAATCATCTATTCACAGACATCACTTACAAAAACGTTAAACCTTTCTATCAACTTCCTTTCTCAATTTTTGTAAATATACAGTATATGTACAGTATATAACATCATGACATCGTGATTTTCCTCCTGCCTTTACATGTTACTGATGTGTTTTTTAGTATTTGATTTTTTTCTCTGTATCATCACTTTCTAATCATGCAACTTCCCTAAAACCACCTCACTTCTGTAACTGTGATTATCTCACCAGTGAGACTCATGATTAATTAGAAGGATGCACATGATTAGATGGGGTGATGCACAGGTCGGCGTTCAGACTGAGGTTGTACCCTGCTGTGCCTGTTTGTGCTCAGAGAAAACAGGTGAAACTTCTGCACTGATTTGGAGCATTTAAGTTGTTTCACTTTTTTTCCGAATTACTTATTAAAACATGGGAGGAAAAGCTCCTTAAGCTCCTCAAACTTTGCAGACTAGAACTGGGAAATATTTCAGAAAGATTTGTATGATGTCTATGAAATATGGTGAACATCACATTGGTATGAGAGGGAGTTCAAGGCACCTACAGTGGTTCTTAATACCAAAGGGATATTATTTAACCATGCATTTACTACTTCAAAAAGGCACCCTTGTTCATTATATGAAAAGACAGGGCATGCATGCCATCCAAATTCTATAAATTTATTAAAATAGCACTTAAAATTACAGAATTAAAATGCAAATGAGGCTCACTAGTGGTTAGGCTGGTTAATAAATGGAGGAGGCATCTCAGAGGTCACCCCAAACATTACACATCCAACTCACCCCATACACACAGTGCCGCCAAAATTACAGCACACAGGAGAGAAGAGCCAACACCAGAAGACTCCCAATCATCAGCACAGACCCACATACCGGAGAGCAACAGCTGCAACAGAAACCTCCCCACTTGTAATGAAACAAAAGAATTATGAAATATTCACTGATTAATCATACGGCACCAAATATACTGTATGTCAGTTTGATGGCTGATAACCATCTGGGAGTGTTCACTAATTACTCCTTTAAGTTTTGTACTTATCTGTAGCATGTTTAGTTGCTACCCTCTGGTGTTGTACTATCTTTTCCTTCACACTGTGAAAAGACGCCTCAGAGCGTCTGCTCTTCAGAAAGCTTGAGCTTAAAAAAGCACTAATGTCTTTTTTAGAATAGGATGATGTTTTTTTTTCTTTTAGAAACTTGCAAAAATATGTAATCATTTCCCCTTCTTTGGAGCAGAATTTAGTTTTTATGTCTATGCACATTTAAGTCAATCACTGCCTTTCCCAAGGTTCATTTAATAATTTGCAAAAGCTTGGCTTGCAGCAGTGGATGATGCCACTCAAGGTAATGGCAATTTTACACATGACAAGTACACTTTAAGAAAAACAACAATGTCAGCTTGATAAGATATATTGTTTCTACATATTTGCAATCACCTGTTCTTGTTTTCAAAGGGATGTAATATCACACTAGATGATACTGATAAATGTTACAGGCCCAAAAGTTTCGTTAGAAGTTGCAAGTTGTCTCCCAGGCGTTTTCCACCTACCTAGTCACCACATGTGCACTGATTGTAGAGTTCACTGCTTTAAAATCTGCTCTCCTGTATATTTAACAGCCCCACTAGAGTTTTCCTTTTCTTTGCTCTTTGGCACCCAAGCTGTGGGATGAAAGATCATTGTCATACCATAGTCTGACCTCTGCCTGTGGACAGCTATAAATTTTAATTTGTTGACATTGAATAGACCAGCAGAAACACTGACAGCAGTCACCTAAAAATGTTAGCTACAAATGGTAACTTTACAAGAGATTCAAATGATAAGACTGCATACTTTATAAAATAATATCTGAAATGTTCTTGCTTTTCTTAGTACAACTCTTTTTAAAGGAGTGATGACATAGTAGTAAAAACTAGTTCATGTAGTTGACGTTGCTGCATATGTCAATTCTCCAAAGAAAAAAAACAGCATTTTTTACAGCGGGGCATTGTTTTGAAACACCAAACTTCTCTTCCTCAGTAAAAGAGTTGGGTGCGGTTATGATATGCAGCTTTACCTGGAGACCAAGTTGACTTCATTTTGATTGGCTACACCTTATTTGGCTATAATCAAGCAGCAACCGCGAGTGGCCAACAATGAGGCTACCCGGAAGAAGTCATTTTTTGTAGTTCTCCTTTGGTCCGCATGGGGCTGGCTGCAAAACAGAGCAAATCCCCATAGACTCCCATGTTACAAAGGCCAACTTCACAGCAGAAATAAACACATTTACAGTTTACAACCGAGTTGAAAAAATAATTTTAGGTTTAATAGGTCAAGTTTACCATACTTACCTTACCTTACCTGTCAACTGTGAGGGGGGTGAATTTTTTTATAACTCATCCGTTTAGATGTTATTTAATCTTGAAATTTCACATAATTAAGGGCGTGTCCTTTTGATTGACACGCGGCAGACCAGAAGCCAGCCTGCTGACCGGTGGCTCTTAGTTAGCTCCTTGTTTGCTCGCGGTAAGGTCTCAGTTTGTAGCAGTCGCACAACAGTGGTTTTAGTCTGCTAAGAGCAAGTCTAAGTGTGTCTTACCTTTACACCGCCACTTAGGGGGCTAGTCTTCGTTAGCTCCCCTTAGTTTTGGATGCTGTTATATTCTGGCGTGCTTCGGTTTGATGAGAAATGTGGCAGGTGGGCGGTTACCGGCATGCGGACGTCGGCACTAGGAAAATATAAAATGGGAGCGGCGGGGGAAAGATGAGCTGACGTCTGTGGGCTAAACGCTAACTGAGCTAACACGCTAAGAGGAGCTAACAAAGATAAGCCTGCAGATGGTTAAGGTGCATGCTTAGACTTGCAATCGGACTAACGCCGGGCGATTGTAACAAACTGAGACTTTTAAGAGAAAGAGGGCTAACTGGAGCCTCGGTTGGAGGCGGAGCGGTCGCAGTTTGGCAGGTAATTATGTTGAAGAATAAATATAAACGAATGAGTTATAAAATCATCAGTGATGAAGGTAAACTTGACTAATTAAATGATTTTGCCAGGCTGTACTGTTTTTGCTGTGAAGTGGCGTTTAACATGGGGCTTGGGGTTGCTCGCTGGGCCAGCCCTAGTGGATGAAGGGAATATTACACTATTTACAACAAGGAAGCGAGCTTCACTGTTCTGAGGCGGAGTTTGCCCCTTGGTTTTGAGTTAGCTTGGTTAGCATTTTGCCCAGAGTATGTCAGCTGTCTATCATTTGCCCCGCGGCTCGGAGCGGCCTCGCCTTTCCCCATTTTAGTATTTTCCGTGTGCGAGACACACGTGACATGGCAAGATGGCGACAGTGGGACACGCCCAACTGGCTTCACTTTTAGCTCTTCAGAAACCAACGGGTGACGTAGCAGAAGGTTCGTCCCTCTCTGTAAACGGTCTATGGCGATGACCTTATTTAGAGAAACTAGGTCAAGCTGCCCTAGCAGTTGGACTTTGTAAAGGCTATCTGTTTGCATCATGGGCAATTCAGAAAGTGAGCTATGTTTATCAGACAAGCCAGCGTTTAGAAAATAAATAAACTTACAGGTAATGACAAGCCCGGAGTCGCACCAGGTGTAAATTTGAAGAAATTAGACAAGCTATTCTCTAGTTTTTCACTACAGAAATGTGTTTTAGAAGGCAAGAATAGACATTATGGTGTGGATAAATTATCATTTTAATTAAAAAGTGGAATCAAAGAAAGCCGACACTGCTGCAACGTGATACATAGTCCTGGCTGGTTTGCTGAGGAAGTTGATGTGTGAGTTGGAATAAATGCAGCTGGGGTGTGTGCAGGCTTTGTCATACTGAGTGCCTGCACCTGTTGATGTGCGTTCTACGGTATGAAATTTAAAAAAAATAACCACAAAATCAACAATGAAATGTTGACCATTATGTTGCTAAAACACATTTGTCGCACTCACGCAGAACAGTTCATACAGTATTCACCTTTTGTCTTCTCTTTGACTCATCACTTACCCTCCTCATCATCACATGTTCTCTTCTCACCTGCTCTTCTTATCTCATTATTTGTTCTTCTTCTTCTTCCTAATTTGTTCTCTTCTCCTCATCACCTGTTCTCTTTTTCTTCTACTCATTTGTTTTCTTCTCCTCATTTGTTCTCATTTTCTCCAATTTATTCATTTATAGGTTTCACAAATCAGAAACAGTGCTTTAATTAACCTACAGTCCCTAAAGAACGGTCCAGTGAGTCCAGGTTTGAAAAGTCTATGTGTTCTAGTTTTTACACAGGACCTCGTTAAATGTTGTCAGTAGAAAATTATTTGAGTGGAATTGCCCTTTAAGCCAAAATCGAAACAGAAGCTGGGAAAGGAGTTGCTGCTAACTTCAGCCTCGTTTTTTAGGTTGGGGGGTTTCATGTTGACTTTTTCATATTGTTTTTAAAGAAAAAAAAAGTCAACACTGTGATATCTTACCTTTTACTTTCCTGCTGAAAAGCTGAGGAGTTGTAACTGCTGCTTTCTCTCATATTTTCTGTCCATCTCCGCTCTCATCATCTGCTGATACTTTTGACTGCTGCTCTCCTCTGCACATGCGCACACGGAGCTGACAAACTCACTTTAGCTTCGTCTGACATCAGATGGGGGGCTAATCAGACCTCGGACTTCACACACGCTCACTCACACACCACACCAACGGGAGCTAGGCTGGACCGCATTGATGGTGCGTTCAAGTGCTGGTAGAAAGCTGGGTCATTTGGATTTTCATCAGATTTTTTTTTTCAGGAAAAGGTGGTTAAACAGTTAATTCATACCCGGGGCTAGACTCAAAACATCCGGAGCTAAAGCACCGGGAAAATCGGCTGGCAACGCCACTGATAACAAGGTAAATAGCATAAACCGGGATGAACAAGCAGCTGTAATGTCTTATTTCCCATTAGCAGCTATAGCAGTGCAGAGGGAATAATGATAATTATATTCTTGTAATTATAAACCCACACACCAGCAACTTCAATGTCAGTGCCAAGAACAGCAAAAATATTATTTTTAATGGTAACTGGTATTTATTTATTTGAACTTTATTTATAATGTGGAGAGAATGTTGTTGGTATGGTATTGTAAAGCAAAGCAGTGTCATGCAAGATTGCAAACTAAAGTTGTGAGCTGCAGCTTCTCAGCTCCTGGACATTCAAGGGCAGTTTCAGGAGGAGTAATATGCATAACAAAGGTTTATGTGCCTAAAAATGAGCCAGAAGCACATAATTTCAAGGTTCACAAACTTCTCAAGTCCTAATATCCAGGTTAGATTTGCATTGCATTTGAGAATTTCTTGGACCCATTTTAAGTTTTGCAGTGCTTCATTATCTCATGAACAATAAAGAAATTGGACCCAAACCAGCAACTGTGCTTTGATGCATCTTTTATCTATGAGTGGCCCCATGCCTCTGCATGTAAGTCCTCATGGATCAATCGATGCACCAACACTTTGCGAGGCTCCAAACAGCTGAAGCACAATTACTCCCTAAACTAAAGCAACGTACCATGTTATGCCATGAACTTGAACTATAACTTCCCCTTCTCCTAAAACTTTTTGCAGAGCTGCACTTTTCTCGGTGCCAAGTTACTCTGTGAGCTCTCAGTATCAAAGATTATCAATGTTTGTATGAAATGGCTCAAATACAAACTGCATGTATACAGTAGGGGGCCATAGGGGACACAGTATTTACTGTACCTGCAGAATTACTATTCACTGATGATCTTTTGGATACATGTTTTTCACATTAATACACAATTAGTCACACATTTAAATTTCTTAAATATCTTAATTTTCTCATGCTAAACTTGTCTTTACTCTTGTTCATTTAAACTGAAATGTCAAATTTTTAGGTCAAGACACCTTTACAACATATTCTATCTCGTCTACAAACTGTGCGCAAATTAAATCCCATATCTAACTGGTTTTCTGAGCATTTCTGCTTCACTTTATCTATCCACAGCATCAACCTGAGATAAATCTGCCTTATCTCTTTGCAAATGCACATCTCTATTCATAGCAATCTGTCAGCACTATTTGTCTGCTTCTTATCTTTATCCTCTTCTCTGCTCAGATGAAGACCTGATCTCCCCTTGGGTCTTGTTAAAGTTTTAGCTGTAACTGTTAGGCTACTGTGACTTTGACCTTTTTATTATCAGTTGTTTGGGCTGTTTAAGTGATTAACAAATCTGATATCATTCAGGTCTGTGCTCAACTGCTGTAGTTGAGTCAGGTAAGTATGTCACAGGTAAGTTGGATGGGAAGATTTGAACTCATATACTGTAGATTTTCAATACAATGATCTTTTAATGAGCCTCTGCTTCACCATAGCTTTTTTTTTTTTTTTAACCATTTGTTGATTAAAATTAGTGTTGGATAGATAAAGAATAAAATATTTGAGAGTTTAACTGTTATTTTCACTCTGTGTGTCTATAAATGCATTCAGTTTTGGGATTATTGTGCTCAAAATGTGTATATATCTGAAGAGGAGTTGCAAAGCCACCCACACAGAACAAATTTTAGTGATGATGGAGGAAGTTCAATTAGTTGCATGTGGAAGTGGTGCTGAGGTTGTGCATAATTAACATGAACCAAAAGTTAGTTCATGAGTATGGAACTAAAAAATCAAGCCATCTTAAAAAGCCCCTCTTTAACAGTATAAATACAAATTCAAATGCACATTTAGAACAATTTCATCTACTTTTTGTGTTAAGCGTTGGTTTTTTTAACATCACTAAAAGCCTCGTTCTCGCTTCCACCAGACCCCATTTACAAAAACACATCATTTACCTTCCCTAAATACCAGAGTTGCTGGTCAGTTTCTGCCTCCATTTTCTTGTTTGTTTAGTTACAATTTCACATCGGTGTTTTAAATTTTAACTGATATGTTAATTTAAACCCCAAAGTTACACATTCACTCAACGGCAAATGAAACAGAAGCAGCAATACAACTGACAGTGTTTTAAAAAGGTGGTTTTGGAGAAGACAACAAAACAAAGCTCATGTAAAAGTTATTGCAGTGTAAGTTCTCTGAATGTAGTCTGAAATAATCTATTTTCATGCCACCAATTGTGCTTCTATGCCACATAAACTCCATGTTTGCTTCTCTCTCTCTCTCTCTTTGCTCAGTACTGTATTCAAACACAGCACAATATTCAATAAAGCATTTCTCAATTGCTCAAGGAGCTGTATCATGCTTTTCAAACGTTCCAATAGTCAAATACAGGCATTTATAAGCCAAATATGTTCCCATCGCTACTATAGAAACTACTTTGGTATTAAATATTAGTTTTTCTATGCGTCTAATTTCCAACACAAAAGTAAGATGGCTGACTGTACTGAACCACGGAGCTCTCAACCAATTGCAACATGTTTTTTACGCCAATTTCAAGAAGTCGCCCGGGAAGAGACACTGATTCTGAAGGGTTACAGAATTGTTCCTAACACCTGCACTGGCAGCACTCACATGGATGTTGCTTGTAAACATTGATGGATAATCAGACTCTGCTTGAGTCCGGATCTCTCTGGATCAGACTACACACAGTACCACAGAAGTACCACAGAGATCCCTGACAAGTAAGTAAATTAGCGAACAAATCATAGGCTAACAGTTAGCATTGAGCTGAGAGATGTGTTTCACTCACTGGTGTTGTTGTCTGTCCATGCGCGTTTTTATAGTAGGAACTGCGTCACGTTTCAGAAGTAATCCCAGAGAAAAAAAACACTTTACTGCCAGTGATTCATGAAGCTGCCAGGAGTGAAGTTCACACAGAGTTTCACAGAGTTTTTTTTTTCTGCTCCTGAAGTTATAATCCAACCACCTCTGGCAAGTCGATTCCTCCAGTACAACAAATAAACTCCCATGGTGAACGCAACCATATTTTTCCTTACTTGCCGTCCTCTAGAGCTTAAAAAAAAGGAAAAAAAATCTCCTGAACTCTGGAGCAAACGTCTGTTAGCTGATGGCTGCTTGTCTCTGAGGAAATCTTCCTGCATGCTTAGTTTCTTCCTCAGAGAGTGTGCTGTTCTCTGAGTTTCTGTTCAACAAAGAGGGCGTCTTGCTACGATGCTGCGCATGGTTGTTTGTCGCTTCGTGATTGGTGCCACGTTCATACATAACGGGGTGGATAGTCAGTCGTTTGCAGGGAGGTAGCACTTGGTTTAAATATTCATGTAGATTACTCAAATATGCATGAATGAAGAAAAATAACAATTTAAATAATTTCTTGATGAGGAAATAACACACTGACATGCCGAAAATCTCTTCAAAGTCCATTTTTCATGATAGGGCTCCTTTAAATAACCTGCAGTGTCAGGTTTGAAATGACTCAAATTTGGCTCACTGAGCATATTAACAAAAATACACATTCAAAAATATCACCATCTTAGCATGCTATCAGTACTTTGGTTTTTCAAAATTAAATATTATCTCACAGAAAGCAAGATACAAGTAGGGATGGGCATATTGATACCCTAGAGTCGATACTGTGGTACTAGCCAAAGTATCAGAATTGATACTTTTTTCGAGTATCATGATACCACTGTACAGATACAAAAAATGCAATTTGTTTTCACTTCTGAGAATTTTAGGCAATGAAATTATGTACAAAACCAGCATGATTCTAGCTTCTGTGTCACAGGACAGTGGTACCTATAAATGTATGATGATGCTGCAACTGTTAGTGATTATGGTGTTTTATTTGTCAGTGGTTTGATGCAGGTTATTCATGTTGTGTTTTGGGACATTTATGACTATTTCATCTTATATTTGAACATTTTCCACTGAATGAATTTAAATAATCCTAACCTTTACTCACAGTAGGGCTGCACGATGGCTGGTGGTTAGCACCGCAGCCTCACAGTAACAAGGTCACTAGTTCGATTCCCAGCTGGGGAGGGGGTTCGAATGACTCCAACAGCAGCCTTCCTGTGTGGAGTTTGCATGTTCTCCTCATGTATGCGTGGGTTCTCTCTGGGTACTCTGGCTTTCTCCCACCATCCAAAGACATGCATGTTAGGTTAATTGGTCACTCTAAATTGCCCCTAGGAATGAATGTGGGTGTGAATGTTTGTCTGTCTCTCTGTGTTGGCCCTGCGACAGACTGGCAACCTGTCCAGGGTGTACCCCGCCTCTCACCTGATGATAGCTGGGATAGGCTCCAGCAACCCCTGCGACCCTGAACTGGATAAGCAGTACAGAAAATGAATGAATGATTGTGCTAACAGTAAGTTATTTGATAATTGAAAAAAGTTTTTAATCTTATTTTTGTTTAATGTTGTTGTGTCCTTGGGAAAGACATTTAACTCCCCTTGCCTCCAGTGTAGCCAGGGCACAGGCATAGTGTGGGACCCTGCACTGTCACATCTCTCCCCCTCTTTCCACATGCACAGGCTGCCACCAATTTTGTATCCATGGACTGATTACCAGCTCCAGATAGATCCTGCTGACAATGCCAGAATGTGGCAAGGTACGCAAGGAGGGCCCAGGCAGGATTCGAACCCCCGACTCCCAGGTGAGAGTCATGCGGACTTACCAGTCAGCCAAAGGGATATTCCTGCGGCCAAGCAGCCAGGGCACATGATGAATCGGAGGCATAGTGACAGAACCCCACACTGTCACATCTGGATGTGCCCTGAATTCTAACTTACAGAAGCTGTTTCTATACTTAAACTAAATTAACATCCTCTTAAATCATATCTTAATCCATTTCAGATCTTTATGACTACGTTTCCCATATCAGTCCATTACACATTGAAACATAACATTTCAGGAAGTTTCAACATTAAGACATACAGTATTCTATGACTGCAAAAATACACATCACTGATTGTATTTGAAAGTATTACAGTTTGTTTACTTTAATGCATTCACCAAAACATGGGTCAGATTTTGGCAGTCAGTGTGAATTTCTAGATAAAGGAGTGCAAATTTCCTCACAAGGTTATTCTTTCTTTTTTTCTCAATTTCTTCCCTTTTTAAAATATATTTAACTGTTTTAAGCTAAACGAAACTAAATATAACCACGTATCAATGATTTTAAATAAAGATAATGGTACAGCATTCCTTACAAGATGCCACTCTAGTTCATGCAACACAGTGTGATGCATCTTCACATTCACTATAGGACTATCAGTAATGTCCTAAACAACTAAATCAGAATTGTGTGTGTTCCTTAAATTAGCATTGTCATGTTTTACCATAATCTAAAGAAATAAAGAAATAAAAACAGCAACTTTACAATGAGATTTGCTCTGTTTTTGGTTACCAACTCATAATAAACCATACTTAAATCTGTAGCAAGCTGACCTGTCATAGTGTTTGGAAACTAAACAAATTTTAATAATTTTCAGCATGAAATATCAGCCACTGTTGTGTGCTTATGAGATTTTAAAGTCTGAGGCATCCATTTCAAGTATCTGAGATAATTGCAGTTTTATCTTTGTTTTCATACCTATGCTCTGGAATTTGTGTATCTCAACACCGTTCACTGTGAAATAAGAAGGCGTTATCACATACACAGAGGATTCAAAGCTTTAAAGTTATCAGTTTGACTGCACAAAGTGTTTTGGGAAACTGCCCCTTCTAAGCTCCTCTGATCCCATTTAAATTGCTAAATGGGTTTTCAGACTGCAGTGCTGAAACACTGCTGGGTAACTGTAAATATGCAAAATGACTGGAAAACCGTATTTATCACACAGCTAAGGTTGAATGATCTCAGATTATATTGTAGCCTATAACTCTGAAATACTTAAGCAAAAAACAACACACTGTAGAGTATTAGTCTAAGACGTTATGAGTAATTGGAAATTTGAAAAGGAGAGTATTCTCCACAAACCCTTTGTTTGTACACTTAAGCTTGGTCTTAGGATAAGCAATTATATTTCAGCACAATAGAAAGTTGCATAAAGACCAAATCATTGCTAATGTAAGAGAACATTACACCGAAAAGAAATGAGTGCAAGTTCAAGGAAAGTATGCACGTTCAGAATAGAGGAGAACTGTGTTGATTGCTCAAATGACATATCAGGCAAAGGCTGGAGAGAGAGGGAAAAAACAGAGCTGAAGAGTGGTGAGAATATGTGAAGAGAGTGACGAGTAGCTGTATGGATTTCAAGCTTTTACACTAGGCTCACCCCCAAGAAACTAATACTTCAATTCACCACCTGCAGCTCAGTTTAGCACTCCCTTTTCACATATTCATCTCTGACATACCAAAAACCCTGAAGGGAAGTGAGAAAGAGACCGAGCGAGGCAGAGTGTTCACCATCCCAGTTTTATTTTAGCCCCCATAAGGCACTACAAAATTTGTCATATGGAGAAGCTGACTTTTTTTGACATCCTCCAGGAAGCTGTGGAGTTAGATTTTTTTTCTGTCTTGTATCTAAGCCTTTTGGACCCGTGGTTTTCTGTTTGTGAGTTTTCCACCGAGACAACATCAGATGTCAAACTGAATGAGAGCAGTGATTTAGTAAGGTGAGCCAGTGTTCAGGAGAATCTGTCAGAGCTGGATTTTTATTTGTAACTGTGAAGGTATTGTGCCAAATTCCTCAGTTTTTTTTTTTCTTTGTCTAGTTGGTACAATCTTCTTTTTTCATTTCTTTGTTTTTAGCAATGTCTCAGATCTCACTGAAGTTCAGCCCCACTATGACCGCTGATTTTCAAGGTTAAATGAAACTTGAATTTTTGTCTAAGCTTGTAGTTGTATTTTTCACATATAAAAATATATATACTGCAATGCATCAATTAAGCTTGATATGGGACTTGAGAGTTCAATATGATTTACTGTTATCTATTCTATTTACAGGTTCAAGAAATGAGGTGAAATATGATGCACCTCCTTTGGTATTGGTAAACTCCATATAACTCACGATTCTGTCACCTAAATGTCATTCTTTAAGCTAACACAGGCAAGCACACACAGGACACACATAAGATATTCACTCAACACTCACCAAACATACCCCTTACCCTGCATGCATACATCACATACCAAACACTTTGCAGGACTCTCGGAGGAGCCTCTATGGATGAGTGCTATATAAATGCAAATGATGCAGGACACAGAGCGTCTCCCTTTGATCCTTACACAGGACAGCAAGAGTAAGGAGAAAAGAAGAAGAGGCTGCACTCGTTTTGGTGCAAACTGGTTGAGTTTTTATTTCTACTTTAACTCATCAGGATTTGTGGATGTATTTGTGTGTGTTCAGGTCCACTGTGGCTATAGCACATCAAAAACAGAAAGAGGAGGCCAAGCCGATACACTTGCACATCATTATAGCAGGCTGGAACAAGCATATGACATTCTGTGTGATTTCTGAAAGGTCAGCCCAACATGGAGCTGCTCCTGGAGAATTTAAGATTCAAGCAGTGTGCTCATAATGGTATTTCACAAGGTAGCTTCTTTGTTACATGACAGGCTCAGGTTACAAGTACATAGAGGTGAAACCAAAAACAGTGTTATCAGTGTTTGATGTCTTCAACCAAAATCATCCATGCTGTTACTATTGGTGAACTTACTATACTATACACTGCTGTTGACAATATTTTGGAATCAGTTTGATTTCAGCTTTTTTTAGGTGCCAGTTTACAACAAAGTAAACTTAAAGCACTTTTACAGACCCAGTCTACAATTCAATGCATTTAAATGTAGTGCAATTATAATCCAATTAAAACACAGTCATTATATGACCCAAATTGAGCTTGTTACATCCTCCGTAAGAGTAAAGAACATTGTTCTTGTTTTCAAGGTGACATCAACAAAATGGCATTTTGTTCTGCAGCTCTTGTTTAGGAGTTCTTGCAGCTTGTTCTCGATGCATCAGCCAAGCAAAACTTTGTTCTCGTGCAGCGTGTGGAGTCTTGTGCAAGTGGGTGTCGTTAATGTAGAAAATCGTCAAGTATAAAGATATTTCCGCTAATGTGAAAGAGTCAACGAGGTTGAACACAGAGTTTTAAATAATAGCCAGTCAAGCTAGTAAGAGAGTATGAAAATCTTTACAGCACAAGGTCAGACATGGACCACCCCATCCAACTACAGACGCGATGAAAATTCCTGTGAAGTGTTAAAGTAACTGTGCTTAAACAAACTATCCTTGTATTCTTCTGGCCCTCTCCACAACATGAGCAAAGGTCTCTGTTCTTGCAGCGTATGCAACACGTTTTAGTTCATTTGGGCTTTATACACAAGTCTACTACTTCCTAACTTAAGCCAGCTCCTTTGCTTCCTGTCTTTCATAATTGGACAAACTGATTAATCCAGGTGTCTCTGGCCATTGTCCTCATGATTACTGAGATCAGGCACACCTGGATTAATCAAATCATCCAATAATGAAAGACAGAAGACAAAGGAGCTGGTTTAAGTTAGGGAGTAGCAGAGTTAGGGAGTAGCAACAAGTGTTCTGAACTCTTGTTGCATTCAGAACAAGAGCAACTTAAGCTGTAAAATAGCTTTTGTCGCTCATAAAAATAGCTGCTACAAAAAAATCTGTTCGCTTTTGTCACTCAAGTCGCTTATGACATCACGTTCAATTTTGCATATCCTTTTTTTTTTTTTTTTTTTTTTTTCTTTTTACTTGTCCTGTCCAGCATCGAAGCAAGCAGAATGGAAATCTGATTGCTTTATTGTGTTGAACAGTTTTGCTTTACCAAACGGAGCTTTATGAACATAAGGCTCCACTTGATATCCTGTTTATTCATTTTATTTCTTTAATTAAACATTTGTCTAAAACAGCATTCCATATCATACTGCTGGGCCTGACAAGGGAGAAATGAAAGTTAACAGAGGTAATGATAGAAAGTGGAACAGAGAGAAAGGAGTAAGGAAGAGGGAGAGAGAGAGAGAGAGAGAGAGAGAGAGAGAGAAAAAAACATGAATCCACTTACACAGTTCACTGGTACATCCGTACAGCAATCCCTGACCAACATTCCAAGGTCTCTGTCGGAAAACAAAACAAGCAATCCTCTACAGGAGGACCTGCAGGTGGCTTGAGTATCCTCAGATCAGACAAACACACGCAGAACTACGCAGAAAAAGAGGTACAACCTAGTTGCATATCCTTTTAAAAGGACCGTATGCTTTTTACCATTAGCAGAGCTTTTGCAGTGATTCTTTTCGTGATTGCTGCCTTGTGCTTTGACAAGTTGTAGCCTGTGATTAACCAGAAATCCGTCTCCTACTGAAAAACAACGGTTTGGACATAACTGATCGAATTACACCCCAAAACAAAATAATGTTGTAGCTTAATTAAGTACATCATCTTCACTGATCTGCATCTGCAGATCTCCACTCATTCATCTCTCACTCTCAAACTAAATGTCAAGACCAGGGACAAAGGGAAATACGTATTTTTATCCCTGTCAATTATTATTATTATAACATAGTACTTTCGATATTTATAAATGACATCGTCCCATTCACAAAGCATGCTAGGCGCTCGATTAGCAGGCAAGTTTCGCGCCTATTTTAGAAATAATTTTATCAACTTACCGCACAAACCAACAGCACGTGATACCTCTTCCCAGGCCAGAGCCTTCTTTTGGAGATCCCGAAAGGCGTAAAGTGTTGGGTCATACAATACTGGGTGGCCAGCGACGGCAGTTATCAGCGTTTCTGTTGTCATTTTGACTCTGAACCAAAATACGGCACCAGAGTTCAGAGTTCGTTTCCGGGGACTCCTGGAAGTGAACAATGTCTTCATTCCAATTGGTTGTCAGGGTTTTACAGCCCAAACGTGTCATAGCCAATTTGCATAAAGTTGAACTATTTTTAACTTTGTTTAGTCGCTCTAATCGCTCAACTTTTGTAGCTCGTCGCTTCTGTCGCTTTATTCGCTCTTGTCGCTCCTGTCCATTGAAAGTGAATGACTTCCGGCGATTTTACAGCTTTAGTCGCTCTTGGTCTGAACATACAGTTAGAGCCAAATGTTGCTTGCAGTAGCTATCATATTTTTAATATGGGGCTGCATGGTGGTGTGGTGGTTAGCATTGTGGCCTTTCAGTAAGAAGGTTGCTGGTTCGAGCATCAGCTGGAGAAGGGTTGGAACAGTGGCCTTCCTGTGTGGAGTTTGCATGTTCACATAGACAGGGTGAACATGCATGCGTGTATGTGGGAGTTCTCTCCATGGGTACTCTGTGGATGGTGGGAGGAAGCCAGACATGCATGTTAGGGTACAGAAACTGTTCACTAAAATGTCCCTATAGTGCATGTCTGCATGAGCGGTTGTCTCTGTATTAGCCCTCCCTCTCACCTGAAAATTGCTGGGATAGGCTCCAGCAACCCTGAATTCGACTAAGCGGTACAGAAAATGAATGAATGTTGCTTAGCTATGGAAATAGGTTGCATCAAATCTTCAATATTTAATCTCCCATCCTGAGTATGCACAGGGCAACAGGCAAGAGTGGAAAAAGGAAACATACCTGTTTTAACAGAAAGGGAAAGCCTCCACCTGCCCAAACTTGGGAGTGGAAAGGACAATTCCAGTTTTGTTACTATGATAAAGTTGCTTTCTCTATATGCCTTTAAAATTGTAATTTTATTCTGTATTTAGGTATTTTACCTTGCTACTGTTTCCATTCTGCAGGACTTGGGAGTTTCCATTAACAAGAAAACATACGTTTTGTGGCACTTTTTATACTATAATGTAGTGAAAATAAAATGTCATTTCATACACATTAGATATTCATTTTCTCATTTTGATTTAACTATTACACAGAAGTATAGACAGCAGATGAGGTTTTCATCTTTTCATCTTAAAAGATCCACAAATGGATCTTTATTCCCCTTTCTAAAACCTTCTTGAAAACATGATAGCATCTAACAAAAGCGACAAAGTGCAGTAAATGACTTTTTTGTTACTCCATTTTCACTTTTACATTTAGTTTAATCTACAAACTTTGTCCCAAAGGAAACTGCTTAGCATACTGTCAATGGTATAGGCAGCACAGGAAATGATTTTTTGGTCTGAAATGACATGCTGGGATTTCATTCTTACTGATGTTCTTGTAAGATAAAAGCTTTTAAAAGCAGGTGGTAGACATTCTTAATGCCCATGTTTCACATATAATTTCTCTCAATTCGCTCTTAAAAGTACAGCTCTCTTTTCACATGGATTTACATAACTCTGCCAATCATCTGTGAAACACAATTTTTCACAAAAAGTAAAATAATCCAGGGCTGGGTAAAAATCTTCAACTCCTCTGCTTTAATTTGCTGCTATAATTGATCAAATGCACATGTTTCTTTATACACAGGATGCACAGTGTAGTAGTTCATTGTAAGATATATGTCTAAATATCATTGCGTTTTTAGTGAGTAAAAAAAAAATTTTTTTACAGCATATAATGCAGCATATAATGAGAATCATTCAAAGGAGCTCGTCTGCTCAGTCAATTCTCATAGCAAAGAACCCTAAGGAAGAACCATTAAGGTTCTGGGATGCAAGAAAACAGTGCTACAATGACCATGACAGAATTAGGACAGGATGTAAAATTATTCTTTTTAACAAGATTTTTTTTTCCCTTCATCGAGCCAGTTGGACTACTCCTTACATCAATCACATGTTTATCTAGAAGTCTTGCCATATCACATTTCCCTCAGTTAGGTGCATCGGGGTGGATATTCCTCCAGTCAATTCAAGCCCACTGGCAATAATAATGTCACCATATCAAATCCTCTGTGGGGACATGTGCATTCACATGTAACTGGGTTCAGTCTCAGCTGGAGTGAAGTTTAAACTGCAGATTTATAGGCCTTAAGCCAGAGAAATATGAATTTTAAAAAGTAATTAGTCCTTAAAGGAGTGATGACATAGCAGTTAAAAACTAGTTTATGTTGTTGGCATTACTGCATATGTAAATACTCCAAAGAAAAAAACGGCATTTTTTACAGCGGAGTATTGTTTTGAAACGCCAGACCTCACTTCCTCAGTAATACAGTTGGGTCCGGTGATGATATGGAGCTTTACCCGGAGACCACGTTGACTTCATTTTGATTGGCTACACCTTATTTGGCTATGACCTTATTTGGAGAATCTAGGTCAAGCTGCCGTCGGAGTTTGCTAAAGGCTAACTGCTAGCAACATGGGCACTTCAGACAGTGTGAGCAACGTTTATCAGACAAGACAGCATTTAGAAAATAAATAAACTTACAGGTAATGACAAGGTTGTGGCCCCCTCCCTCAGTGTTGCTGCAGAAGTTTGCTTTTAAATCCATTTGTTTGAAAATCCAGACCTGACTGCACAGAAGTTACTACTAGCTCCATACGAAGCTGAATCAGACAGGGAGGGGAGGGGGGAGCGGACGGTGCATAATCCGTTAGGAGAGAGAGGGGGGGGGGGGGGGGGGGGGGGGGGGCTGTTTACTTGATAGTGTGCTCTTATTGGAGCAATTAAATTACGTAGAATGATAGAACTACGTAGAATGATAGCCTGCTGTCTGATTCAACTGTTTCTGAGCAGAGAGACAAAGCTGACAGACCATAAACAGGAACTTTGATTCTCACTCTGGACATTCACATGGCCTCATCAGTGCACAACAGATCATATTATACACCCAAAACCCCAGAAAAGTGAAATTTGATGTCACGGCACCTTTAAAACTCTGGCTGAGACACTTATTAGGTAATATCTTATTTCAAATCATCTCACCTGCATTTATTTCAAAATTTTAATGAAGCAGCAAAATGTCATGCATGAGTAAAGTGAAACAGAGGATTAAAAAAAAAGGAGTAATAGTTTTTTATAAGGTGGCTGTGATCAAATAGTAAACAGTCCACTTGAATATGATGTGCATCGCAAGAGAATAACACATCAATTTTTTTAGTTTCTTTGCTTAATAACAACTAAAGTAATTCAGCAGTGCCCCTGTTGTCCAATAATGTTGACTAGATCCAGTGATAAGTTACAGAGCTGCCATGGGGAAAACTAAAACTTTCAAATAATGGAACAAAAGGCACCGAATGGATAAAGCTAAGCTGTCAAGCCATGACAAAATAATTCCACTGTTTATTTCTGTTCTTGAATAATACAGTGATTATATGTCTTTTACACTGTTTTTTTTTATGTGTGAATTTAGAAGAGAAATGTAACACGGTTGGAGAAGCAGTTGGCATATCAACATAAAAGCCTCGTTTCAAACTGATGAGCATCAAACGCTGTATAAACTGCCTTTTGTCTGCAAACTCAAATATGGTGATTAGACTGATTCAGTTTTTTTTTTAAATTTTATTTTATTTTATTTAATCTGTTTAGTTATTTCCTCTGGAAAATAAAACATGAAGTCTTTGCTAGCCACAGCTTGCTGAATAAAACAGAAAGTGCATTTTTATATCTCATTAAGGTGCAATGCTGGCAGAACAGCCTCAATCCACATTGGTAAGACCCTTAACTGCTGAAGCCATGAAACAACATTCCTCCAGATAATATTCCCTCATTTGAAGCTTTAATGAGAGGGGATGAAGAGTATTTTTCTAACACATTGGTCCATAATCTTCTGAAGGTGTGCAACTGGGTTGAGATCTGGTGACTGTAAAGGCCATGATAAATGATTCACAAACTTTTTCATCCACATCAAACCTTTCAATGACCCCTTTGAGGATGGAAACACTTTCATCCTACAGACCACCCCCTTTATGATAGTAGTGCTTCAGTGATTATGGTGACCGTGCCAAATTTTGTACTGATTTGCAGTAAGCCTTCCCTTTTGATGGAGACATGTAGGCTCACATCATATCAGACAAAAATCCCCCACACCATAACAGAGCCATTCAACCATCTCACTTTAGAGATCAGAGGTTCAGTGTTTCTGTTGCTTAAACTTAGAGCTGCATATTCGTAGACCATCAACATATAATTTCTCCACTGTCTTGACAAAAGCAAGGGACAGCTATATCCTGCTCAGCAAGTGAAAGCTAAATGTAACAATCTAGTGTAATTTAAGAAATACGGTTCAATTTTATTTGGATAAGTAAATCCAAACAAATAACTTTTAAGATTTGATGCACACTTTCAACTCTTTGACCTTTTTTATTTTATTTTTCCTCAGTCCCAAGGCAATTATTCCATGGCTACAGCCGTATGTTTTTATGCATTGTATCCTGATGTTTATTATTGTATTATTGTACTTTGTCTGTTTTTCACTATCTAATATGGTTTCCATTAGTTCTTGTTGTTTTCTACTTTTTCATGATTTTTATCTCCCTTATTCTCACTGTCAAGTTGACTAATTATTATCAAAGCTTCACTGCATACCTTCCATTTCTTTATTGAGCAGCATATCTGATAAGATTCCTGATGGTGTTTTGAAATCAACAAACTTTAAATTAATTCTAAACTAAGGCAAAAAGAAATGCTGAACAAGGGAGACTAAAAGCGGGATTTGTTTTCTGAATATGAAAGATCTTGACTTTAAACTGTCCTGGTCCCTGAGGAATAAAAGCTGGTGTTTGAAATGCCATCCCTGTACTGCAGTTGGTGCGATGGTAGCACAGCCTTTACAGTCTTCACTATCAGCTCAGCCAACTCTCTCCCTCTTACATCTACATGGTGGAGTCTTGTCCTCATTTACACATCAGTGTTTGTTTGATCTCCATCGACATGCAAGTTAAAAGTGGCAGCCTTGCATTAAGGCAAGCAATGAAGAGACATGGATGTTTTAAGTACATGAAGGCATATATGATTATCCTTTTCCCTTCCTTCTAATTAGTTAATTGAAAGGACATCTGTGTAACATCTACAACACATTATAGCTTCCCCGTGGATTTGCACTGGTGCTGGTGCCATGTCAGTTCTTTGTGGCTTCTTCTGATGAATCAAAGCAAATTCTGTTTAATCTGGGCTGTATATCAAGTTTCAGTCAGTGCTGAATTGGTCTCGATGGTGGGAAACATGCAAGAAATGGATGTGTTAAAGCAATGTGTAAATCAGCTAAAGCAGCATTCTGTTTCTTTCTCATGCTACCACCGGTTATTTCGCTGCCTTGTCCGTACAGGTAGCTATCCTTTCAAAAACTCGGTATATTTTACATGGATTTTATCTTTAAAATTAATCAATACCTCTGTGTGAGATTTGTGTTGGCTGCTTAAATCCCAGCAGTTGGCTGAGCAAGTGAAAGTGCATGCACTGCAGGGTCGCTATGAGATCTAGTAACCAAAAAGTTTGAGAAACATTTTGACAAAGTTACTAAATGTTACTTTCATTTAGAAAATTAGAAATATACATCTTTTATTTTGAGATGTGTCATCAAAATCAGTACAGTAATCTGTATAATGCAATGTCTCTGCAGTATCTCTTGTAAAGATGTCTCTTGTTATCTTAAAGGCAGCCAAGCATCTTTAACTATAAAATTATCTCCTTTTCTGCTCTTCTTTTGTCTGCTTCAATTCTTAAACGGTTACTTTTTACAGCTTCCCCTGCACCCCGCTGTAATGTAAAGCCCTTTGAATTGTCTATGAAATGTGCAATACAAATAAACTTGCCTTGCCTTGCTTATTTTTCTCCTGTTTCTTTCCCAGTGTTCTGGCTAGCTAACAGCCAAATCCTGTGAGAGCAGGAAATGCATTCTGGGACACACTGACACCCCAATTACCTGCTGGCAGTGGCAGGGGCAGCTCCTTGTCGTGTCCTTGGGTTGTGACATTTTCCCTTTCAGCTCCTCTTCAGATTTACTGGAATGAGCGGGGTTGCTGAGCAGGGTACTTTATAAATACATCTCCCCTCGATTACTGTGACCACTGGCCCTGGGCAGCTGAGTGTAGCCAGGATGGCTTCATCCCCTGACATTCAGTGCCGTAGATCAAGGCCCCAAATGGCCGTCCTAACTCCCCTATCAATCCCCGTTATTGCCTGCCACTGACGCCAGTGTAAGGGACACACACAATGTGCTGCCATCTAATCAGTGCGGTACCGATCACATAAAGGTAAACATGAAACAATTGCTCTTGTGTTCATCGCAGGCTGCATAAGGCAGACTATGTCATTAATAACTGCTAATGAATATTACTTCTTTTCTTTATGAACATACAAATGACAACCTTTATGCACACATAAATAAATAACCCTGCCCTTATTCTACATTTATGGCTGCACACTGTATACTATTAAATATAGCAAGGTCATTCAGTATAGCACAAATAAAACTAGCACATCATTTTACAACATTGAAGTAAAACCAAATAAACTTGAACTAAATCTATATCAAACTAAGAAACAATTTTTGGTCTAAATTTATATTCTTACACGCAAGATCACTGAAGAGTTTCGTGCTTTGGATTCACATGTTGTTCCCGCCTTCAAGAAGTTTCTTTGAAACCTCCAAAAGCTCCAGAGACATGGAGAGGTTCTGAGCTGATAATTGCTCTTGTAAACACAAGTCTTGCTGCCCCTGCACCTTTGCATTATTTACACAGCTAACTCCCAGCAATAGAATGTTAAACACTAGTTAAGACTGCTTTGGCCCCCGGGCTTTTAACATTCACAACGGGAAAAGGTGCAATGTGTCAGCATACCCAGGGTGTGTTTTAGTTTCAAAGATGAAAGGAAGGAGGCTTGAAGAGCATAAATTTAGCACAACAAATACAAAAAACTGTTTTGACAAGTTAATTGAACTTCACAGTAAACTGTTTTGAATGGTACAGGCATCCAAACAACAGATGCACACGGATCCACACATCCTCTCTTACCCTGCAAAGACAAAGAGCCAAACACATGCACACACACACACACTTACGCACACACACAAACATAAAGACAGACTATCAGTGAAAGTAGAAGAATGAGAAGGTTTGCCAATGATATACTACAGTATGTGTCACTGACTCTTTCTATTTCCACCTATTTTATACCCACTTATTCTAATTCAGGGTCACAGGGGGCTGGAGGCAGGTGCTTCTCTACCAGGGGAGAAGCAGGGTTGGACAGGTCACCAGTTTACCTCAAGGCCTCACTCAGAGTAAATTTAGAGTGACCAACTAACCTAACATACATGTTGTTTGACAAACCCATGCATAGAGAGATAAAACATGCAAACTTGTCACAAACAGGCCTGGCTCAAACCACGAACCTCGTTGCTGTGATGCCACAGCACTAACCACTAGCAATGTTTCGATCAATACAGAGATATTGACACATCCAGTAGCAGTTATTTATGTTCTAGAATCAATTAATTCAGGTGGGGATACTTGCAGGGGCTGGTTGTCATTAAAATATTCAGGACTAAGAATAAAAAAGCCATTGTGAGGTTTTGAAAAATTAAAATACAGCTGAAAAATATTCCATAGATGAGATAAAAATCAATCATTCACATTTGGCTTAACTGAATATTTTGATAAATATACATATGCAATTATAGTGACATTTATTTAATTAGATAATGCCATTTCTGGTTATTTCAGTTTGAGTGAAGAAGCATTCAATAAAAATATAAAGTACAGATCCTTTTTGCATTGGTGTAGGCTGCTTTGAAGGTGATTTTCCAAACATGTTAAGTTTTTGTGCAATGTTATCGGGTTAGTTTTGCCGATACTTGTTTGAATTTTTCTTGGTATTGGATTGAAGAAATTCAATTGTATTGCACATCACTACTAACCAACATGCAGCCCAATCCTATTTATTTCCTTTCCATTTATTTCCATTCACTTCCCCAATGCCAGATGAGGGGCCATGGATTTCTGACTGAGTCAGCTCAAGCAGCAGGTTCATTCTCATGGGTCCATGAATAAGATTTATATTTCTATTAATGTATGAAAATGTCTGTGACCAGAACACATCTTTAATGGGATGTTTAAAGAAAAACACTTGATGATTGGGTGAATGTATGTAATAACTTAATATTCCACTTTCACTGTGGTTTCAAGCTCCGTGACCTTGGCTGAATTATTGAATCATGTTACACTCATTGCAGCGCATAGTTTTCAGCATGGTGGATTATTTGCTGAATTCAGCAACTTTTCACACTCCTTCAGTAGGAGAGAAGAGAAAAAAGTTTAGCCTGCTGCAAGACCAGCCAACTTTTTCAGATTTTCCGTTTCTGTTACATTTAATGTTCTCTCTACAGAATTATACATTCTATTAAAAATAGAGCAAAAATAATACTGTAGGCCTCATTGTAACCAAGTAGAGAAAACAACTTTTTCTCTTCCTTTTATTTGTAGAATATTGTAGAGTTTTATTTTGAAAAAAAAAATCGTTTATTTTGAAAGGAGGAAGTGCCATCCTTTCTGCTTCGCTTTATTTCCTGTTACATGGTCATGTTGTGTGACAATGACCTTCTCATTTGTTAAGAGTAATGTTAGTCCCGCCTTCCAAGCTGCGGACTGAATCACGCATTAGTTTAGTGGTCTTTTGTACTCTTGAACACGAGCTAGAGAAGCTGTGTGGCTAGGTCCCTTGCGGTGCTCGTGCTGAAATCTCATCATGACTTGAAACCCTGCATGTACTAGAGTTGAAAACATTCACATACCATGTTGTGATTAGCTCATGCTAATGCTAACCGTGGGTGAAACAGTGTTTAAAAGTACTGGAAATGCTATTATTATTTTGTTATATTATGTATGTTATGTTTTGTTGTGGTTGTTCACATAATCATTTAGCCTACATGCAACCTCCATCAGACCTCAGTATGAACTGTTATGATATGAATCACATATTGGCAAAAAATTGGAAATGAGCTGCAGTGTGAACATAGCCTTAGGAAAGAAGATCTTGTGAACAGCTTGAGAAAACTAAACTGCTAAGTAAATGTGGCATAACAAAGAAAAGGTTGCATAGTCATTTAATGTACAGCTTTGAATTCCCGAGAAATAAATTATTTGAGAAATGTTTTTCTTTACAAGAAGTATTTTTCACATGCATTTGTCTGTCTGTCTGTAGCATTGATTTTAAATAGCATTCCATACTCTCACAATTTATTGACTTACCAGTTCACAGCGTTTCTGAAGACCTTTCCAGACTTTGACAGAGTTACACCATGACATTTAGTTTGGAGTGTGTGTGGTGGTGGGGAGGGGGGCGGGAGAATAGAATCAAGCAAATGAATAGATATAAATTCACAGTTCATCACATTTATTTCCAGCGCAGTTACACTCGATAGTGCATCCGATAATTTGAAATGTCATATTTTCTTTACCATTTTTGCTGCTTTTTCAGAATGCACCACACTTTAAAAGAATTACTTTCATATTTCAAAATGAACCCAAATGAGCTAATTAGGTTAAATGAGTCATGTTATTAAGAGGATGGAAAAGGTGAAAGGATGTAAAAGGTCATGCATCCATCATTAGCTTTCATTTTTCATGCTGCATATTGCTTTATTTTCCGTTGAATAAACCAGCATTCCTTCTGATTTCTCAGAAACAACAAAGTAGGTGCAAGCCTGCTTTGTTGTAGGTACTGTAGAGTCACTGCGGAGGCCATGTAATTAACATACAATAGCAACACAGCCCCTGTTCCCTGAGCTAAGCCAATTTAAATTTATCTCAGACTTTCATACGGCGTGACTCTCATGTGATTTTTCAGTTGGCTCCATGTTAGGAGGAATACGTGCCCATGGGTGCTCAGATGGCTCAGTTTTGTAAAGCCAGGTTATCTTGTACGCAATGTCAGCTCTTATTGCTCTATTTGAGAACACTCTAGCAGTGTGGTTCAAGGTACAACAATGTAAGTATCTCGGTGGCTCTTAGTACACTCATCTAATGTCAACTAGTAAAATTTTTTGTTATGTATGGCATTAAACTTAAATCCTCAGAATGAACGGTATTACCTTCTGAGAGCTGTCAAACTATCAGTCGTGTTGTACCAGTGAAGTTGTAAACACAATCAAAAATAAAGGAAGCAACAAATGACACAGGTCCCCATTTGTACCATGCTGGCATGCATAGAATGATGCTGAGATAAGGTTTACCCCTGACCTGGTATCCTCAGTGAATACTTACACCGTAAAATGGTACAGATCTGCCACAGTGGGAAGACATGACGTGCTGAAAACCGACAAAAAAATAAAGCTGTATGGTACATGAAGGCTTTTAGACAGTTTTTTTGTTTTTGATTTTTTTTATGTCACTGCTACCTGACATCAGTGGTGTCCAGCTCTAGTCCTCGAAGTCTGCAGTCTTGCAGGCTTTGGATGTTTCCCTTGTTGTGATGCTGCATTCCAGGATTAATAACAATCATAACCTGGATAAAATAATGATCTTTGTCCTCCATCAGACAGACGCTGCTTTCTCCAGGACGACAAAGAGAAACCAGTCTCCCCCCCCTGCAGTGCAGAAGGCCCAAGTCTTATTACCTCTAGCTCTCTTAAAAGAGCCACTATACCCCTAAGATAAACATCTGCCCTGACTGATCACCCCTGAATAAACAGAAACACAGATGCTCCAAATGTTAAGAATGATTCACACAAATGGCAGAACTTTCTTTATAATTGCTTGTTTGACTCTCCAGTGACCTGAGATCTCTTTGTCTCATTGAAGCTGGTCTTCATCAAAGTTGACACTCTTATGTCTTTCAGCAAACCCATGGAACCAAAAGCAATGGTCTCCTCACACCAGGTCCCTTTTACCTCCAGCTTCAAAAGGATATCAGAATTTCAAGAATGTGTTCCTTTTTCTTGTATAAAACAGTTTGACTTGGAATTTTACTTTGAATTAATTTGATTTAATTCCATATAATCTGATTTAATTGCATATAACTTGATTGTTCTTTTGACATGATTTAATTCTCTTTCATTTTATATTCTTCTTTAACTTCTTTTTTTGATCATTTAATTGATTTTATCACACATTGAACTGCACAGATTCCCAAGGTGTCTGCTTGATAAAGAATCTGATTTGATCAGGCAAGAAAGTCTTTAAGGGCACATTCAGAAAGCATAGTCCGCGAGTCTCGGTCCGTTTGGGGGCGGGGGGTGGTCTTCCGGACCGAGATCGCATTCACGTTGCACTATTGCCAAACGAGCCAAGCCGGCCAAGAATGAGAATCTCAGGTGGCGCTGCTTTCGGATTCACCGTAGGCGAGGACAAGACACACGTACAAGAAGGTTCTCACAACTTCTGTTCCCTGGAGCTGGAGCTGGATATGCTTTCATCAGATCGTAACTCCACGTCTGACCACGAGCCATCTTTATAAGTACTGCAGTCTCTCACGTATTGTCGTAGTGTTTACCCACGTTGTCCAACGTTTGACCCACAATGCCAATGCAATTTGTAGTCCACTTCCTGTCTTTGGTTCACTTGAATCAGACCTAGACCTGAGTTTGCAGGTGGACCGAGTCTGCTTGTTTGTTCCGTATCAGAGTCCGATTGCGCTTTCCGAGCAAACGGACTCTGATTCAAATCAAAAAAGCTTTGTGAATGCGCCCTAAGAGTTAATAGCAAATCTAAACAAAGTTCATTCCTTTACATATAAGCCATTGAATTTGAATGAGAATTAACAGTTTTGACATAATTAAATATGTGTTGAACTTTCTAATCTGTTTTCTGCCATTTAGAATATAAAAATTTGAGATATTTCTTTTTCAGCCACACAGATGACTTCACGCTCCTACATGTCATTTTGTATGTAATCAAAGAAAACTTAATTATTGATTGTGCTTACATCTTCATGAGAGTGAAGGAAGAGAGAAACAGTCGCCTGTGTATTTTGATTCTATGAGTTCCCTGCTGACGCCTCGTCACTCCCTGTAATGATGTATCGCGTCACAATTGGTTAAGTTCCCCTTTGAGCCGGGTCTTTCAAACCAGAAGACCCCTCTCTAATCTAGCTTTTGAAAGAGTTTGTTCCAAGTCTTCGTCCTAGAGTCTTTGTTTTGTTTCCATCCTCGTAATTGTTTTCGTATCGTCTCTTTTGTTCTCTCCACGTGTAACCTGTGTAAATGTCTGCATGCGAAAGATCTTAACAATAGACTATAGTTCAACTAAGAAAGTTATTTTCTCTTTTTGTTTGATAATGTTACCTTGTATCTCTAGAAGCCTCCACTAGTCATCAGGACTGACTTTTTGATATTTATAGATTTTTCTGAAGATTACTTCTGGACCCAAACGCAGTACTTCCTCTGTAAAGTCTGTAGTTGTTAAATTTGGACCCATTCCAGCAACTGTCGTCAACCACCACGTCTCTCCTTTTGGAACTCTGCAGGACGGATTCCAAAAAATTGAGGCAGCTCCGGACTTACTGTTCCAGGCATCGACTCCTTCAAAACATGCTGATTCGGATTGGCCACCGGGTCGGGGTTGTCCACAGAGGACCAGCGTACCAAGAACAGTGGGAACCAAATAGCACCTTGAACAAATATACGTGGGGTCTGACAGTTTCATCTAAATTCTAACCAAATTATTTAGACTTGAATTTTAATCCAAATTTAGTATATTCACCCTAAATTATAGGTTGATTGACGGACTCCGCATCTCCTCCATGCGAGAGTTCATTAGCATAATTAAGTATTCAGAACCATTATTTTCCATAGCAATAAGTTTACAAGTTTCTCTCTCACTTAATCTCATCGTCCATTAAGTCACTTTCATTATTACAAGTGCCAATGATGCATTTTACACACACATAATTCATTCACAACCTATATAAAATCATCTTCTCCTCATGGTGTTTTTATCCTGCAAACTCACTGATTTTGATATTGCTGGTTTATCTGTTCTTGTTAATAAGTATGTGAAATCATCTTATCCGTGGCTGTCATGATTTCTGAAAGCAAAATCCATGGGAACTGACTTCTGTAGAATTTACTTCCTCTCAGATAGACAGATTTATTTCTGATAATACATTTTCAGGCTTTCCCATTCAGGCCTGACCTTAAGCAAGAAAATGAATGGGTGGTGCTCCTAAGGGTTTAATAAACGGATATACAGACAGATGGACAGTTTGTCCATCTCCTGCAGTGGTTACGTGTGTAATTTGCTGAGTACCACCGGAAACTGCAGGGTCAGTGTTGAGCTGCATCGCCAACATGTGACCAGCAAAGGGAAACAAAAGAAGAGGGGAAACGGTGGGGATAAAAGCAGGGGAAGAAGAAGGAGAAGACAACACCTGTAGCAGGAGAAAGGCTGTGAGTGTGTCGGGCGTGTTGGGTGGTTGTAAACAACTTTATAGCGGTGCATTATTGCCACCAACAGGAGTTTGAAACTGATGTGGGGTCACGGAAGTGAACTCTAAACTCAGCACTTAGAACTAGTGGATAAACTGGCTCAACGAGCATGGTAATGTAAAGCAAGCATGAAGGTCGTGATGCATGGAGGCGTTTGAAACGAATGTCGCTATTTACTTATGTAAAACAGTTGGGATCACTTTTGTATTTTTACACATAGAAAAGCTTGAGGAGTTATGATAGAGATTGGATGAGTCTGAAATGACCTTATCTTACCTGTATCAATATCAATGGAATTTCATTTGCCAGAGAAAAACTGACTCCATTGATTAGGTTTGTAAATGCAAACTGAAGATTAGCTTCTTTACAAAATGACATTTTGGAAATTATTCATAACAAACCTTTTCGTCTACTTATATTGCTACCCTGTCATTAACAAGTCTAAACTGTTATAATTTCAAAATTAGACTAGATTTACAGTATATATTATTGTTTGCACAAAAATGAAATTGAGCAGATACTTCACACTTCCTAATGACAGTGAGCCCACACAGTCATAGCGAACGATAAAATGATGTGGGATGATGTGGGATATTGGTCAGGGTGTAGGTAAAAATCCAGCGTAATGACTGTTCTTGCTCTCTGCCCTCGTGCAAAAACATGAAAACAGTGTAATATTCTAAACAGTGAATTAACCCTTATATTGTGTCCGGGTCATTTTTTACCCATTTTCAACTTTAGAGATATACAGGTACTACCCCAAAAAATAGAATATCCTAAAAAAGTTAATGTATTTCTGTAATTCAACTTAAAAGGTGCAATTTACATATTGTTTAGACTAATAATATGTGAATCAATATATTTCAAGCTTTTGTTTGTTTGGATGTTGCTGATTAGGACTTACAGCTTAAGAAAACCTCAGATTCAAAAACTCAAAAAATTAGAATACAGTGAAAAGCTCCAGTATTGTAGGTTCAGTGTCACATTCTAATCAGGTAAGTAATTCAAAACACCTCCATAAGTGCCCCAAGCCTTTAAAAAAGTCCCTGTCTTGGTTTAGAAGAATTCACAATCATGGGGAAGACTGCTGATCTGACAGTTGTGCAGAAAACCATCACTGACTCCCTGCACAAGGTGAGACAGACCCAAAAAGTGATAGCAAAAGAAGCTGCTTGTTCTCAGAGTGCTGTCTCAAAGCACATTAATGGACAGTTAAGTGGAAGGAAGAAGTGTGGAAGAAAACGGTGTACAAGCCGGAGGGCTGATCGCAGCCTGGAGAAGATGGTCAGGAAAGGACCATTCAAAAGTGTGGAGGACTTCATAAGGAATGGACCTGTGAGCTTCATTAAAGGTACAGTATGTAAGAATCACTAGTGGTAAAGAGGGGTATTGCAAGAAAAGATGTTTTCTTTCAAATGACTTTAAATTCTAAGCACTGTAGTGAATGTATGGTGGCTGTTAGTGGTCAAAATTTTCCCAGACATAAATATGTTTTTATCTGCGAGTAGATCCAGTGGTCTCAGGTGTAGCTATGACTGTACTATGAGTAACTACTTTTATATCTTTGAAGGCATTACTAATCCCAAACAATGCTCTAACTCCCATTGAACAAAGCTGGTACAGCAGTTTTAAAGTTCAATGAGTTCTTACTTCACACCCATATAATTATACTACTGTTTAGAAGGACTGCTATTTATAGTTATTGTACAAGCTATGCACATTTTTCAATGCTGCAGGTACCCTTAGGGTTAAAATAGAACAAATTTGTACTTTATATTACTTTGGATCCTTTTTCATAGTATATAGGTACACTTCTGGCCTCATAAAGACCGATATTGTACTTTTGAGAGAACATTTGTAAAAAATGTACCTACAGGTACAGAAATGTTCCTGTCTCATACCTCCATTTTTGAGAGTGTACAACATGTAAATTCCACCTATTAAGTTGAATTATAGAAATACATGAACTTTTTCAGGATATTCTAATTTTATGGGTAGTACCTGTCAGGGGCGTACTGGGACAATAATTCAGGCCGGGAATTTGATACCATCCCAGGCCATCTAACAGGTTATTCTATTAATTATTCTAAAACTATCTCCAGCATGTTTGGTTTGTACTTAAATTGTACCTGAAGGTTCGTGCTGTGATTCCTCACTGCTGCTGCTGTCCACCACTGCCGTAGGAGCTCTTGCAGCACTAGTGCTGCTGACAGTACTGGTACTGCTCCCTTCTCTATCTTTGTTAAAATAAAAAATAAAAAAATCCAAAAGCCACACATAATTTCCCAGATTTTTGGATTCAGAAACTGACCATTTTATATGCATTGGCTATGTTAATATTTTCTTAATTAAAATTTTTTTTAACCTGCTTAAATAGAAGTTAAATAAAATATACAAGGATTTCAGTGTTCATAATCATGTATTATCTTACATCTGTATAGTCAACCCTATTCTAAAATGTACAATAGCCTTTGTTACAATTTATTTTATTTATCTTTTTTTTTAATGAAGTAAGTTTTAGCTCATCAGCTCAGCATTAAGCTAGCTGGATGGATGTGTGTGCATCTAATGTCACTTTCACCACTAGTGTGTTTATATTTCACCCCCTCCCTGACTGACAAAAATGTCAGTTATTTTGATGAACTGTTCTCCACCTGTTGCTGAGCATTTTTCTTCCTCTTAAGTCTTTCCCTCTCTTCTCCACCTTTTCTCTTGCCCTGACGCTGCTGCTCCTTCTTGCCCCTCACCAGAGCTATGTCGGGAGAAGCAGGAGGGGGTGGGGGCGCTGCGTGTCAGCAGGCAGCAGTGACAAAGTCACAAAAAGAGAGTGAGAAATGCGAGGGGGGGGCTCAACGTTTCTGCCTGCATCTATGAGTTTCATGAGCTTCAACTGGACAGCAGGTATGACAGATTATTTATTTAAACCTCAAACGGGACCGGCCAGGCCACCGGGAAATGTCCCGGTGCTCTCGATGGCCAGTCTGCCACTGGTACCTGTGAAAAGTGCCATTTACAACAAAACAAAAGACATTTAAAAAATTTTGAGGGTCTCTAAAATAAATAGTGACATTTGTGGTGTTCCGGGTCAAATTTGGCCTGGCATAGTTTAATGGTTGTTGCATCCAAATTAAAAGCTATGGGTTGCTGTGTGGATCAAATGTGGCTCACTCTGTCCCACCACACATACACTGACACACACGCATGCTCACCCACACATGCACGCGCACACTTTAACACAATATTGATTGATCATGGGTAAGATCTGATCAGTTTCATTCTGCAGTAGCATCAGCCAACATCAGCTCAACTTTAGCATCTTTGACCTCATCGTTGGTCATGAAAATGATGTTGAGGACAAAAAAATAGCAAAACTGATAAGGATGTCTCTGGGAATCATGTTCCCTCCTGAACAAGAAGGTATCTGAAGAACAGAGTGACTTACTGTAGATGACACAGATGTTCAGAAATGTGACATTTCATGGTCATTCAGCCCTTTAAACTCGATGCAGAGCTCAGATAATAATCTTGACCATTGCCATCCCCAATGGTAATATAATGAGTGAATTTAAATGGTTTTTTAATCAAAACGAGTGGTGTAATATAAGATAAAAGATCAACTTTTAAAAAAAATATTTAGGTGGACATGAATACATGCTGAGTTAACTTTGAGGTGAAAAACAATAATGGATTATAGGTAAAGTTAGATTCCAGGTCAAATTTGACCCGCTAACAGTAAAGGTGTCGGCAGCTTTTGAACACCATACAAGGGTTAAATGAATACGACAAATTGAAGAAGAAATTAGTGTGACTTGTACAACAAAGGAGGATAATATTAGTGTTGATGTTACAGGGAGTGCTGTTGTTGCTTAGTTCATCCTCTGTAGGCAGAGAGAGAAGGCAGAGATGAGCCAGAGCCCAACCAGGGATAGATTTAATTTCTTTTTGAACTTGCAGCAACCTAGCAGCATGTTTGATGTCGCCTGGTGGAGGATCATAATGTGTGACCTCTTTTTCCTTGCGCTGCCATAATGACCACCATGACACAAATATTAACATAGGGTTCTTCTTTTCATTAGCTCAATAGTAGAAAATAATACCCTTCTTTGGGAGTTTTTAGTCATAAAACTGTAAATATTTTTATGCATCTGGCTTTCAGTGTATATATTGGAGAATGTGCTAACTTTTACTCAAATAACAGTATGTAACACCATGTCAATAACGGTAAGCTGTCCATTTCTACTGAGTTAAATTCTAATGGCAGCTAAGATTCATATAGCAGCAAGAAAACAGTGGTGGTATACAGAATAACCACATCCAAGAAAATAAAAAATAAAAAAAAGCCTCTGTCTCCACAGTCTGGGATGTTCTTAAAATGAAAAGGAAAGTCAGACTCAAACAAGCAGAGAGAACCAATTTCAAGTTTCCAAATGGACTTTCTCAATAGTCTTGGTTTCTTTCTGGATCACAATCGCACAAAACAGAATGGCCATATTCATGCTCTTGTTTTATGTCAGCTGTGGTCAAAATATCTTTGAACTTCAGTGCTGTCAAGAGGTTTCTGGCACATAACAACTACGCCTGCTCATAACTCACATCGCAGCACTTCACTGATGAATGCTGCTTGCCCCAAATGAACCCTGATGTAGATTCCCTGCATGGTCTAACTAGGGAGGTGTTTATCACTATATGGAGGAAGCATGCATATCAAGCAGTCCTAAGTCACCTATAGCATACAAACTTGATCTATAGCTCAGAATACCAGACGAGAAAAAAGAGCATGAAAAGCAAGCAATACAGTATTGTGCTGACTGAGCGTGCTAAAAAGGAATGCTGTCAAATATAGACCTGTCTGCAGTAATTTACACTTAAATCCACACACCCACTCATTAAAGCACACTATTGTTCATTCCTCCTCAGGCCTCTGTGGTCATATTTATTTGGAACAGTTATGTAACAAGGCTATAGCAAAATTCCAGACATAGAGATGCAAAATGTGTTAACGACCTGGGCTAAGTCTTACAGTAGAGTATACCAGTGTGTGTCACCACTTAGTTTCATGTTTCAAATGTTTGTGATACTTCTTAAAATGATATTCATCTTCGGCTTAATTCTTGTAGCATAGTTTAGCTTGGGATCGTGAGGTGGGTCTTTCCCAAGAAAGACCATAGTCCTCTCTCCATTTGTAACTAGACGTGGCCTAATCTCTTTTTGGTTGAAATTCTTAACTGCCGCTATCATCCTGGAGTGTTTCCCTTCTTTTTCTCCTGCTCTCTCTCTTCCTCCCTGCTGAGGTGAGCAAAGTGGCTTAGATATGGTGACAGGGAAGGATTTTTCAGTTCAGCTATACAGATGCAGGCATGGCTTAAAGAGGCTTATGCACATTTAAAGGGTGAAAAATACTTCTACAGTTGGGCAGAGTGCTTGTGAAGTGAACATTTGTTGATACCAACTTAAGTATCACAGTAATAATCCAAAAGCAAGCAACACTGTGTAACCTTTATGGTACAGTACAGTACACAGCAGTACTATGATGACCTGAGGCATATTTCGTTTGCTTATAGCTTTATAAAAGAGATTGATGATGCCACATTAGTCATGTATGAGTTACTGTTTGTGCATTACAGCACATCAGGGGTATCCAGTTCACCCATTTAAAACAACTGTCTCTCTTCATACTTTCAGAGGACTTGCTTACCATAGATCTTCTACTAGGACACCATTACTCAATTCCCTGAGGCAGAACGTGTATTTCAAGCCACCCAGCCCCAAAATTGCTCATGATCTTTCACTACTGCAAAGAGAAGAGGGAAGATGGCTTATTTTTAGAGCTTCAGTGTGTGATGAATTGTTTTATTCACACACTTTTGCAGAGGAAGCAGTTGTATTTGAATCTTAACATTATCCTGTTTACCGTGAGCTTATTAGCACTGTTCAAGCATCATGATTCTACTTGTTAAAGTTTATTTGCTGGTTCAGCATGACAGATAAAAAAAAAGGCTATTTAATGATGCACTAACTGGGGATACTGGTTTATTTTATTCTTCAAAAGGCTTGAATGTGAAACATTACGAGACCTGGCATTCTGTGTCAAGTCCCTGATGGATGAATAAAAGAGATCTTCCTGGTTAATTTGAGGGAATTCCTGGAAGTCTTTAGGGGACATTGTAATTTATCTTTTTTGCTCTGGTGATTGATGGACAATGGATCTGCTAGAGTTAACGTTACTTTGTTTTGCTGTTTTTGTTAGGTAGTGTCTTCATTTAAATTTAATGTCTAATGATTGTGTACTACAGTCTGTGAAAACAGAAACTTGGCTGTAGAACCCGGCGTTAAATTGATTCTATTTATTAATTTGAATAAGCATTTATGATAATTTTTTAAAATGAAAATCTGTATTTTTTCCCCCTTTTCAATTCCACCAACAGTCTCTGTAGGCTCCCATAGTTCATTGTGGGCTCAGCCTTCCCCTGCACATATGTCACAGAGATGCACACATAAAACAAAATTAAACATGGCAGCATTGCAAGAAAGGTTTTTTCCCAGAAAGGCTTCATGTCATCACTTATTTGGAACTGGTTCAGTTTTGCAACTTTAGATCAGAACAAGTAACGACACATTACTAAATTAGTTTGAAGACTGTTCTTCCCAGAGGTGGCATCAGAACCAGTTTATTTCAACACCTCAATATGCATCGCCAGGAGAAATGACAGTGGTCAAGTTAGCTGACACGCAGACAGTTTATTCAGATGACCGAGCAAATTTTCAGATGTGGAATTTGTAGGTTATAATGGAGCCTGACAACTTTACCATCAACTTTCATGACCAAAGGAGTAGAGTCATTATAAAGCTCACATATGTTTGGCGGTTAAACTGGTGTAAAAGTGCGGTTTTCCTGAAAGAATCAAGGTTTTGATCCTCCAGAACAGAGTCAGTACCAGAACCAGAATGGTGTTTGTCTGATATTACAAACAGATGTAGTCAAGTGCGTCATCATTCACTTTTGAAATTTAGAAGATCACTTGACCACAGTGACAGTGAGAAAGGCTGCCCTCTATGAGATGCAGAAGAAAGCAGCAGCCAAATTCCCACCAAAAGGACACCAACATCATGGAAATAGTTTTTGCTGTTCTTTAAGATAAAAAACAGGATTCTTGCGGAAAGAGATCATAAATACTGTTGTGTTGACTCAGGATATGGTGTCTTTTTTATAAAAAGCTGGGCTTTATCTATGTTATTCAAAAGCTATTGTTTTTTATATGAAACACATTGAAATGTTTAATCATTTTAATATCTTCTTAAAAGAGAAAAGAAAAACTATTAAATCAGAAGTAGAATTTGTGGGGGGGGGGGGGAATCAAGAGATTTACATTTTGAACTATGCTGCCAAGCCCTCCTTGTTTGAAACAATTTTAGATATTCTATTCATTCACAAAAACAAGTCATTATTTTCAATTTTTTGAAATGTACGTTGCTATAATAGTGCTTAAAATGTTTGAATAACTTTCCCATTTAATCCAGTGGGAAAGTGATCCAAAACTTTTCACCTGTAGTGTAGAATGATACAAAATGATCTAATGTGCTTCATTATCCTTTTGGAAATTTTAGTTTTGGGCACAAGACTTGATATCTGACAGCTGTTTTGTTAAAGATCAGTAGATAGGTGTAACAAAGATCAATTAAAGGACCATGTAAACAATAAAACATAGAAACAGGGTGATAAAAGATTATGACACTTAATCAAAGCCCATGATAATAAGTTAAAAAAGAAAGAAAAAGTTTGCAACTTTTGGAGCTCCAACCTTCAATCAAGAGGCAAGAGCTCAAATTCAGAATGAAGGATGTTTTGCAAGTCTGGAAAAAAATAACCTGTGCTTGTTTGAGAACAGACTGCTCTTTCTAAATGGATTGCGGGGAGAGATATGAGCCTTTAATGCAATCAATAGCATGAGGTTTACAGTGTTATGAGCTCTATACCTAAATTCCCTATGTACCAAACTTCGATGTGTCAAAGTTAAAGAAATAGTACACCCAGAGCATGATGTAACTCTATTTTCCACTGACCCTCATGCTGAGCAAGACTCTGGAGCACTTTTTTAATATCTCAAATGTAGCCGGCGATCAGGAAGGCTTGTCGTTTTCCCCCAACTCTCATATAATAGAGTTTGCCGGGGCCCAAGCCAAAAAGGTCCATAAAAGTCCACAAAAACTTGTCAATATTCCTCCATACTGCTCATCCAATGTAATCCAAGTGTCCTGAGTGGGTAACTTCCATAATTTACTCAAAACAACATCATTTACTATATTTTTTGAGCCTAAACAGTAGTACATCTTACTTTCACGAAGCGCTCATATGCGCGTTCACAAAACTACGGAAGCCTCAGCATTCAGAGCCTACTCTGCCGATAATGTAAGCGTAGAAGAAGAAATTTGCTATTTACATTGTGATAAAAGCGCCAGTGCTGCAGACAAACCGGGACACGCAATCTCGTCTGCCGCGGCTTCCGTAGTTTAATGAATGCGCATTGGCATGCTTGCAGGAGATGTGATGTTGTACTCTTTAGGCTCTAAAAATATACTAAATGACGTCGTTTCGAGTTAATCATGGATGCTACCCACTCAGGACACTTGGATTACTTTGGACGAGCAGTATGGAGGAATATTGACTAGTTTGTATGAGTCATGCATCAGTCAAATGCAAGATAATGTTAAAGTTGTACTTCCATGGTCATTTCATTAATATTTCTGTGTTCTCCATTATTATTGAATGCATTCTGCATCGTTTCTGTTTTAAAAAACCTTCTGGTATCTTTGTATCCAGCTGTATTTGTATACTAGAAGAGAGGCTTGTGGTCCAACGGCAGGCTTTTCCGGGTCCTTCTCATGAATTTCCGTCTGATTGGCTGCCTCCCATCAGTGTATGAAGGAAGCTCCGCCCTCCGCTCTTATTTCGTTACAGACAGGAAATAGAGCCGACAAACAAGTTTGTTCCGCCATGCTAACAAACAGTTAGCTAATTAGCTTCTCAACTCCGAAGCTACAGTCGTGCCGTCTTCACTTCTAGTGTGTAGTGGAGGGTTACCTGCCTTCCAATGGACAGATAGAAACCCCACGTGGGATACGCTATTTGCAATGTGATGTAGAAGTGCGAGGCTGTTCCCGATTCGCTCTTTTCTTCATATTGTTTCTCTGATGAGAAAGGACAGCCGACTGGGGGGGAACGCAACGCTAGCAAGTCAGCATGTGTAAGTAAACAAGGGGAAACCCTCCGTATTTCAGAAGGAGCAAGTTAAACGGGTTTTCAGTGGAAGGAGGCCTTTAAACAACACACAAGGTAGTGAAACTAAAGGTGCTTTGAAACTGGCCCCTGAGTGACTCCACTTTAAGAGCTGATGCTTATTTGTGCTGGTCAGGAACATCTTGAGGTCATCGGTGAGCCAGACTGCATGTGTCCTATTTACTTTAAAGCTGATCAAGAATTCAAAACACAACCAACTAGTCGTGATATTTTTTTCTTTTTTTCTGCCAATCAGTCAGGCTAACAGGCTGAAAGTCTTTGTAATTGCTTTTTGAAAAATGCACATCAGCTGTGTGTTGAAAAGTTGTTGACAGAAACCCTTTGGAGTTTAACGATGATGAAATTACACAAAGTGTGATTATTGTTCTCTGCAATGTTTGATGTTATATTGTGTTCATGCATTATTTTCTTCATGAATATATCATTTAAATCTCATCCACTAATTTGAAATGACATGACATTATGCTGACACATGCTCTTACATAACACTGTTGTGTGAAATACATATGAGCACCACTCAGTCTTTTATGCTTGTGGGTAATTGGTATTGAGTCACTATCAGAAAACTGGCAATTAATAATGTGCATTTTGCTTCTTTATTGACTGTCTTGTAATGTTCAGGTAGGTTCACATAGATGCCTTCTGCTGTGTCATGGTATCAGATAATAATTTATTAAATTAGTGTGTACAGCATTAACGGGTCTTACTATTGTGCAAATTTTGGCACTATGTGTTACATATTAATTATGAACTAGAGCATGTTAATACTAAATAAATAAAAACAAAAAACAATTCTGTTTCTCATAAAGTTTAGAACATGGAAAGTAAATCCTGAACCTTGTTTCAATATCACTTTCAAACTATATTTGTGCAACCTGACGAGCATTTCTTTACTCTGTTGTAGACAGATAGTGAGAATAACTCCACAAAATAGTGAAGAAAATGAAATTCCTAATAGCTCTAATTACTTCTTCCATTTATCCTTGGGACTGACATGAAGATTAATGAAGCTCTCCTCTATTTTAAGCAAGGTTATTTAAATGAGTGATTTTGCTCTCCTTATATCATTGCATTAATCTCAACATAAGACAAGTTTGTTTCACTTTCCTTTTTCTTTTCCATGCCCTTTAAAAATCATTTATAGGAATGTGACTTCAGCTTTAATGGTATTAAATAGTATTTTGGTGTGTGGTAAAATCTGCATGTCAATATTTAATTGCATGTCAAGCAAGGCAGATGGAAAGAAAACAAGTTGGTTTCATTAACAAACTTTACATGCATTTAAAGTTAGGCAACATGCACTGCTATTTAGTTAAGTGCAATAAGCAAATTTAACAGTTACACAAGAGTTTCATTTGAACTGTAAGTGGGAGTACTGAATAGGAATAACCTTAGCTCCTTTGTAAGCTGTGCAAAACTAACATAAAAGGGAACAGATGCATTAGCAAATTCAACTAGAAAAAATTCTCTTCTAGGTGATTCTTGCTGTGATGCACTCTCAATTACATTTTTCAGCCTGTTCTCCCTTCTCACCACCTGACTTTCATGTGCTTCTCTCCATCCATGCATTCTTGATAGGAACATTCACAAAGAGAACAGTCTTTGTATTGTGTTTGGTAATGGAGCACAGTGGAGTGGAGGAGAGATGGCAGGCGAAAGTGCCAACTGTGCCCTCCTACGCGATAATATTGTCATGTTAGATTACCCATCACAATGTTGGCAGTGCTCTGCATCTCCTTGAACCACAACCCCGCTGAAGAGCAGCCAATGACTAACAGTGTTTTTCTACAGAGAGTCATTGTTTGCATACAGTGTGGGGTTTTATCACCTTACTCTTGTCTATTAAGCTTTAATTTCTGAAGTATGTTTCCTAATCTGTTGGTTATTTGTCTGTTCTGCTGGGTTTTTAATACCCAAAGCAGCAAGATAAGGTCCAACATGTCAGAAAGATGCCTCACACAGCTGGGGGTGAAAACATTTTGGAACATTTCATCGAATTTATTTATTTCAAAAGATTATTGCATTTAACTGGTATGTAAAAATTTGGACCATTAAAAAAATTAATGTTAAAAGAAACACTGCATTAAACACTCTTTTTTTTTTTTTTTTTTAATTCCCTGTTATTACAATACTGTATATTTTCCACCATCAGTCATTGTCAACCGGGGTTTTCCATCAACATTTCCAGGAACTTTTACTTCTGGGATTCTTAACCAGGAAAAATACCTGGTAATTTGTGTGGTTTGCATTTCAGCTGCACCACTATATTCTGGAAGATTTATTCTAATCAGGTTGATAGCGCTGGTTTGGACAGCGGTCGGGCCCACTTTGGCAGTTCTGGTCCTTCGGCTTCTTTAATCTTGTTTCAGCTTCTGTAACTTTTCCTGAATGTGTTTCTGTGCATGTGCCCTACATTCAGCTCTGTCAGCTTATCCACTTTCCTTTCAAACACTGTCGTTTTTAGTTGCCGACTTAGTCACACTGAATTAAGTTTGCAGAAGTAAAATAAACATGTTTGAAGTCACACACTGGCTTAATCCCAAAAGTATGAAAACCTGCAACTATCTTTCACAAATCAGTGTATCAGCACACAGTCCTGCCCCTCAAAAACTCTGCTCAATCTGAAAAGTCATATGGGTGCTTTTTTCAGGAAAAGTTTGAGGGCAAGGGGAAGTTTTTCATTGGGTAATGCATTGTGGTTGTTTAAAGTCTGTTGTGGTAAATGAAAAAAATGCTGCTGTGCAGAGCTGTTTCTTCTTTAAAGTAATCCAGAAAGTAGTTCAGGTCTTTTGCACTTTTCTCAATGACGTGCTTCCTATCTACGGCTTATTCAGCATCCATTTTGTATCCGACCTGTACTGGGAGATCCCCCCAGCCAGTAAAAGTCACTCCAGTGTCAACTTATGTCTTATCTCTTGTTCTGTCTTTGTTACTCTTCTCAGGTTAATCTACTTGTGTGTCTTTGCTGAATCTGCCACAGTGCGTGTTCAAAACGGCTGGTGTGTTTACTGTATATCTGCTGGCTAGTGTGTGATGCATGCATAAAATGAAACTTGGCTGCAACACCATGCAGTGTCCCAGATGAAAATAAATTGTAAACTACAGTGCGGTCTCTCAGCCTCAGGACGATGCTGGGCTGCAACAGTTCCAGCAATGTACATTATAGATATCACTGTCCCATCAAACAAGTCCAGAATGCCGAGTTTTAAGGTCAGAAAGTTGTGTGATGCATCTTCAGCAGACTTTGCAAACGGATAACTGTAACCGACAAGCCAACAGGGGGCCCTAACGGTGAATGTCCTGATGTTTTTGTGGCATCTTTAAATCAAAACCGTTGGACTCTCCTGTCATGCTTTAAGTGACATCCACAAACCAAAATGATTCAGGTACCAATTATTCTCGTTTGTGAGCATATGAATGGTAAACAGTGATGAAGTTGTCTTAGTTTGGACAGAAAACCATAAGAAAACAAGAAAAGCACCACGGAGAGTGCTTTTCTAGTTTTTAGTTTTTTTTTTTTTTATTATTCTGTTGCTTTCTAAATGTTTTAACTATCTGCTTGTTGTGTACAGCACTTTGTTCCAACTGTGGTTGTTTTAAAGGGCTCTATAAATAAAGCTGAGTTGAGTTGAGTTGAGTTGAGTTGAGTTGAGAGTGCAGACCTCTGCCAAGCAGCTGTCGTAATGATAAAGAATCCTTAAAAAAATCCTGGATCCAGAAGGTGATCTGGATCACCACAAAAAATTAATGGGTTCGTCCTTGGGCTGAGGCACACGGCTGGTGAAAATTTCAGGTCAATCCGTCCAGTACGTTTTCCGTAAAGTTGCTGACAGACAGACAGAAAAACCAACGTTACCAAAAACATAACCTCCTTGCCGAAGGTAAAAACAGAGGACGAAAAACAGTCGGAGAATGAAAGTAAAACAGCTGCTTGTTTTGTGAGATGGGAGAAGGTGTGATGCTCAGTTTTTAAATATAGGATCACAGAACATACAAGTAGTTTGGTAAACATAAAGTATATCCCCTGGCACAGACAATTACAGTAGATTATAACAATATGGTCGGTATGTGAGGGAGGCAATTTTACTCAGTCAATGCCTCAGCTTCAGACTGGTTTTTTAATGGGCAACAGTATATTCTGAATAGTATTTGTAGTATAAGCATTTAAAACATTAACACGGTGTCAGATTTGCCTTAACTGTAAAATCATGATGGCATCAGTGTAACAGTCTCAAAGGGATAGATTGTGGCTTCCAATAAACAAAGCTCATTCAAGACAAATAGATTATGGGATTTACTATAATCTGCACATAATGCATTTCATTCCTTTATTTCCTGTGTAATCCGCTACAATCTCATTCAGTTTTATTGGCCTACAGATTATTCTGTCTTTGGAAATGTAATTGTGTTCTAATGATAAAAATACATGAATGTGCTTTGGAATAAAAATGCAATAAAACTTTAATAACTTACAGTATTTTCCCTTAAAACAAAAAAAAAAAAAAAACATTCTCATTTGCATGTTTACATAAATATCTGTAAAGTTTTTAATGCTAGAAAAAAATCCAAAGCAAAAACTCTGTCTTTTGTGAAAAAGAGAATGTTTGTAATATGTAAGAAGTGCTGCATAGGGACAGATTAAACTGTATAAATTCATTTTGGCAGGCACTCAGTCAGACAAGATCATTAACCAAGGCAGATCTTTCATTTACTCCCAACGCTGTACATACAATAAAGATTTGTTCCATTCATCACTTCATCTTCGTTTGATCAAGTCCAGCCCCTGACCCTGGAAAGTGACAGTGTTATTGTTTTATTTCCTCTACTCCACACATCTAATATCCGCTTCTCTATATGTCCCCCACCCGGGTAGACCCAGTGCTTAAAGCTTTATTTCTCTGCTAGGGCAGTGACAAGTTTCATTAATAAATGAGAAAGCTTCTTTGAGATTTTATCAGATTTGCTAATAATACTTTGGATCTTTGCAACTAATTAACAAATGAATGACACCTTGATTCTGCTTGGAAAAAAAACCAAGCTGTAGTGCATGATAAAGAGTCAAACTATCACAAAGTTCAGCAGCATCATGAATTTTTGACTGCTGCATATTATTAGCGGGTATGATCTCATCAGACCCACAGTAGACCTGTAAGATAAAAAGGGGTATGGCAATAATGTGAAAGTTGACCAAGCCAAAAACAAGTGTACTGTATACACCCAAAGGTAAGTAATGATTAAATGCAGGTTTAGAGAGAAAGCATGAAGGTGACACAATCTTCTGTCCTCCAAAAGCTTTTATGGATAAGAACATTTAGACTAATAACTTCATTGAATGGTGTTTTTTACTTTGATATGGAGATACATACCATTACCCTCATGGCATAATTTAAGGTTTTTTTAAGTAATGGTGCACAGTCCATCAGGTATGTTGTAGAGAACAGTTATAAAGATATCACAATTTAGCCTAAATGATTTTGGAGACTATGCCATGAGGCTAATAATATGTCACACCTGTTAAGCTTGTAAAAGCTCATGAAATCACAAAAAGAAATATGCAGAGCTATAGTCAGTGCTCAGTTTATTCAATATTATACATTATATATGCATTTGAAAAGGAGAGGTGATCATTTAAGGATTTGGTTATCAGATGTTTACTATTTCTTTCAGAAAGGAGGATAAAACAAGCTGAAACCAAATATTTCCATAGAGCTTCTAATCAAGCATTTAAAGTGTGCCGCTAAGTACTGCACTTTCCTATTCCAGATATTGCTATTTATAAACATCTTTTCCTTAATGCATCATTATCCTCCTCACTATGAATTAGCGAGGTTGTTATTCTTCTCTACACATTTTTTTTTCTACTGGCTGTTGCCTACACAAATGACAGCAACATTAATCGTTTAGAAAACCATATGTGACAATTAAACTGTGAAAATAGTTAATGATGCTCAAGTTATTTTTTGACCTCATTCTTGCTGCATTAGAAGTGCAGGTCATTCATCAGTTACAATTTACGATATAAACACAGACACAGATCTTGGAAATGTCACCACTGCATCTATTCATTTCTCAGGTGTAAAGTGAAATAAACAAATATGTAAAAGGTGTCTCTCTCTCTACATATAAATCATCATGACCTTCATAAAATGTAGATTTTAAATGCAAATCACCTCAGCAGTGCAGGATAAACTTCATCAATATCGTAGGCATGAATGCCAACGATAAATGCGTTTGCCTGGAATCAATAATTCTCTGTAGATGTCTCACACCTGCAGCATCATTTGTGATTTCTCTGCCACTCAGTTTGTAATAAAAAGTTAATTATTTGATGCTTAGCATAATATGATTATAATGGCATTATTTGAACAAATTATAAATAAACAAAAGGGGAAACATGCACAAATTCTTATAGTTTTATTGACTATTTTTACTCACAATTACCAGCACTGCATGCTAAATGGAATTTTCCCTCAGTCAATAATCTCTGTCTTGACTTGTGACATTTATGCCTCTTCTCTGAGACTGGCCACACAATATCATCAAGCTCCCTACAAACATCCGAAATCCATCACAGCTCACAGTGGCATTTTAAAGTCTAGTGACAACAATCGTTACAGCTTATCACAAACAGAGGGATAACTAGGGGAGGAGATTGGCTAGTCCATCACCACAGGCCACAGGGGTGCCATCTGAATGTACCAGGGTCCCACTGAGTAAATCAGCCCTCAAGTATAATGCCCTACACACACATTCGCACTCACACTCACCATTTTTTTTTAAAAGAATGCCATAGAGACCCACTGGTCTGAAAGAAAAGGGGAAAAGAGAGAAAGAGAGCAGCTATCACTCACGGGACAACTGCTGAGTACCCTTCCACAAACCAATATCAAGCCGAGCAGCTACTTCACCAAATCATTTAGACACGGAGACACAGCAGACGGGAGGATGACTTGACACTGAACAGCAGTGGTTTTAAAAGCTTTTTTTTTCTTCTTCTTTTTCTAATCAAGAGCTCACAGCGTCGTCCTTGCTGACAGCTGTTTTTGTTATGGAGTTGTCAAGGAATGTATACACCCTGGCAATGGTGTGACACTCGGCTGGGTTTTCTGTGTGTTGACAGATTAATGATACAGTTCCACAGTTGTGGTTGTAATAGCAGTGTCTTGGTTAACGCATCAGTCCTTTAAGTCAACTTTTCAACATCTCTTTTCATTTTAAACATGGAATGGAAAAAAAAAAAGTTTTTTACTCTGCTGACATGTAATGCACACTGATACATGCTCACACACAGCTGCTTTCAAATAACTACATAAAAGAGTCAGAAAAAAGATTATCTGATGACATCTGACTTTCTTTGCTAAGGCAAAAATTATTCCCTCAAGTTTCTCATTTTTTAAGGACATCTTGCATTCACTATCACTTATTTCCATGTCGTTACCACGCTGCCCCACCCCACCCCCTAGAGCATCTCCCAATGCAGCTCAGTTCGGGTTGCAATATCTCCATATGAATACTGTTACCTAATGGTAACCTCAGGGGTTTTAGAATGATTCAAAATCTAATCAAGCCTCTTGAAATATTTAATCTTTTAACCTTTTTACTAATGTCATGCATCTATGATCAGGCCCTAAATGTGACCCAGTTTAACTGGGGGAGTTTCTTTATGTGGATGTCGGATAGAAAGAGAATGGGAAGCCACTAAAGCACAACAGTTCTACTGTTTAGGCTTGTTTGCGCAAGGCATCTATATTTAGGCTTGCAGCAGATAAACTACAGAGCATGCTATGGGTTAAAATCTAAACCAGAGGCTTTTTTTTTGTTGCATACTTTTCTCTTCAGTTATATAATTGGCTGGAAAAACACTAATCAGGTAGTCATATCATGCATGAAATGTCTTACTTGCTAATGCAATATAATGGGTCTTCTGATTCTGGTTTATATTTAATGGACAAGTGTGTCCAAGATTTTATTACTCTATAGTATATATACTCTCCATCCATCCATGGATAGGTGGGTATATGTACATGGATGGATGGACATAATCACTCACTGGATTTAATTGGAAAGTGCATCTAAACTTTTGACAGGTACATATATAAACTTCTGTCTCATAACGTCTGTTCTGGCTAAGATGATGTATTGCAGTTTGATTCCCTCTAACCAATTACATCAGCCACTTAAACGAGCGGTGTGAATGGTGACAACCTGTAATTATCAATCTAAGTATTTTGTGCAGAGATGAATTTTTTCTGCTTCAGTGTTTCTAATCAAAATAAAATCTGTCTGTGGTTACAAATCGGCAGGGAGGAGACAGAAACCCCTCCCCCAATCCTCCCCAGGGACTCTCATTCAACACCTATTTCTCTGAAGTTTTTACACAACCCACTTTTTCATTCATGCTCATTATATTTCCTGAGTTGAATTCCAATTCCACCCATCTATTAACTAGATTAGAAGTTAAACTCTAATGAAGTGGGGTTTTTTTTGTTTTTGGTTTTTTTTCATTTTCCCCGTTGTTAGTCTATAAAGCTCTAAATGTTTTAGGACCAAAACACATCAGTGACCTGATCCATATGAACCTACCAGACCTCTCAGGTCATCTGGATGCTGTCTTTTATCAGCTTGCAGAGTCAGAAACCAGACACAGAGAAGCTTCAGCTTCTATGCTCCACATATCTGGAAAAAACTACCAGAAAGTCTCAGATCAGCTGAAACAGAGATTATTTAAATCCAGGTAATAGACCCGCCTGTTCTCAGCTGCAATTCATTAGAATTTTTATTCAAAGTTCAAATCTGCACTGTTTCTCTTATACTTTGAGGTGCTTTTTTGCACATTTCCGAACGATGAGCGAGGAGATCAGTTTAGTTTGAACTGGAAGCCCCGCCCCTAACTGTTTTTCCCAATGAGAAATGCCCCTATTCTCCCTTATACTCTCCTCCCACTCGACATGCATGAAATAACACGCACTACTCCTACTCGTGCACAAGGAAACTCTCCAGAGGAAACTCGCCTATTCCAGTGAATTTACTGCTTTGGCTGCAGTAAATTGCTGCGTTTCAGCTAAATAACATTTTCTAGCGCTAAATCCCCAGTACAATGATAGCATAACAAGCCATTCCTTTCATAAATTGTTAGCTTATTGTAACTACAGTTATGTACACAGATGTACGATTATGATGTGCTATGATGTTATAGGCTACATTGCAACATGACAACCTGATAAAGTATCTAATCGACCACTGCAATTGAAACTGATGTGATGTAAAGCAGTTTGTGTTTTTTGTTATGTAGTTGACTGCATGGTTGACCATGCGGTTTATGACTGCGTTAGCATGGAATTAGTCACTTTGTGGTGTGAATATTATTATATATTCTATACAGTATAGGGGCACAGAGGTGGACGCAGTCAAAGCAGCAGAGGTAGAGTCTGTAGCTGAGGATATATAAAATGTTATTAGTGGCCGCCATGCCGATCTGTTTACAAGATCTGCTATACACGCTCTAGGAGAGAATGCCCCTCGTTTGGAAATGCTTTTAGTGGCTGATTTGAAACCGAAAGTTCTATAGAATAAACCTCACTGGCAGAGATGTATTCTGGAATTTTTAAGGATGCTGGGAGGAAACTTTTTTATTAATTTATTTATGTTATTATTTTAATGTTTCTGCCCAATTTAATATGGTAGTGGTGCTGTGATATGAACATTTGATTTCTACTAAGGTATTCTTGGTTCTTATCTACAATACTGCATAAAGCGATTATCATGAGTTTTAGAGCTAAAAGGTCAATGAGGGCTCACCAGTGCAAATGGCACAGCAGATCTGTGAGAGAATCATGTTATGATCCTTACCATGATCAATCAAATTTTGGAGCAACATATACTACTACTTGGATAACACCTGTTTTTTTTTTGTTGTTGTTGTTTTTTTTTTTTTTAAGAGTTCCTGTTTATTTCTATGAATAAACAAGGTGAAGGTGTTCCACCTTCAGAACACATTACAACAGCACAGCCCTGTAGAACAATGTCCAGGCATTGAACTGCGCCTGCAGTCCACTTGGTAACCTTTCTAGACATTTAGTGTTTGAAACAAAAGTGATAACCAAAGAGGCCACATACTATTTAACAGCTAAAATCTAAGCAAGGATGGGAGAAGATATACTCCTAACGCCACAGCAGTTTTCCTCCTTAGTGTTAAAAACACTTGCAGAAAGCTTTTAAAGAGGAGGTGGTCCATCACACTCCAGACCGTCCCTGGTCACAAACTCAACATTTCTAAATGGATCTTTAATGATTTAGAAATAATTGAATTCCGTTTTATTTACATTTAACCAACATCCCAACTTTTTCAGAAACAGGATTGCAGGATAACGTTAGAGCATGCAGCTTTCATCTGCCTCTTTATCGTGTACATAGAATTTGCATTGTCTTTGCCTTCAATTCAGTTTATTGATTAATTATTCATGAATGGTGCATAATTTATTATACACTTGGCTATGCATGACTTGTTGCCCAAGGGTGTACTTGTTTTGTTTTTTCTTTCCCTTGGTGAATGTTAGAGACATACAGGAATGCTGTTTGGAGGCTTTGGTTGTACAATGTTCAGTGTAGCTGTTCAGTCAGAAATATGCCCCTGCTAACCAGAGGAGAAATGATCACACCTTTGGAAGCCCTCATCACTTACTTTCTTATACTCTGAATATTTACAATAGAAAAACATAGAAAGAATTTCTGATAGTTAATTAAAAACACATTTCCTAAAAGGTCATCATTTCACTGCTGTAGGGATGCTCACAAGATTTGTTTTTAACATACAATTTTCTATTTGTATTGTTTTTGTTTGAATATCAGCACCTTACGGGGTTATAGCTCTTCACATGGTGGGCCAGATAAAATAATCGTGAAAGGGTGAGTTCATTGCCTCATGGGAAATCAGGTATTGATCTGACAGCAGTAGTCTTTTCTGACTTCTGACCTGAAACGTTGCAGGTGTGGAATACATTGCTGTGTGGGCTGAGATAACTTTAAATTTAGCATTGTTCTGTTCATAAATCAAGAGTGGAATGAGCTTTAACAGCAGGGAGCTGCCTTGAGCCGTGAAAACTTGCATTAAGGGTATTCATGTCATGGTTTACAGTGGATTACAGCACCGATCACTGCCAGGAACAATAGGAATCATTCAGCCTTAGATAGTGAGTCAAACAGCTGACTGTAAAATGGTTTCAAATTGTTGGTTTGATTTATATGAAGAGTGGAGTGCATAGTTCATCTAAAAAATGCTTTCCATGATTACACCAGATATCCTCCGCATGTGTAATTCCTATGTAAACTATACAGTACATGTCAGCAGACAGTTTGCTCTCCAAACCATGTGAGCTGAATTTCTTGCTCCTACTTCTTCACACCAGAGTGGATGTGGTAGTCAATCACGTATAACACCCTTCAGTTTACCCAAGAATGGATTAAAGTTTGTTTTCCATCTGGGGGATAGTGGGCTGATGCATCAGTACTCTGATGTCCAATCTATAAAAAATTCAACAACTTTTTTGAACAAACTCATTTCAAGATCATAAACAACATACAGCGGTACTGTGACACTGAATAAATGAAACAACACCCACTTTGCCATCCTCTGATTATCAGTATGGAAACATGTAAATAACCTGCCCACACAGCAACTAGAGAGCAGCCAGGAGACTACACTGACTCCTGTCAAACTTTTTTTTAAATAACTGAACCTAAAATGAGAGATACTTGCTGAATATTTAGCAGGATTCGAATGATATTATTCATCCATAAATCCATCTTTGGTGCCATGCATCCATCTTATGTATCTGCACATTCCTTTTGATTGAAGGGGAGATGAAGCATGCTCCCAGACTTCATTGGTTGGAATGCAGTGAAAAGTTAATACATCACACTTCGTCCACACAGACAGAGCACATTCACACCTTGAAGCCAATTTTGACTCTTCACATAACTTGATTTTCACATGTATGGACTGTGGAATCATGACTAAACCCAGAGAACCCCCAGCAGCTCTCCAGCAGTACCAGTGGAGTATAAAGTGCATAAAGTATGACTAAATGGAGACAAGTTGCCTCTGCATCAGTCTTTTCTGGCTTGTTAACATCCTTTAACAACCCTTTTCCTTTTCTATCACGAACAAGGGTCGAGTAACCAAAAGCCCCCCCCCCCCCCCCAACTTCCAGTTTCATTGCCCACTTCTCTCTCACCAGAAGTTCAACATATTCCACTACTTCTCTCATCCTTCCCCTTTGGAACCTCATCCCTTCCTCTTGAATCAATCCTCAATAAATCACTTAACTCCATCATGGCACGGTCTGTTAGTGAAATATTCATCATGGTTGCAGCTGAGAAAAAATCACTCTCTCTTGTCTTTCACAGGTGTCCAGTTGTACTGAATATTAAACTGATGTGCCAAAATAAAAAAATGTGGAGAAAAATAGCGCTAGGAAACAATTTATCATGGAAATAGTAAGCATGGGGGAAGTATCCATCTTTCTCTCCATCTGTATTTGTTAAAGCTTATGCCAGCAGCGTAGCTAAAGCCATGATCGATCTGCTTGGGGCTGCCTGGCCGTACTGCAGCAGGCAGCTCTGGGACGTCAGTCATTGCTCAAGTCAGAGCTCAGGGTCTTGCGCTCAGCTGGCAGGCCAACCCTCTGTCCGGCGCTGGTTGCACCATTTGAAATATTAAACAGAAGCTAGAAAAAAGCAGAGTCAGGGTTTTGCTCTAATGCACGTCAAATACACTGGATGCTATGGAGATCTGTGAAGCAGAGTAGAGAACTGTGACATTTAGACCATTAGATCATTGTGTTGGCTAAAATGCAATAACGCACGTTACTGTCTGAACAGTTTCAAGTGTGAGAATGCAGACAGAAACACAAAAAAGTACAAAGCATCTCAGCAGGAAGCTGAGAAAAATCACTGAACCAAACTACAACAATATGATGTCTAACAAATGACCACAGAACAACAAGAAACAGACAACTAGGACAAATTAGATCAGGTATGGTGGGATGTACAGCAGGTTTAGGTACTGTACCAATCTTCAAAAAGAGTTTGCACACACCAGTTTGTAGTGATGTGCCAGATGAACTGAGACTCCGAAGCGCGTGTCGAGAAAAAGGGGGCGTTCCTAATGAAGCTTCGTTTCGGAGCTTGTGTTGTCAGCATAGGAATCACGTGACCAGAGCAAAACGAGGCCTCGGTTTGTGAAGATGACGTAACGTGTCGGTCTGTGTTTCACATCTGCACAAGACACATTCGGAAGTCGCTAGATTGAAGTTGACAGATAATTTATCCGAGCTCAAAATACAAAGACAGAAAGATCCTGACATACAGCCACAGAAATCCACAGTATTATCAATTTTCCCACCGATTTATGTTGCCCTGCACCTGCACATTATTTGAAGATTATTAAGTCGCCAAATCGAACACTGAAGACGCTCCTTTTCCTCATTAAACAGATTTCAGCCCTATGTCACCTCATACGTGGAGTTCCATAAGCACTGCAGTCATACATAGTCACTATTACAACAGTTAATTTAAGCCAAATATAATATAAAATGATATGACAAAACGCTAAGATTTTGTGTCATATAAATCATGTACTTACTGTGGTGTCATAGTACAGTGGTTAGCAAGTGTGCCTTTTACTCAGGAGACTGTGGTTCGAATCCCGCGCATGCTTTCTTATTTATTTTGCAACATTTTATTGTCAAACTATGACTCAAATACTTAAAGGCACAGATAATCCACATTGTATTTGTTGGATGCTGCTAATTTATTTGACAAATCCTTTATTTTCTGGTCATGGGCACTACTGAGATGGTTTGAGTGCATTTTTGTTTGGCCTGATGTGGACCCATTTTAACACTAGATGTCACTAAAAAGGAACATGAATGAAACCCCGAGTACTGAACCTTTTCCCAAACCAATTGGCTGGAAAGCCTCAATGCTTCATGAAGCTTCATTTGGCCAGTTTGCATACAAGAAAGCACTTTTCCATTTGCCTGCTAGAGGATAGAAAGGTAATGTGGGGAAAGACATGCAGGCCAACCAACAACCCGGAAGCTGACAGCATTCGTGCCCTTGTGGTATGCACCCTAATACTTAGTTATCACTTCCCTTCTGCACTATCATTCTGATACTTCAGGTACTTCAGTGCACTAATAAGGCAAAGTCCATAATCCATGACGGAAGTTGATGGAAAAATAGCATCGTTTACCACTCAGGGATTAGCCTTTAGCAAATTAGACCTCACACTTTAAACATCCATTATTTATGGACATTCATATGTGGATTTTAACAGAACATAAATGCAGAACATTTGTCTTTTTCATTACTGCTTTAATTATGATGGCAGTCGGACTCTACTTCTACCATAGACCCCATGGCCTATCACTTTACATATTATGGCAAAGCCAACCTTGTTGATAGGACAATTGAGGAAGTGTTACATCCCAGCTCTGCCAGGGTTTTGGGACGCAAACAAAAGACTGGTTTCGGGTGGAGTAAAGATGTTTTATCATTGTTCAGGAGGTGAATTAAAGGCATAAACACAAAACCAGGAAAAATTGTAAACTGAAAAGGAGATGGGGTTAGAGATGCTGCTCAAAGTAGGGATGTTATGCTCAAGCCCGTCTGCTCGACTCCACCTTGATCTTATGAACCGGAAGTCTTGCTAGTGCTGTTTTGGTGGAAGTCTCAGTATGCCGAAAGCCACGTGATCACTCTAACCGAGGCCTTGTTAGAGTCTTGAAGGGATGGGGTTTATTAATCTGTCCAACGCTTAATAAAGGTTCCAATTGCTTGGGAATTTATTGAAAAATACTTGATTTATCACAGAAGATAATTCAAGAGCTGCTGTCATGCAACTTGGCTCGTTACGTCTGCAAAACTGAATGACTGCACATTTTTAGCTCTTTTTTAGCTGTAGGGAAGCAGCTCCAGGTGTGTCCAATGAGTCGTTAGCAGATGGAGGGAGGAGATGGTGGTGGTGTGGTGCCCAGCCAATCACAATGGAGGGTTGAGCAGGATGATTTGCATGAAAATGAAAGATGAAAGGAGTTAATATACAGCCGGCCGTAACAGGAAGTTGTTTGCATTCAGTCTCGGAATTGTGTGACTGTCATACCAGCACATATCAGCATATAAGCCTACTTAATGCAAAGAGTATAAAGGGATAATTTCATTGTGGTGAAGCAATGGTTGGCGAAGCACAGTGCTGCATTACAACACCACAGGGGACGAGCACTTCAGCAACTGCTGGAAGACGAAGCTTGTTTTTTTCTGTCTTTCTTTTTGTTCCAAATGCATGAAGAACAGAAAAAAACTGCACTGATGCGATCTACTAATACTAATAATCACCTCAGTTTACAATAAGCAAACTTGTTTAACCTATTCTTGATGAGGCCTATTTTACATGCTTCCTGTCTGAAGCGACATACAGCATAAATTAAGCACATACTGTAATCACAACCTCAAGGGCTGTATAATCTTGGTTTCAAAAGAAAGCAAAGACATGAGAAATAACAATAGTGTCAGAGTCAGCCTACTGCATATGTTACTATGTTGGAGTAAATTCACCTGGCACACAGTAAAAGTTCTAAATGGTTGGAAGCTTATTGAAAAGACGGACCGGAAATCCAGTTTAGACTTTACCCAATATAGAATGAATACAAATTTGGGACAGAGAATTAAAACATAAGTTTTGCTTCAGTGTAAAAGTAATATAACACTTGTAAAAATTGAGAGTCCATTCTGTCTGCCTGCTTGAAAAAAATAAAAGTAAAAGTATTATTTATAATGAGTGACATGCAATAAAAAAAAAAAAAAAAAAAACGTACTTTCCCTTTCAAGTTAAGGCTATTTGTTTCCTTTCTTATTCAATTTTAAAGAGAACATTAAAGTGCTGAATCTGAAAAGCCTAACCCTTTTAATCTTTAATTATTCATGTGTTAACATGTAAGCAGTATGTTAAATGTGTAAATGGTTCACAAGGCTTTTCATTCTCAGGTGAATATAGATTCAGCACAATATATGATGTTAAGGGATTTTATTCCAAGTTTGGTTGTAAAATGTTGATAAGAACTAAACAGCATCAGAGACAAGTAGAAAGAAAAACAATCATTCATATAGCATATATCTAAAGCTATGAAAAAGAAGCATTCTGATGATAATTAACTTTGTACATGTATACCAGGTGTGCATAATGCTTAACTTTACAGTGAATGAAGCTAACAATACTGACAGGTTAGCCTGTGGCAACAGACTGAGGGGTATTTGGAGAGATTCCTGGACATATCAACTGTGAGCTGTTGTCACAGCTGTTCTTTGCAATGAATGAGCACGCTGGTCTGTTTCTGTAATTTTTTGCTACATTCATCAGACAGTTTTGTTAAGTTCAATACTCAGTGCACTGTGTGAACAAGCATTTCAGCTCTGACCTGGCCCAACAGCAATTCTCAACATGTGGATATGCTAGATCATGACTCTGCTGCTTTGCTGTTGGGGCAAATTACAGCTCATGGAGGCTATAACATGAGAAATAGCTTTACAAATTGTTACTTGGTGACCCCAAAGGAGAAAAAGAGATGGGAGAGGAAGAGGCAGACGGATATTTCTTGCTTTGTAAGGTCCAGCAGAGGAGGCACAGTAAACTAGCTGTTAGGACTGTTTCCCAATAGCAGTTAAAATAATAAAACTTTAATATACTTACCCTGTGATGGGATGTTCTTTTGTACTCCTTTGAGCAGACTAGCCAATGTGAATAAAGCTGAACATAAAACTGAGACGCTGAGCAAAATAACGTCTCCATTTTGCACAAACTTAAACCCAGAAAATGTAATTTCTTTTGTGCCCATTTGATGCTTATGGTCCCTGCGTGCAATCTGTTCACTATAACCACTGTTTTTACTAAAAAGAAGAAAAAATAATCACTTGGATAAGTTTGTGAATCACCAATCCCATGCCAGGAGAACACCTGCAGACTAATGTAATTAATACTTCCACCATTCAGAATTACAGATTTTAATATGACTACAAGTACACTCTGTTCTCCCCCTTGTTTGATGATTAGTTCAACTAGAGTACTATTTATTTTGCATGTTGACACTCACTGTAATTTATGAGCTGTGTGAAAAATCATTAAATCCTCAAACAGTTTAATGAAGTAAAATTGATCCAATAATAACATAGCAGCAAAACAATATCATCTTGGCCAAATATCAATTACCAAACATCTATGTAGTGACACAAATGTATCCTGAGAACAAGGAAATCTGTGCATGATTACCCAAAAGTACATACAGGTATAGTGGGTACGGAAAGTATTCAGACTCCTTTAAACTTTTCACTTTTTGTTTCATTGCAGCCATTTGCCAAACATACCTGGATTTGGGGATCTTCTGCCATTCTTCCTTGCAGATCATCTCCAGTTCTGTCAGGTTGGATGGTATACGTTGGTGGACAGCCATTTTCAGGTCTCTCCAGAGATGCTCAATTGGGTTTAAGTCAGGGTTCTGGCTGGGCCAGTCAAGAATGGTCACAAGTTGTTCCGAAGCCACTCCTTTGTTATTTTAGCTGTGTGCTTCGGGTCATTGTCTTGTTGGAGGGTGAACCTTCGGCCCAGTCTGAGGTCCTGAGCACTGGAAGAGGTTTTCTTCCAGGATCTCTCTGTACTTGGCCACATTCATCTTTCCTTCAATTGCAACCAGTCGTCCTGTCCCTGCAGCTGAAAACACCCCCATAGCATGATGCTGCCACCACCATGTTTCACTGTTGGGATCGCATTGGGCAGGTGATGAGCAGTGCCTGGTTTTCTCCACACATACCGCTTAGAATTAACTCCAAAAAGTTCAATCTCAGTCTCATTAGACCAGAGAATCTTATTTCTCACAATCTGGGAGTCCTTTGTGTGTTTTTTGGCAAACTTTATGCAGGCTTTTATATGTCTTGCACAGAGGAGAAGCTTCCATTGGGCCACTCTGCCATAAAGCCCTGACTGGTGAAGGGCTGCAGTGATAGTTGACTTTGTAGAACTTTCTCACATCTTCCAACTGCATCACTGGAGCTCAGCCACAGTGATCTTTGGGTTCTTCTTTACCTCTCTCACCAAGGCTCTTCTCCCACGATTGCTCAGTTTGGGTGGATGGCCAGGTCTAGGAAGAGTTCTGGTCATCCCAAACTTCTTCCATTTAAGGACTATGGAGGCTCAGCGAAAACTTGAAAGGGGTCTGAACACTTTCCGTATCCTCTATATTGTCAATAAACTTCAGAATCTGAGCCATTAACTGTCTGATTAATCTATACAGTATACATATATATATACATATATATGTGTGTGTGTGTGTGGGTGTGTGTGTGTGCGTGTGTGTGTGGGTGCGTGGGTGCGTGGGTGTGTGGGTGTGCGTGCGTGCATGTGTGTGCTTCATTTATATCATATCATCCTTAAAATTTTCACCCCATTTTAAGATGGAGTGAAAGTTTAGGGATGAATATAATAGTGATATGATATTGAATTAAAACATCACTACTTTTGGTACCTTCATAATGATGTATTCAAATCTACTGAGAGAGTGAGTCCTTTATTCTGTGCTGCCATGTGTAAATAGCAGTTGAGAATGAACTATCTAAACACTGGCTCTAAAAGAGGTTTTTATTAATTTCTCATACACTTTTGGAACAGGAAGGTGAGACTGGGGGCATCCAGCTAATTTCCCTTTCCAGTTTCACAGCAAGATATCTCAGTTCCTACACACAGCTTCACTGGGCTTATTAAAAAGTCATGTGATTCGCAACAGCAAGTTCTTATTGCATGAGGTGTGTCAGCAATTTCATAAAATACAGTCATAATCAATTAGTTCTTCATGAGTATAAATACCTACATCAAAAGTGCACTTTGCTGAAACCATGCTTGTAGGACAAAGGAGGGCCAGGCGGGATTCGTCCTACAGAGTCCTGGGTAAGAGTAAAGCACACTAACCATTCAGCCAAAGGGATACCTCCTTGGCCAAGTAGTCAGGGCACATGATCACTCGGAGGCATAAAGACAGGAACATCAACTGTCACACTTGGTATTATTCTTTCATATCAGGGCTCCAGAGTGTGACCATTTTGGTTGCATATGCGCCCAAAAATTTGCTCAGTGCGCCTAACTTTTTTCTTGGTTGCACCAGTACGCCTAACATTTCTCAGGTGTAGGTGAAAGAGTTTCTCCAAATGTGTCTGCGTGTTGTGTTCATCTCCCTCCAAATGGGAGCTCAGAGATTAACACTGTAATAAAAGCCCACACAAAGGGCGGGTTTTCATCTCTGATTGGCTCTGATCCACCTTGAACATGGTAAACGCTATATTGCACATTTGAAATAAAGACCAGTGGGTGCACGTTAGACTGCTATGTGGTGAAGAATGACCCAGAAAAGAACCGCAGAAACTAGAATCAATTGTAAAACATGGTGCAATACGCTTATATGTGGTTGTCATCTACTATCTTCACAAAGTTTTTTTTCAGTTTTCAAAGAGTTCTTTTTGTCTAAGCGACATGAAGCAGAAAGCCGGATGAGAGTTGATGCGTTGTGATGATGCAGCCTCCATCTGTGTGAGATCACCTGCTGCGGGTCCAGTTTTAGGCTGCCAAATCGCACCAATCCAAATCTGAATCTGTTTTGGTGATTACCAAACCCAGCTTGTTTCTTACGGTTATCCGTCACAATAACTTCAATAATCATCAATGTCTATCTAAAATGGTCAAAAGACAATCCTTAAACTAGATTAAAAAGAGCTGCTGACAGCTATGCTGGAAAATTTATGGTGCACCAAAGCTTTTTCTGGTGCATTTGCTAGCCTCTCGACACAAATGATGGATTCTGGCTGATTCCTTTCCTTTAATGAAAACCATGACGTAATGCAGGGGTGCCCAAGTCCAGTCCATGAGAGCTACTGTGCTGCTTTTGGTTGCATCCCTTCTCCAACTCACCTGAATCAAATAAATAGCTTGTTATCAAACCTCTGCAGAGCTGAGTGTCATGCACATGAGGGAATTAGCTATTTGATTCAGGTGTGTTGGAGAGAGCAGTTTCTAAAATTTGCAGGATAGTAGCTCCCGAGGATTGGACTTGGGCACCCCTGTTTTGGTTTGGTAACCAAACCAAAATGATAAAAGATTAAGCTGGTATTCCTCAACTCATCTCTGTGTGGACTTTACCTTTATTTTGATCACACTAACTCTAAACAGTCAAAGCTCTGGGGAACCCACTGTGCTGGTTGGTGCCGGACAAATGACACTGCATGAAAAAATGGTTACATAAGATCAGAGTCTTCTTTGTTTCCCCTGGTTATTTTTTTTTTTTTTTAAGTAAATAAATAAGTAGACAATTATGGCAACTAAACAAATTAAAAATAATAATAGTAATAACAATTCATGACAATGACTAATTTCTCAATAGCTCATAATTGACTGATTTAATTTATGATATATAATGCAGTTGTGTGAAAAAGTGTTAGCCCCTTCCTGATTTCTTACTTTTTTTGCATGTTTGTCCCACTTAAATGTTTCAGATCATCAAACAAATTTAAATGTGAGACAAAGATAACACAAGTAAACAGAAAAAGCAGTTTTTAAATTAGGATTTTTATTTTTAAGGGGGAAAAAAGTAAAACCCTCCATGGCCCTGTGTGAAAAAGTGATTTCCCGGGATCCCAACACACCAGCAAGTCCACCTCTGAATGGTTTAAGAACAACAAAATGAAGACTTTGGAGTGGCCTAGTCTAAGGCCTGGTCCACACAGAGCTGAAGCCGGTTTAGGTGTGAAACAGATAGCAGAAATCCGGGGAAAGTTTTCACAATGCCCATGAACCCGCTGTAGCACATCATATGAGACTGTAGGTGGCATGATGATTATAAGTGTAACACTCCAAACGTAGAACAAGACACAGCGCATGCGCAAATAAAGACAATGCGTATCGCTGGAAATCAACAAAGGAAGAGCAGAAAGGTAGAGATAGCTGAGGATTTACGAGGCAAACACTAAAGTTTTCTACACAGTTGAAAACAGTCGCTCACCGACACCATTGCTGTTGTGATTTTTTTTCAATGAACTTTATTGTTTTTGTGAACGAGACCAACGCGCTTTGTCACAATTCTGCAAAGATGAGTGGGCCATAATTCCTCCACAGTGCTAAAGACTCATTGCCAGTTATCCTAAACACTTGATTGCAGTTGTTGCTGCTAAGGGTGGCCCAACCAGTTATCAGGTTTAGGGGGCAATCACTTTTTCACGCAGGGCCATTGTTTGGATTTTCTTCCCCCTTAAAAATAAAAAAATCCATTTAAAAACTGCATTTTGTGTTCAATTGTCTTATCTTTGTCTCACATTTAAATTTGTTTGATGATCTGAAACATTTAAGTGTGACTAACATGCAAAAAAGTAAGAAATCAGAAACACTTTTTCACACAACTGTATATGAAATACAATATATCGGGGTGGCCAAGTCCAGTCTTCCAGAGCCACAATCATTCTCCACTCCTGAATCAAATGAATGACTTGTTACCAGGCCTCTGCAGAGCTAAATGGCATGCGCACGAGGTGATTCAGGTGTGTTGGGGAATGGATGCTTCTAAATGATCCAGGATTATGGCTCTCAAGGACCAGACTAGGCCACCCCTAGATGACCTAATTCCTATGTATGTTGAGACGATTCTGTGGTTTCGCCCCCTCGATGTACTGCATCAGCATTTTTCTTGGAACTGGGCCATACCTTTTGAGGAAATAAGTTCATTTTGAGTTAATTCAGAGAGGCAATTGCACCAGATTTCCCCTCAAAGAAAAAAAAAAGTGGGAGAGGACCCAGATCCTCTAGCGCTCTGCCTAAGCAGAGGGTCACAAGGATTATCCAGTCTCTTGTTGTAGTTCTTATCTGATTTTCATCCTGGGTCTAAGGTTGTTGTACAGCAGGCTATTGAGCAAACTGTTCTGTTCACTTTTACTTGTGGTTCATTTTGCTTTATATCTCTTCTGTTCTCAGGTCTAAGGGACATTCTCTATAAAGTCCTTGACTCCTCCATGTTAAAACACCTTATAAATGAATACCTCAGTCCTCTGGGTCAAAAGGTGGAGAACTACTGCTCTAGAGTGCCAGCGCTCTCCTGAATACTATTTTTCTTTAGCTCTATAATATGAAAACATACATTTAAGCAGCCTGATACACTTTAGTACTCTGATTTTTCACACCTGCTACAGCATTTGTGCTCTTTGCAATGAGACCAGTTTTATCATTAAAACACTGTATTTCAGTTGTCCTCTTGGCAGCCTGCATGCTGCCAAGAGCATGCTCATCTCTGAACACTCTCCACCCACAAATAAAGGATTCATGACTACACAGTTGGAGGTTTTTAATCAAAGACCACAGATCCTTAAAAGTCCAGACTTTCACCTCAGTCTTCTTCCATGTTTACCCATGAGACCAGTATAGTTGGCAAGCTTGAAAGGGACTTACCTTGTTCTTGGGCCCCCACTGGAGCTGCATGGAGCCAGTGAGGATGCTTCAGTCCCTTTGTAGATGAAGTGGCAGGCTGGCTGATCCCCCCTGAGGTGTTTCCATAGTGTTAGTGAAAGCTTTGGTGGAGAAGACACTGTGAGGTAAATGAAGTCGTGGCGTTCATGACCTCAAGCTGGCAAAAATAAACACTAAAGGCTTGCTGATGCTCGAGTGTTGTACAGTATGGAGCAGTCTTATTTCAAAACCCACTTGAAATCCATTTGGGAGATGCATTTTATGGCTGCACAGTCAGTTTCCATTAATATGAAGTATCCCACCCTTGCACATGAGTATATATAGTCATCTCAAATTGGAGGATACACAAATTTCATTCTCATGTAGTAACCTGCAGGGCTGAAAAATGAAAAGCAGTACCAAAAGCCACAGTTCACTGAAAGCCTACACTTAGACTGTATTAAATATTCTAGTCCATCTTGATAGAATATTATTATTTGAGTTACAGTATTTGACTTAGCTGACTTTACTGAGGCTTCTATGCTGCTTTACGGCAACAAAACAAACCACAAAGTTAATTTTTTTTTTTTTGTAATAATCTTTATTTGGTTAACAAAAGTAAACAAAAAAAATAGAGATTCTAAAAAGTAAAAGAATAACGAAGGGATGTAGGCAGAAGCTAAAGCTTATATAGTGCCCACCCATAACTGACATGTAAGAATAAAATACAAAATAAAATAAACTGGAGTAAATTTAAATTCAGGAAAAAATTTGCATCAGTAACATTACCACCAATCATGATAAAAAAAAATAAAAAAAAAACCCTTATTAACTAACTAAACAAATGCCATGGTATTATTCATCATAACGTTTCATTGTTTTTTTTTTTTTTTCATTTTTAGAGACATTCTTTAAAACATTTTCAAGGTAGAGCTTGTTTTGATGTGGTCAGAACACCAATTCCAAAGTTTTACACCAGTAACAGAGATACAGTGAATCTTTGTGTTTGTTTGGACCTTGGGTTGACTAAACCTACATTTTCCTCTGAGTTCATAACACTTTTCCCTCGTTTCTGAACAGCTTCTGGATACTGAATGGCAATTGATTATTATTTGCTTTGTACATCATTTGTATTGTGTTATAGTCAACTAAATCTCCAAACTTTAATGCATGTAATTGGACGAATAAGGAATTTGTTGCTTCATAAAACATTTTTTTTTACAAACTATACACATTGCTTTATTTGCAATAATAATAATAAAAAAAAAAATCTGTGTTTGCACAATAAGTGTTTCCCCAAACCCCCACACAATATGTCGTATATGGAACAAACAATGCATTATCGAGAATAAACAATGATTTTTGACACAGAAAGTCCTTTACTTGATAAAGTATGGCAATGAATTTTGACATCTTGGTTTTAACATAATTTATATGTTTATATGTTTCCAGTTTAAGTTATGGTCTACAATAACCCCTAAAAACTTGGTTTCTGCAACTATATCAATTTCAATATTATTAATTCTAACATTCTTATAACTATTTAATTGACATTTTCCAAATATGATACATTTAGTTTTTCCATAGTGAATGGATAATTTGTTAGCAACAAGCTACTGATTAACAAACTCAAGCTCATTTTCCACTGTGATCCAGAAGCTGTGGCAAGTTTCGTCACACAAGGATCAGTCCTGCACCCATGGTACCAGAGTTTGCACAGGTGAGATCGGTTTGTCAAGAAAAAAAAAAACTGTTTTGTCTTTTCTAAATCTTCTGTTAAAGGCAAAAATGAGAATTTTCGTCATTTGTTATGCTCTACTTTTGTTTTACAAAGTTGTTTTCTTGTTGGTGATTTTGCCAAAATAATATAAAAATCTGATTACTATTGTTTATTTATCTCGCACAGTGAAACGATGGCAAAACTCGTACAATGTATCTCAGGAAATTGGCAGTGACAGGATTGAGTGAGAGAGTAGTGCAGAAGAAAAGGGCTTAAGCTGATAAGATCTTAATGATTTTGTACTGCAGAGATACTTTGTCTCTTATGACCCTCGTATACACAAGTGCTAATCATCCAGCTAATGATCTTTGCTCTGCAGAAGAGTAAGTCCTTTTTTGTATTAGAAAACTTAAGAATAACAAGTACAATGTGATTAAATACAGCAACAAATATCTTGTTGGCATGAAACCTAAAGATGAAAAGTGACCAAGAACCCCATGAGTCAATAACTGAGATATAGATGCAGAGAATATTCATGGACATCCACTAATATACAACAGCTTCTACAGTATGGAGCAAATGCAATGTCCATACCCTGACATAAAGGACATCCCTCTACTCATCAAACACATTAACAGAGTTAAAACACTCACTGATTGCTAATACTGTATTGTTCAATAAGTTTGCTAAAAGTGCAGCTTCTCTCCCAGTGAATTTAGGACTATGTAGTTTGAAAACCAAAAAATACAGATGAAACCAGCAAGTGGTGTCTAGTTTTAAAATGTCAACTTCCCATAAATATACAAATATTGTATTTTTGTGCAAATATGTGTAGCCTACTGAAAGTTTTTTCCGCCTCAGAATATTCAAAGGAGTTGAAAATAACATTACATTTCCTTTTACATAAAGAGAAAGTATAAAGGTGATAGCTACACTTTTTCATCAAAACAATACATTTTTCCAAAAGGACACATCCACAGAACGTCTAGAGGGTGCAAAATAAAAGTATAAAATTTACTGACTCTTTAAATTATATATATAATTATTTGATAAATTTTGACTGGTCAAAAATCGTGGTATCAAAAGAAGAAGTGAAAGAAAACAGACGGGGGGGGGGGGGGGGGGGGGGCGGCAACTGTTGACTGTTTTTTTCTCCAAAGGTGAATCGAGTTTATTCTGCAAAGTCCAATTAAAGTTAACAGTCCACTCCAGACAGCTGCTACTTGTGTTTGTATGCTCATGTTGAGTCTGTAGCTTAGCTAGTTGCTAACCAGGCTGCTTGTGGACCAGCTAACGTTATTGGTCAACATCGACCAGTTTCAGAAACAAACAGCAGCGCTGGCGCAGCAGTGGTGAGTCCTGGCGGTTCTTCTGAAGATGAGGCTGAGTTTAGGCACTGTCCACACAAAGTCAAACTCTGGCCTAAATTCACAAATTTTTTACCAAACCAGCCTCTCATCCGTACCAAGATAACGGTTTGTCAGTTCTGTAAATTTGCAAATGCTAATTGAGTAAGCGAGTGTGAGTGTGCCACCTACTGGCAGAGAGGAATTAAACTCGTAGCTAAACTGTTATAGCTCTTTACTGTAGCTGCTCTGCAGTAGATCTATTTTAAAAATCAACTGGAAAGACTTCATACAATATTATCTGCACAATTTGAAGTGTGATTCAAACCCAATTTGATGCAGGGGATGTTTTAATCCAAAACTATGCTTTCAACAAGTAACTGTGTCTGATTGCTGTCAAGCATACTGGAAAATTAGAGAGGGAAGGCTGAGGTGGGTGATAGAGCAGATCCCTGAGGCAGGAGGAGGCTTTTTGTGTTAACTATTTGGAAGACATGCAAACTAAATAATTAAATAGTCTGCATAACACTGTTGCCATATTTTACAACTTGAAAAAAATATGTCTAATTAACAGGGAAAAAGGAAAACTGCTTAAATCTGACATTTACACTTCATAACAGTCTCAAGGGGAGGAAAAATTGATTCTTGTTCCGTTATTTTAATCAGTTTCATCTGCTTAGTTCTTTGCCTCTCGCGCTCTATTTTTGTCTTTGTACGTCACGATAATGATGAATTATCGGTATGCTGCCTCCCTTTAGCAGGTGCAAACTCTGCTATCTTATCTGGTCATAGGCTATTTGAAACTTGTGGCTTAACTATGCATCCAAATAAATCATTTCTTATCAAGGTGAATTGTACAATGAGTCCTTGTGCACTCCTCCAGAACAGCTTCACCACCCCTGGTGAGAGCAAAAGAAAAGAAACAGATTTAAAACCCAGACTATGACTTCATGCAGAGAGAATGACAAACTAAAAGCAGTGCAGTACATCACCTCCTATGGTTTGTCAACATCACCATACATGCCTTTTTTTTTTTGTTTGTTTTTTTTCTTTCATGATGGCGTCCACTTTCCTTGTATTAGTGGTCTTGACAGTTTTGAAGACATAGGAGGGGGTGGGATGGGAGAGGCAATAATTTGAGAACTTTGAGGCACAGGGTGAGATTCAGAATTGTCCACGGTTAGTTCAACATGCTACAAAATACGTGACTAGAAAGTCACAAAATATACGTAATTGCGGCTTTCACATTGCTAGAAAACAGTCAAAGGCAACAATCCTCCAATCAGAATCAACATACAATTTGTCTGTTCAGCACCTTATATGAGACCTGTAACAACATCCTCGAAATTACTGCCCTTCCAAGCATCCATCCATCAATCCACTTACTACACCTGCTTAATCCAATTCAGGGTCTCAGAGGGCTGAAATCTATCCCAGCAGCCATCAGACGAAAGATGGAGTACGAACTGGAAAAGTCACCTGCCTTTCACAGAGATAAATGAGACAAACGACCACTGGGACTCACACTCACTCAGGGTGAGCTTCGAACAACCAATTAACTAACATGCATGTATGCATGTATGTAGTGTGCATATATGCATGTACTTGTGCATGTATGAAGCCTGAGTAAATTGTCGGTTCATCACAGGGTCAACACGGAAACAAGGGAGAGAACAAACCACTCACACTCATTAGGAGGGTAAATTTAGAATCACAATGGGCTCTATGCACAGCTCAACTACTTCCTGAACTTAAGGTAGCTCCTTTGTTTCCTGTCTGTCATTACTGGACGAACTGATGTATCCAGGTGTCTGGCCAGTTACTGAGATCAGACACACCTGGACTAATCAGTTCAACCAGTAATGAAAGACAGGAAACAAAGGAGCTAAGTTCAGGAAGTAGCGGAGCTGTGCATAGAGCCCATTAATGTAAGAAAAGCTGGGTCCCATCCAGCCAACTGGTGAGAAATATTACTGATAAGAGAGTTTTGTGTCAAGTGTTTCCGGACAGAAAATCTTCACAAGGAAGTGGTAGAAGGGTTGGATAACAAAGTTTGAACTGTGCACCTTCATGGGACATGAGATTGCAATCAACTTACATTAACATTCTGTTCACTTCTGAGTTACTGTATATTCGTAACAACGCTTAAAAAAACTTCTCACTTCCTGCTTAGCCATGATGAATTGTGACACATCTTTGCATTGGACAAATGGATACATTTACATATTACATTACATGTTTTTGGTTGGAGTAAGCTGCTTGTTAGCATGTGACCCTGATGATTTATTTATTTTTCATGCATGCAGTATTGGTTTTCTTTGCATTTTCTTTGCAATTGTGGACACGTTGGCAGAAACGGAGCCAGGCAAGATTCAACACAGAAAATAAGGCACAGTACCTTTGACACGTTTAGGCTAAATTTACCCATCATTCTTTAATAAATCCAAGTCATAACATAACATTAATTATGTCCATGTATTAAAGTTGGTCCCCTGGCTTTGTAATACTGCTTTGTCTGCAATGAAGGGATCAGAGAAATACTCAACCATTGATCAAACTGCATGTTTACATTTATCCCTCCACCAGTGGGTTTATTCATTACAACTGATACTCCAGGCTGCTTAAACATCTCCCTTGACTATATCTGTGGTTTGGAAGTAAACTGTAAAGGAACAAGATATATTACTTCCAAGTACAAAGTTCAAAGATTAGGGCATTACACAGTTGTTTATTAAATAACATGTATTTATGTTTTCTTCCTTTGCTTTAAGGCCAAGCCCTTCATCCTTGAAGAATTGTTAAATTACCACGTGCATCCATCAATTGGTGTTACGTGGAAGTCCTTGTCCTTCTGCTCCCTCAGAGGACTCCCTCACAGTGACCTTCCTCTTAGCGTGTTGTGTAAAATGCAGTTAGAGCTTAAATTAAGCCCATCCTGAGCAGGCTACTGCAGTAACCCCCGGAGGAAGAGCCAGCTGGAGATGTAATTAATCAGCCTGCACCTCGCCCATGAAGTTCCTCCACATCAGAGTTAGGCATAACAGACCTAAGTTGGTGAGGATAAAACCGAAAGAAAAGCTGTGATGCTCTCTTTCTCCATTCACAAAGAGCTTTTAACCCCAGATCCAATAAAAACCCTGACCCAACTTTTCCTGAGAAAAATGTATAAAAAGGGAAAGGGGCTAAATTAAGCAATGAACACGATCAACAAAGTACAATATGAAAATCACTGGAATTTCGCTCATTGTTGCACGATTTATGACCGAATTAATGAAAAAAAAGATTGACAGAGGATGGAAAAAAGTATGAGGGCTTTAATGTAACAGAGCTTGACAAAAAAGAGGCAGATGCTGAGAATAAAAGGGAGAACTTTCTGTAAAACATCTGATATAATTCTTCTGACACTGCTGCACCGACAGAGTCAACGACTGTCTCTCCTGCTTTCATTTTTTTCAAGTCATTGTAATTTAATTCCCCCACAGCCTCGAAAGACCCAGGGACATTTCAACTTTCTTTAATATGACAGATGTCCAATAATTTCACATTTAATCTCTGCCCTGCAGGTGCAAAGTATGCGAGGCAGCAAATTGATGCCACTGTAGTCAGTGAGATGGTGGATTGCTGGTGATTCTGAAATTGGATACTTACTCATCCAAATTCAGTGTCCTCATTAGAATGTCAGAATGAAGATGGGCAATCGCTTCATTTTCCTTTTTTTGACCCATGTCTTTTTCTGAAAGTTAAATAGGAAAGAAGAAACTTTGCTCTCATGACAATAAAATTTGAAGGCAGAAAATTTTTTTGTACAAAGTGCTCTTCAGTTGTCAATTATGCAGCTTGAATTGTAAAAAAAAAAAAAAAAAAAAAAAAAATCCAGTCTTTAGTTGTCAGACAGTCAAATGCCTGAAAAGTAAGCAGCCTGGTAGAAAATGTAATAGAGCTAATCAGAAATTGCTTATGTGGCTGAATCTTCTTTTACTTTCCTGTGAAATAAAATCCCTATTCTTTTTTTCTGTCTGTTATAAATTAGCTGTCTCTGGCTGTGCAAGATGGTGGTGAGACTGAAACTGAAGTGCAGCTTGAATTAAAAGCCTATTGATTTGGGAACTATCTCCTAACATGAACATCTTACTCCACAACATGGTATTGTTTTCTGTTTGTCACAACTCTGATTAAAACAAGTTCAGGACAATGTTTAAGATGTTATTGGAAACAGAATGCAGTGATTTGTAAATTACACATTCAGCAGAACACGCACACCCACCCACACAAACACAAAACAACAACAACAACAACAAAAAAAAACATCAAATATTGAAAGTTTGACATTTACTATTTGATTTAAAAAAGCTTATTTTGATTTTATGGCAGCAATGCATCTTTAAAAAGGTCTGAAAGGGACCTGTTTACCACTGTGTAGCATTCCTCTTTCTTTTAACAGTCTTGAATATTTTTAAACTGAGGAGACCATTCTCTGGACCTCACGGACAGAAATGTTGCCCTATATTTTTTTTTTTTTTTTGTCTGTGAGAGGACACTAGATGCTAAGCAGTGCTTGGTCCTTTTCATCTTGTTTTGTGTTAAACAGTGTGCCAAATGTTTTCAGATGGTAAAAGGTCTGGACTGCTGGGAGGCCAGTCCAGGACCTGGACTCTTTGACACTGAAGTCAGGCTGGTGTAATAGAGACAGTAAGTAGCTCAGCATTGTCTTGCTGAAATAAGCAACACCTTGAAAAAGACACCTGGATGACATCATGTTACTCTATTTTTTCTGATGGGACCTTTCTGGGTGTGGAAGTTTTTAATTTCAAAGGCACTAATGTACCCCTATGACATCTGACAAGAAGTAATTCTTCCCAGAGAGAGACAATCTCTCTGGGCTTCTGAAATGAATATGGTGAACATTTTTCATGGGCTTCTTTACAGAGGAGACTATTTCATGTCTTCAAAAAATAATTTTATTTGCCAGTTTTTTAACCCCCAGAACAGTTTTCCACCTAATTCATTTTAAATAAACGTTAGCCTGGAGAAGATGGAGGCATTTTCGGATCACGTTCATACATGTTTACTCTGGATGATACAGCCTTAATCTACATTTTAGGAAGGTGAAGAGTAGACAATGGCCTATATGCACAACTCCACTACTTCCTGAACTGAAGCCAGCTCCTTTGTTTCCTGTCTTTCATTACAGGACAAACGATTAATCCAGGTGTGCCTGACCTCAATAACCATGATGACAATTGTCAGACACACCAGGGTGTAATGTGGACACACACACAGTCCTGCTCTGGCTTGGGTCATCCTGACTATCTGGCAGATTCCTAGTTCATCCTGAGTTGCCCTCAGTAGGCTACTGTGATTAGTGGCTTGTCAGAGATTGTCTCTCTCTGGGAAAAATTACTTCTTGCGACATCTGTGTAAAATCAAAGTGTGGCATATTTTGATCAATAAACGTTTAAAGCATTTTCTGTTTCATGCTGAGACCTTTGACCTGAGTAGTTGTCTGAAAGTCAACTTGTCTTTACTTCTGAAAGAGTCTAAGGTGCTATTTTTATAGCCAGTCATGTTACTGACCTGTTGGTAACCAACCTAATTAGCTGCAACATGTTCATACAGCTGTTTCCTTTTACAGAACCACATATCCTGGTTTATACTAGATGAGTTCATATTTTAATGAAATAATAAGACATTTTAACATTTTTTATATGTTCTATCCTGAATAAAATACTAATCCTTGGGTTTTGATAAACGTGTTTTATATTTCCTTTTATTTGACAGTGTTCCAACTTTTTGGTAAAATGGAGTTGGGCTTTTCTTTTTTCTAATGACTCATGACACAGTACAGAAGAAACAAACAGCATCACATACAGGGTTTTATAAACTATGCCTGATGGAGAAAAAAATCTGTCAATATCAAATAAGCCTCCCGGAAGTTTATGCAGTAGCTGCTGTATTCCTGTTTTTCTTCGTGAACAAAAATCCGCTTTCCCTGTAAAATCTAAATCTATTGCTGTGGTTAGATTGGCCCCTGACTTACTGTGAAAGAAGGTGAGGTAATGTTAAATGTACATAATTGTGTACTCTCATGCTACAGAAGTCAGAGGCCCATGACACCAATTCATTTTCATCTTTTCAAATCCCATCATATGGCTGCACTTGTCTGGTGTTAAGGCCTTAGAGAAGAGGGGAGAGCTGCAAGAGGCCAGCTGGCTTCTTCCATCTTCCCTTTTTCATCTAGTATTTGCTGACTCATACATTTTGAATAATCACTGTTTTATGGGTCTTTAGGAATCACAGAGAAAGTGTAGGATATACTTGTGGTTAAGTTATATCAATTATATCTCTCAAGGCTGAAGTTTTTTTCCTTATCCAGTGCGTTGGCATATAAACTGCATGTTTATTGTATTTTTCTATATTCCTTTTATAATTCTGAAATATTTAAGATGTTTATCTCCAGTTATATTTATATATTGAAGTCTCAGTTAAAGAGAAAGGAACTGGAAGTCAGAGTTTATGTTTATGCAGAGAGAGAGAGTAGGGGGGGGAGGGGGTGAATGCTGTGTGGGTGAGTGCGATAGTGTGTGTGTGTGTGAAAGAGAGTATGATGAGGTGTTTGTTCTTGAACTTATTTGTTTTGTACTTGAGTATGTGAAGGTTTGTGTTTTTATTGCAATGTATTTATTCAAACATTATGTAAAGCACTTTGTGCTCCTTTTGTATTAAAAAGTGATTCATAAATATATCGCCCCCCCCCAAAAAAAAAAAAAAAAAAAAAATCCTTGCTCAAATCAGTCTTAATCTTTATAAATTTTCCAGTTCTTGCTGTTGTCTGTTCTTCCATGTGAGAGATTAACTGGACATTATCTCAGGATGCTAGAAAGCTCAAAGCACAGGCTGATTTGTTGACTAATGTTTATGATCATCACCCTGTAACATGATAACTCTGTACAAGGCACATTGTTAAAGTGGTGCAGTGCAAATGGGAGAACACAGTAGGTAGATACCCAATACAGCAGCATGATTTATTGGGTACAAGTAGAATGGACTGTAAACCAAGGGAGAGGGAACTTTTTAATGGATTCTCTGTGAAAGACAAACAACTGGGAGTGTTCCTGTTCATCTTATTGAATGGATTTGGGGCCTTTGGCGCTCGCCAGGTGAGCTGTCAGAACTTTAACAAGCCTTGTGGTTTACGGCACTTTACTTGGATCCTCTGCTTTAATTTTCTGCAGTTTCCAACCTCTGTTTTTGGGCAATAAAATGACTAATATCCCATCTTCAGATTTATTCTGTTCCCAAGTTGGCTGCCTGTATGGCCACATAAAGCCTGTCAGTCTCAATGTGCTGGCACAGACAGAGCAACAGCAGTCACTATAAAGCGGCATCAGCACAGCCACAGAAAATCAATGGCACTTTACTTGAGGTAGATGTGAAATATGAGATTAATAAAAGGTGTCCTATTTCTGAGAAGATTACATTTTCTTCTCATATGTGCTTGGCAACAGACTGATTGCAATCTCATTTATTTTAAAGGGAAAAATCGAGGCCCAGTAGTTGCCTCATTGACCTGTACGACTGCAAAACATGATTTTATTTATTTATTTTTCACATAACATATGGCCTACTTCCAAAAAAAATTTAACCAATGCATCCTTAAAATCCCATTCTGCAGATTTTCCATGCTGCTGTGTCACTCCAAATGCTTACAGGGAACTCCTTGGCTTTAAGTCATTCAGAGAGATGAGAAAAAAATCCAACCCTGTATGACTACAAGATTTTTCATCACTAAACCCCAGGGTAAAAGATCAAGGACAGGACGTCAAAAGGACCAGTTTTTCCCTGTTAAAAAATGACCAGGCGCACAAGGATTTCTTGTGTGAGATGCAGAATAAATCTTTTCTGTCACTGTGCAGGGCTACAACATAAATCATTTGTATGCAGAGGAAGACGTTTTTAGAAAAACTAAGACAATTAATTGGTCAGCAAGCAAATTTATTTTTAATAGTCGTTCTCAGACAAAACTTTAAAAGTGGTTTAGAGGCCATTACACTCACCAATAATGGAGTAAAAAATCAATACCAAAAAGTTAACTCTCACTTCAAGCAGTATGTTCAGAAAAATGCATTTGTGACTCTTTTCTGATGGCTTGAAGCCAGTAGACTCTTGAGCTGAGCATGTGCTCAACACAAAACTGTCCTGTTGCCAGCATTTACCTCCCAGTGAGTCTGATATTTCCTCTCCTTTCCACCCATGCTGCTTCATCCGAATGGAAAGTACAAAAACACTCATGCAGATGTCAGTTTAGAGCTGTGTATTAAGAATATGGTGGTTGAATAAAATGACAATCATATTCATATTCTGACAGCTTTTGTTCAGCAAGCAACAAATTTAAATGACATTTGTAAATTATTAATCAAACATGAGCTGTTTGTGGCATTTGTTGGTCCCTATCACTCTGGAACAAAGGAACAAAGCTGATTTATTTTTAAACATATAAACATGTTGGAACTGGTTCATACAAAGACAAATGTGACTACCTTTGCCTTCTCTGAGAGATGTTTTGGTATTTAAAAAAAAAATCATAATGTGTTTTATTTCCAGTGTGATTTTCAGTTAATACTAAAGCATGCATTATAGGATACAGGGTCAAGTAATCTAACAAAGGTAAACGCAGCAGTAAGATTGGAGGAAACAGTTGGCAGTAAGTCAGGTTTAGTTCTTTATATCATAAATGTCTAAGTGCCAATCGTCTTCATGTTTCTTAGGCTCTAATCCATCTGTGCAGTATCTTTGGATGCCTTGCAGTAGACACCAGCAGGAGGTTCAGCTAAATGTCTTTATTGTTTCAGCTTGTAAGAGTAAAAAAGCATCTGTTTATTGGATTAACTCAGTCTGTCATGTCTTTCTTAACCATAAATAGATATGTTTGCTTTTATTATTATTTTTCATTAATATTTCTTCATATAAAATTATTTATGAATTTATTTAATAAATTCAGCGTATCAAGAGGAGGTTTATATAAAGATCACCTTGGTAAAGTTGCAAGAATATCAAGCCATTTATAGGCATGGGACTATTTTTTTTTTAATCAAGAGTCCTGGTGAAATTGCATAACTTTTCAGGAGCTTTATTTTTTAGCCATAACTGGTTGGTGGCACTCCCTCAATTAAAGCTAGGGTTGGCATTCTTGGAAAAACGGTTCGAGCAAGCTATATTTTGGAAACAAAAAAACTAACAAAAAACCTGCAATACATCCGCCTGAAACCACACCATCAGAGCGCAGGAACACGCGTGCCAATGTTTTACGAGCAGGTTGGCAACGGTAACCAATAAGAGCCGAGTGTTACAGTCATCCTCAAAATTATTCACACCCTCCAGTTAAAGAAGGGAAAAAATCAGCTGTCAGTGAAATAAGTTAAAATTGACAAAAGTAATGACAAATAAAAGTTTTATAAAAGTCTTGACATTAATTTAGAATTGTTGTCGGAAATAAATATTAAAAACAAACACAAAAAATAAAACAAGCCTGATAGGGCTCCAAAGATAAAATTTTATTGAGCAACACTTTGAGACAATCACTGCAATCAGGTGTTTTTTGTAATGTTCAAAAATACTTCTACACCTGTGTTGGTCCACTGTTCATTGGAAAGGTGCTCTAATGTTTCTCTGACAGTTTTGCTTATTTTTCATTTCTTATGATTATTTCCTAACACAATTCAAAAGCAATATTTTATTTTATTAAATTATACTTTTGTAAATTTTTATTTATTATTAGTTTCTTGTTATTTGAATTACTGTTGTGAATTTAATCGTTTCTTTAATTGGAGGGTATAAATAATTTTGAGGATGACTGTAGATAGCTAGTAAACAGCTGATGAACCACGTTTATAAAAGCATTAATTTGCCCTCCTCCAGTTCCTTCTGTAGTTTAAAATGTCCCCACTGCAAACGTCAATCCCTCCAAGACTTGATTCTTATCTGCAGCAGTAAGCAGTCTTTTAGACATATTTGTTTATACTGAGCGGCGGTTCTGGCTTAATGGTGAAAAAAGCTGGTGAATGGGGGGGACTGAAGTAATTAACTTGGTGAGTTCAATGACCATGGATTAGTTGAAAACAGGAATGACCAGACTACCAACGAGAGGAAAGAAAATACACATCACATAAAAACAGCATTAGGGCTATGGCTGACTAAGCTCCTCACACAGCTCAAGAAGAAAGGCCCTACAAAATCTAACATGGTGCATGAACCACAGATCATTTTGTATTAGAATAGTAGAATTAGATAAAAATACCTGTTCTCATAAGTTACTCCAACAGGGTCTTTTAACAGTACCTTTAGGAACAGACATCCTTGCATACAACTTTAATGAATGCACCACAGGAGTCATACATTACTCTCACAATAAAATGTATCTTCGCTTAGCTGCATACTGGTGGTGGTAACATGCTGGTAGTAATAATACTTTTTTTCATTTTCTTTTCATTTAAACCTTTATTTATCCAGATATTTGCAGAATAGGTGAGTCTGTTGGGTTCATCAGGCCATGATCTCCAACTCTCACTTGAGCGATTTGGAATAGTGTGTGAAACAACTGGGATGAGAAGCAGCTTCCAAATCCGAGATCATGGTCTTCAACTAGGAGAGGGTAGAGTGTTGTCTCTGGATCAGGTATGGCATCCTGCACCAAGTGGAACCGTTCAAGTATCTTCGGGTTTTGTTTATGAGTGAAGTCAGGATAGAGTGGGAGACTGACAGGTGTATCGGGCAGTGATGCAAACTGCATCTGTCTTTGTGGTGAACAAGGAGCTGTGTGAAAAGGCGAAGGCTGATTTACTTGCCGATCCACATTCTTACTGTCACACATGGTCACAAGCTGTGGGTAATGACTGAAAGAACGAGATTGTGAATTTAAGCGGCCAAAATGAGTTTCCTCTGCAGTGCTGCTGGGCTCTCCTTTGGAAATGGGGTGAGAGGCTCAGTCATCCAGGAGGGTTTCAGGGTAGAACTGCTGCTCATTCACACTGAGAGGAGCCAGATGAAGTGACTCACATATCTGGTTAGGTCTCCTGAATGCCTCCCTGCATAGGTTTTCCAGGCACATCCCACCTGAAGGAGGCCCTAGGGATGATCAAGAATACACTGGAGGGACTATGTCTTTCAGCTGGCCGGGGAATGCCTCAGGATTGCCCAGGGGGAGCTCTGAGAAGTGATCTGGTAGAGGAAAGTAGTCTGGGCTAACTGTCCCTGCAATCTGACAATTAAGTGGCAGAAAATGGATGGATGGATGGATGGATGGATGGATGGATGGATGGATGGATGGATGGATGGATGGATGGATGGATGGATGGATGGATGGATGGATGGATGGATGGATGGATGGATGGATGGATGGATGGATGGATGGATGGATGGGCCAGATAAGCTAATTGAGGACAAATTCTCCTTAACAATGACAACCTAGCAAGAGGCTGCACAAAAACAAACAAATATTTTTTTTAAAAAAGCAAACAACAAAAGACATATACCCCTTTCCCACTGGCCAAAAAACCCGTTTAACCCCGCAAACAATCAGCTTTTAGTGGAAGTGGAAAAGCCTTACCTACCCGTGTCAAACTTTGCAAGCGACGCGATAAAATCTCTTTCAAATGGCTCAGCTCCCATTGGCATGCATTGGGAATGTTGATGATGTTGGGCGGTACATGCCTACGCTGTGACCAGTTGCATCTCATATACCAAAACAGCTTTGCTGTGGTCGCCTGTGGTTGCCTCACCAGACAAGCAGTGTTGGGGACAGAGGCCACACAGCTTGCCAGCGGGGGATCAGACCTGGCTTTTTTTTTTTGCTGATGGGAAAGGAGCCTAATGCGGATTAAGCAGGCAACCTGCGTTTGAAAAAACCCATGTGAACACGTTAATTTCAGTGGGAAAGCGACTATATATACGCAACAAACAATACAGTGTAATGGTTACAGGCTCTAATATGTAATACAAGCATGTACAACAATAAAGGAAAGTCTCCCTTATTACATTTTCTAACGTTGAGTGGTATGTAAGAAACAAGCTTTAGTTCCTGCTGCAAATGATTTGAGTCATTTGCAGCAGAAAACTGGAATGATGAATGACCAAAGGTAGTGGACACTCACGATGAGCAGGTTAATGAAGCAACTCATGTAAAGACAACAGTTGACATTATGGAAACTGAGAAATGAGCAAAGATACAACAGTGTTTTGCCAATTAGGATTTATAAATCAACAGAAACTGACATGTTGGTCAGTGAGTAAAGAGAGACCCATTTTTACCAAGCAACACCTTTTGCAGTGTCAAAGGAAGCTCTGGTAATGAAGCAAGTACTGTAGAAGCATCGTAAATGATGTCCAGTTATGGCGGAGTGTTTTAGAGGCAGATCTATAAATAACGTCACCACAGTCTATGTTTGGGAAGACTGTTGACGTTACCAAAATGTTTGGTGGAGTGTGTTACAGAAGACTAATTACTGTACTGTACAGCCAAATAACTCTACTAGTAAGTGTTGATAAACTGAAAGATATACTGAATTTTAAGAAATGTCATGGTTATTGCTGTGCACACCTTAGATTTCTGGCAAAGCAGCAATATTTTACAAGGACAATGAGGTTCAATATTTTGAGGCACACTTTATTTCAGAAGTGGGTGTGGGTATGGAGCTCTGAGAAAGTATTTAAGTCTTAACATAATATTGGTGAAACATGCTGTTAAAGGAAATAATGTTTGAAATACTTCCCCAAAATCCAGTTTTATTTTTTTTTTATAACTTTAAAAAAAAAAAAAACATTTCTAATGAGATATTTTATTGATGTAGCAAACTCCATTTCTCTCATTGTGCATTTTTTTCCTATAAAGGAGAAAAAAGATTTTAGTAACATTTTATTTATTTATTTTCTACTTTGTTTCCTGTCCAATTTGAGATGGCTATTTGCCCAGCTCCAACCAACCAATACAGCCTTCTCAAGGGTAAACAGTGCCAACTTTATTTGTTAGATCCAGGGATTGAACTCGGTGTGTTACAGCAAGGAGTTTTCTCTCCACCACCGAGGCTCATAAAACGAGGGCAAAATGTAGTGCTGTTAGTATGAGGTTGTCATTATTTTTAACAGTATGCCACCTGGTAGACCTCATGTAAAATGTAGCGTTGTCTCGGGAACTTAGACCTCAATACAGAAACAATGTTGCACACAGTAGCAGTGAGAAAGCATTGTTCTTTTTTCTAATTAAATCTATCACAGCTGTGCCAAAAATAAACCCAAAGACTGATTTGTTTTAGGCATACTGAGACGAGGAAGAGCAGATCTTCAGATACCACCCAGGTCTGTGGGGAGAGATACCCTGAAAACCTGCATAAATTACTACAGTATACTGCACACAAAAATCTCTCATTTCTCTGTATAACGTGACCTAATTTCCTGCACCTGGGGGACTCAGCAGCATCTTTAACTCCCCCTCGGTCTCATATTCCAACTCATGCAAAGGCACAGCACTGCAGCAGAGCACGAAATGGAAACTTGACATGATGTCAAATGCAGGTTGCAACTGGTTAAATTTGTACCAAGCATCAGGCATGTCAAGATGATCAGAAAATGGTCTTTTTTGTTTCAAAAACAACTATCAATTACCCCTTCTAAGGGATCTGATTATTCTGATGTTTATGTAATACGGTCTTCTCTTTGTGTGGATACCTTCATGGCAATCCATAAAAAATCCATTATGTAATTTTCCAACCTGAAAGCCAGGGTTGGTAATCCTGTTCAGAACCACTTTTTGTTATACAGGGTGAAATGGTCCTTCCATCCTGACAGTAGTCAATACACCTTGTATTCATAAAAAGGAAGGAAAAAAATCAGACCTCTGTGAGAGCCGTAGTTCTGTAAAAACTCTGACCAACCCCAACCATTCACACCAAAAGGCAGGAATTGGTAATTCGCAACGGATAAAAAGAACAAATCGATACTTTTATGTCTCGTTTCTGTGCCGATCCTCCCCTCTCACCGTCCCCCACGTGACCGCCCTGTGCGCTACTCACTGTAAACAAAATACTGTAGCTAACAGACTGCTAAATGCTGCTGCGCAAAAAAACTAACAAACAATCAAAAAACAACAGAAAAAGATTAAAGGGACTAGTGCAGGAATTGTGAAAGAATAAACAAGCATGTCCAGTTTTTTAATGCTATGGGTGATGAAGCGCTAAAAACCAAAAAGATCGAGCCCACCCACGTCTCTCTCCGTTTGCCTTGAACAGGCTGTGTGCTGCATAATGCGCTGCAATTCGGTGGCCAAATTTCCCGCACTGTCCTGCGGATGTGACGTAAAATGACGCTGCATCCGCATCCCCATCCCCATCCCCATCCCCGACAGCTTTGATACAGGAAGGAGACGGTCGCGGTACATTCAAACACTGTAAGAGATAGTTATGGATTGCTCTGCCATCAGCACTTTTTGACACTAAAAAGTGTCACTACGAAGAAAAAGACTTTATCAGCGTGCACGCTCCCGTGACGGCTTGGCTCATGGCTGCAGTTGCCTGCAGCGCCAGTCGCGAGTCTCATTTCTTAATCTTGCCTCAAGTCCCTGTAAGTCTTGGAGGCGTTGAGGTTTGCAGTGTGGACTTTTTACACTGCAGAAGGAGTTGGAGGGTTGGTGGATTAAAGTTTTTAGAAACGTGGTTTGGCAGCTGTTTACTAGTAAGCTAGCAAGCTATCCACTCAGCTGCTATCGTTAACCTGCTCATAAAATATCGGCGCACACATCCCTGTGCTCTGAAGGCGTGGTTTCAGGTGGTGTGTCACTTTACTGATGAGTTTTGCTTTACACAGCAGCAACTGGGTAGCAACATACTGGTCATTCTGAAGCTGAACACACACTGTGGCTGATTCATCAAAGAAACACAAGAGGATATCATCAGAGGAGGAGAGGAAAAGAAAGAGAGGACATGATGACAGAGTAAGAGATAAGACCTGGATTGGACTGGAGAGACCTCAGAGTACAGGTAGGATGAATGGATGCCAAAATCTGCCAAAGCTCAGTGGTGCTTCTTTAAGAAGGAGAAGATGGCTGTAAAGGATTACTGGTTGAATTACACAACTTTTATCTGAGTGACCTGAGTTGAGTCTGATACTATATTTTCTCCATAGGCGCAGTCCAAAGACTGAAAAAATGGATGTAGTATCCTGTAATGTCTGAACAGGGGAAAGTGAAGCCAGCTGGGCGTGTCCCACCGTCGCCGCCGTCTTGCCACATCACGTGTGTCGTCTTCCAGAAAATACTAAAATGGGCAAAGTGCAGCCTCGAGGCAAATGATTGACAGCGTACATACTCTGGGCTAATGCTGCCTTCATGTGGTATCGTATTTATGGTAAATTACAAAGTCCGACATCAAAATTGCACTTGAACACCCACTCATGTCGTAATTTCCACTGGGAAACTGGAAAAATTTTATGATGCCCGAGTTGCCGAGATGAAGTAAACTCTGACCTTTCAACATGGCGGAGAGCAATGAAAATATCCTGAATGGGAAGCAATACATTCTGTTTAAAGTTTTCTGCTGCTGTTACGTGGTTAGTTTGTAGTTGGGATAATTCTGTGACGTGCAGAACTTTAATAACATCATTTAAATTTAGTTTTGTTTGTAAAAATATGGTTATTATTTGGTTTACTTCCTCAGAGGAGATTCTAGCTAGCAGCTAGCTAGCTAGTCAGTCGAAGATAGCCTCCATTGTTAAACTTCATTACGACAAGAAATCTGGTGTCATCTGGTGTCATTGGTGAGTCCTCTGAAATCGGGGTCGTGAGTCAGTTTGGTGCGTTCTGTGTTGTCTGCCGTCTGCAGCCGTCACCAATACTGTTGGCATTCTTTTCAGCCGGCTGAACATGTATAATCGGCATCGGCCAGTCGTTCAGTTGGTGATGGGCTGACCAATCATACTGGAGGAGGCTCGACCTTGCTGGCAAATCAGCAAACGAGAAGACGCGAAGTAAAGGTAAATAAACCAGAAGAAGAGCGGACAACACAAACTCGCACACATCGTTTTGCATCATATTGGGACCTTACCTAGCAGTCCACTGTCTTCTAACAGCAGCAGCATTTATGTGTTTTTGTCTTTAGAAATGGTCCGTCTTTTCCAGTTTTTGGGGCCACAACATAGATCAGCGCTGCCTGCTGTCGTGGCGACATTTTGCGCTTGCGCAGAAGGTACACCCAGGTCTGGAGTCGGCTCGATGTGTTCTTGGGCACTTTTCTAACCATGTTGGCGAGACTGAAGCCGATTGATCAGGCAGACCCTATTGTCTAGTGACAACCGCGACGTTCGGCAGTCTGTCCAGTGTGTCTCTGCCCTAAGAAAAACTCATTTTTGAGGGTCAAGATTTGGTTTTAGAGTTAAGGTTACAATATGGTTTGGGTTAGGGCAAGGGTTATGTTTAGGTAATCAGTTGTGATGGTTAGAGTAGGGGGCTAGGGAATGCATTATGTCAAGGAATGTCCTCACACAGATAGAAGTACAAGGATGTGTGTGTCTATAGGGTGTAACAAGAGCCCATGCAATAGAAAAAAATGTATTTATTTTGACTTACTGTACTGTATGCTTACCCATTTTTTTCAAAAACTCATTTTGAAAGAGGAAAAATAGCGGATGTTTAAATGTCCTCAGTTTTCTTGAATTCAGAGGGCATTTTACAGGTTCTACAAGAGTAATTTGGCCAAGACAATGTATCAGTAAGTGTGAAGATCAACCCTGCATAAAGTGAAGCTCAGAGTTTCAGCAGAATGGCTCTCGGAGCAGCCGTAGCTCATTTAACATGCTTAGCAATGCCACAACTTCAAACCAAGCAAAAGGGAGGTGCATGGACTGAGAGCTTGATATGCAGAGAGGCATGGCAGGACAACAGCGAGCAATAAACATGCTAATTTAGGAAAGTGTAACAGCTACTTATCTAGAGCCAAAAAATGTCACATCAGAAATGGCTTATAGCTTTCCCTACACATCTGCAACAAACAGAGGCAGGAGTTAGCAGTCGCAGCAGGCATTGCAGCAAGAAGTTGAGTCTTGAGAACAACAGTTTTCTTCCTTCCACCCACAACTTATAAAATATTAAAAGGGATATTTTGATTAGAATAACATAATCATCACTCCTGGCATTTACATACAAAGTGCACTGTATGCTTTCAATGGAATATGGCTCTGCTCGAGGACAGGATAATATTGTTTGTGGAAAATGTCTAGAGCCTTTTATTTCCCTGGCCCTCCACACTGTGTTTGTGGATGTTTGTGTGCGCATGTTTGTGAGTTTAGAGTGTGTGTTTTGTGACTTACTATAATACAGACACTAACTTTCAGTGGTAGGGAAATATAGAGAAATAATTATTAAAATATCGGTAATTCCAGGGTTGATCCACATCAAAAATGAGGGATTATTTACTTTATTTGTATACTTTACAGTGGTCATCATGGTGTGGAGTTGTATTATATATCAGTATTTCATTCGTTTGTTTGTATTTCCCATTCAGTTTTCTTGCTTAGTGAACTGCCTTCATTGAATTCAAGACTTTCATACGGCTTTAAAAATTAATTTCTGCTCTGCTGTTTTTGTACATGCAAAAAAAGTAATGTTCGTGCAAATAACTTACGCTAACTAAAATACCCTTTAGTAATTATGTACTCTCACTGTACAGCTTGCAATTTCCTCACCACACGATCACTTTTAGTCTTGATGGGGATGCTGCATGCCATAAAGCCAGTGTTCCTTATCACTTAGTGATTTGAAAAACATGACAGAGATGTTACAGGGTGTTGTGAAGAAACAGAGATAATGTTTGATAAATTGTGGGCGATTCTGAAAAGACAATTGAGATGATGAAATGCCAACATGATCGCTGGCTATCATTTTGTGTGTTGTTACCTTCATTGTTGCCCTTGAAGAAATAGATGGGCTCAACACACAACAGAAGACAAAAAAAAAGATGGATTTCTGTTCTGACAGTGTGTTTCGCATGGAGCTTTTAGACTATCCCAGACCACTGTGGTACATCTTGACCAAATCAGTCGCGTTTAAAAGGAAAACTAAGAAAAATCCAACATACAGTAAACCCAGTTTCTATCTTATTTGGTTGTGAACTGTTAAATCTTTGTTTATCTTTGTTATCAACAAAACACTGAACAACACTGATATGGCTGGCAACTGCAAAGTAATTACAATGTAATAACATGGTTTAATTGTTTGCAATAAAGTAGAAACTACTGTTTCAGAATGACAGAACTTTGAGTTGGGCATAATATGTTTTACATAAATGGACATCGATGCACCTTCTTGTTAACACCTCGCTTCCTTTGGTTGCTTCCTCCGCCGTACCATCCTTATGTACACAGTGTAACACTAAGCCTTCACACTGGACCCTGTTTAGATCTAGCAACAAAAGTCCCATTTCATCAACAAGTGCAACATCTTCAAATCCCTTGGATTTGATAAGAGGGAAGGAGGACTGGCCAAGTCTGTAAATCATTGATAGAGCATAGTGACGGCATGCCAAAATCTGAATGCATACCTGGTGAGACATTGATAGTGCACAGTCAGTAGCACAAGCAAGATCAACAACATGTGATAAAACTTAAGCCCCTTTCAGACTTGCACTGAAAAGCGGTAATATTGCAGACTCTGTCCTTTATAACGCCTGCATTCAGACATGCGATCCGCTCTTACCTCGGAGATGTAGCGGACATGTACCGGCTGGACCCCATCTCATAAGAGCGGAAATGTTGCGGCACGTCACTTTGGCTGAATGCACAAGGAATTGTTCCAGACAGAGTTGAAGGGAGAGTGGGGCTGTGCTGACTTTTCCGCAACATTTCCTGATGTCTGAAAGCATCCGGGACGCGATAAGTCTGCAACGAAGCGGCATGTTTGAAAAGACGGATCCGTTTAAAGAGCGGATGAACTTTACCGCTCATGTTCCGCAATGCAGGTCTGAAAACGGCTTTAGAAATCAAAGACTTTTCTAATCAACACTTAACCACATGTTGTTCCAGTTTTTTTTGTTTTGTTTTTTTAAAATAGAGAATAAATTATAACAATCTCGTTGAGGGACACTTGGTCACATCTGGTTCCCAGTCTAATGAGGCTCACCTGTGCCTCGTTCCACATGATTGCTGACTGGGTATTTAAGCCCGGCTGGTCTTCCCTTCCTTGCCAGATCGTCACTCCTGTTGTGGTGAGCTTTGCCTGCATTCTCCTGAAAGTCTGGATTATTCTCCTACCTGCCTTCCTTGTGTCTCCTCTGCTCTGCAGATTTTTTTTTTCCAGTCACCCGTGCTGCTGGCTGCACCCTTAGTTTGTTGCTTTTTCTTTTTTTGTCTTTTTTAAAAAATATCCTTGTTTATTCCCTCCTTTGGTTATATATCTGCTTCTTGGGTTCGGAACCACTCTTTCCCATGACACATTCTTTTGACAGCAAACGTCAGAGCCTTGGCAAAGATACCTTCTGGACAGTATTTGACTGAATATTGAGCAAATACTTTTTTTTTTCTTTTTTTTTTTCTGTCATAGAAACTACTAAACAGTGTTAACCTGAGCTGCCATTAAATAGAAATTGACCAGTATTGCACCTAAAGGAATAGTATGTTTTCAGTTAGGATGGAAAATTAGAATTTATGTCAAACTGACTCATTAGTATAATATTGGACAAGGAGACCTTTGTAATGCCTGTTCATTTTTAAGATACTTTGTATCGGGGGTGCCCAAGTCTGGTCCTAGAGAGCTACATTTTGGTTGCATCCCTTCTCCACACCTGAATCAAATGAATGGCTCGTTGATAGGCCTCCGCAGAGCTAAATGACATGTGCTTAAGGGAATTAGCCATTTGATTCAGGTGTGTTTGAGAGGGTGTGTTCTAAAAATTGCAGGATAGTAGCTCTCGAGAGCCGGACTTTGGCGCCCCAGCTTTGGATGAAAGACACTTTAATAGGTTGAAGACAATTTTCTACATTGTTAGCCAACATCTACAGTTGAAGTGTTTTGATTAAAGGTGTCATATAAGTGTTTTACATACACAATCCTTCTTAAATTATCTCCAAATGGATTTTTATAGTCTGAGATGGAAATTTAATGAGCTTATTTAAACCTCTTTTTATCCCCAACTTTTGTCTGTTGTGAGAATACGCACGAGAATTAGACCTGTCTGTAAGCGTGTTCACGAGGCAAGCATCAAAGTCAAAACAAAGTTTAATCTGGACAGACGAAGTGAAGGAAATGATGTCCTAACAGAGAAAAACGTGATAAAAACGTAACGGTGCGGTTGATAGAGAATCCACGGAGTAAAACGGTTGGACTCGAATGAAAATAAGGAGCGGACATATGACGTGAAGTTAACCAAACAGTGCTAGCTTTTGTAGCTACATTAGCAGCTTTTCCGTTCGTCAACCATCCTTTACTGGTCTCTTACACAAAAGATTATAAGTTACACAAGCAGCAACACTTACCAACTGCACATCCTCACTGAATAGATATAATCCACTGGTCCCTGGTAGTGCTGTCCCTCCTGTTAAAGCACTGAAAACTGCTGAATTTCTGCCGAGGCAGTTCAGCACGGCAGATTACAGAAAACAGGAACAACTTGAAGATTTTGTCCTGAAAGGTTTAAAAACCTGCAGCAGTTTTAGAGGGCAAGACACCATCTGCTGTCTGATTGGACAGTTTGATTTCTCACCATTGTACAGTATGTGAAGACAGTTTTTTTTTTTCTTTTTTTTGCTTCACAGATATTTACAAAATCACTTCTACTGTCATTGCAAATAATTTTTTTCTGCCTTGTTACATTTATTTAAATTCTGTTTGACACATTCACAAACTTAAATTTCTCAGGCAGATATTTTTTCACAGGGTGACACAGACTGGTTTACAGCCACAAACTCTGGCATTATTTGCAAACATTCATAGACAACCACATTTTTTTTAAAATAATTGTATAAAGCCCATACAGTGTCCTTTATTTCTCCAACAAAATCAATATTATCTAGACAAAAATATAAAAGCACTGTCAACATATAACTTAATACACACTTTTGCACTTTTCACTCTGCTTTTATCATGTGTAATGCAGTTCATATGATGTTTAGAAGTGTTTCAAGTCTAGACTATGAATGCTTTTAATATCTCGGTTTTGTGCTCTCTGGCCCGTTTTCATTCCGTCTTTAAAACATGAAAGCTGGTTTCCCTCTTGCATATAACATTTTCCAACTTCATATTAGTTTAGCTTCCTACCTGTGTCATTACAGCTGCCCGTCTCTATGCCCATCTGCACATCTATCAACATCTCTTATTTCCAGCCAAGTGTTGAGCCAGGGGAATATATGAGGTCATCCCAAATCTAACTTCTGTAGCAGCTGCCAAGTATAACATCTATTTGATGAGCTGTTCAATTTCCGGCAAAGAACCTTTCATCAAAAATCTCCTGGGAAGTAAATTCAATTTCCATTTTAAAGTATTCCAGGTGTTTTGCAATAAACAAACCCAGGTGCCACTGTAATGTTAATACCATCGCTGCATGTGTCATTTGTTGAAAATTGCTGGGTTTATGGCCGTGCCAGAAATTTAATAATTCTCTTTCTAACTTCTGTGGCAGAAGTGAGGAAAAGTGAATGAGGAAATCATGTGCTTCGAAGATCTTTGTGTGCACAATCATTTAGTGGCCCCATAATGTATCTGGATATAATGGTGTATTGACTCTGGTTGCTCATCACAATGATAATATCAAACTTACTATTCAGTCTGCAGTCTGTCTTCCTCTTGCTGCTTGTCCTACAAGCTGTCACTCAACATTTCACACACAGATAAAAGCTTGTGTGTGACAGCAAAGTGACATCCAACTCAGTCTCACAATTAACATCACACTAACATTAGGCATCTTCAGTAGAGGGTGTAAAAGAATGCAACAACTTCAAACAAGCAGTAACATGCACTGCACATCAGATGCCAAATAGAAATGGTTTGGGAAAACAAGAAGAAAACATGACACCTACTGTGTGTGACAGGATCTGGTGAAAGAGCATGCCGACAGATAAACTCATACTTGGTGGCAGTGTAAGACACAAAATGGAAGTAAATTAAATGGACACAACCGTATCTCGACCGTTCGATCAATAAATGTCTTTGCAAATTTTTCCAAACCTCTGGTCTTCAGTAGAGAATACATTTGGACCTTTAAAAAATAAGTTTGAGAACATCTGCTTTAGATAATGCTGGCAGACCTAGAGACTGAAAAACAAATGATGGACACACCCTTTGTGGCGCCACCTGTAGGTTTTTGAAGAGCTGAAGTGAAACTCTGTGGGCGGTTCCCACCATCACAATCTTTGCAGGGTTGTGCTCCTCGTCACTCTTGAAAAATAAAAAAAGCAGGCAGAAAGGTGTAGCTGAGACGAGGTCTGTGGGGGCAAATGATTGACACACAATAAACTCTGAACTGCCTGTAACTCAAAGATAACCAAGTTAGCCCAGAGCTAACAGGAGCTAATGGAGGTATGCGGGCTAAAGCTAAGGCGTACTGTTGGCCGGCTAAAACCCTTGGTTGTGCTCCTCTGCTACTGGCTGTGGCCTTCCAGGGAGCTAGCCACTAGTCACCAGCACGAGCGCTGACAGCAGATTTTTACTAGACACGCCCCTAATTATGTGTAATTTCAATATTTAATAACGTCTAAATGGATGAGATAAAAATAATTCCTCTTCCTCTTATTTGTCATGAAGGTAAACTTGACCTACAAAACCTACTGTAAAATTTATTTGTTTATTTTTGCTACAAAGTTGGACCTTTACTGTCTTTTTTCCTCTTTTTTAGCTTTTATAAAAACAGTTGTTGATTATTTTATGTCTTGAATTTTGAATCTTTTGTTTCTTTTTAAAATTTGTTTTTGTTCTGCATCTGGATGAAATGCTTTTAACATTTTATGTAAAATACTTTTAATTGTCCTGTATATGAAATGTGCTATATAAATAAATTTGTCTTGGTTTTCTTGTTTTTTTACTTTGTTTTTTTCAAAAATCTGCTTTCATGATTGTACATGATCGGCATGACCCACCTTGTCCAAGTGGCCTTATTTTTTTTTTTAAACTTTGAATCAACCATTAATCCTAATTAAGTCTTTATTTTCAATCCAAATTGATTCACCTTAATGTTACATGCAAAAGTGTGACTTTTTCTTCTGTTTTAATTAAATGACTTCAGGGAGTGACTCTGTGACTGAGAAAACAGGCATAGCAGTAAATGGAGTTTTTTTTTTTCTTTCTTCTCTTTCTCACTGAGAAAAAGGGAAACTGAAGCATTGTCTGCTGTAAAGAATCTCAGTTGTTATGACAAATATCTTACCCAGAATAAGAGTGAACTAAACATGTGAAAGTAACCTGTTAATTTTTAGAAGGTTCATAAGGTTATAACAATATTCATGTAAGAGAGTGCGAGCGACCTGTCCAGAGTGCACTCTGCTTCTCGCTTGATAATTGCTGGGTAGGCTCCAGCAACCCCCATAACTCTGAATTGGACTAAGCAGTACAGAAAATGAATGAAAGTGTTTTATTTACAAGAGAATATATTTAACACTATTGTCTTTCAGGCTAACATTAGAATACCATCTAAATGGTGATAAGAAAATATTTGTCAAACTAGAATGTAACCTGTTGGTAATTTGGTGACCGTGATGACTGTGATCAAATGATCTGATTACTCCCAAGACACATTTGAACTCAATCCAGGCTACTTTTGTGACTCAATTACGGTACTGGAAAGTGTTGTGTAGGCCAGATGTGGTACAGATGTTAGCTGCTGGCCTAGACATGGATTATGGCAAGTGTTGTGTGGACCAGGAGTGGTCCAAATATGTGAAGTTGATGTAATTTGGGTCTTCTGTAAAGCACTTGGTATAACTCTTGCAGCTGACACACACACAGACAAAAAAAAATTGTTTTATTTAAAAATATCCAAAACTCCAAAAGATGCAACAAAATTATTATTAGTATTATTGTTAACAATTAACCTAACATGTATGTTTTTGGACGGTGGGCGGAAGCCACAGTACTTGGAGCTCCTCCCCAGCCGGGACTCAAAATGGCGAGCTTCTTACTGTGAGGCTGCAGTGCTAACCACCACGCCACCGTGCAGCCTGGAAAACACTTGTCATTTCAGTTTATTTAAATGCAGTATGTTAACATTAAACTGTATGAGTCTTTCTTTACATGTTAGACTGCATTGATGAGTTTTTCATAGAAACTATTACCAATAAAAACAAATAACGGATGAATTTAAAGCTAGGGTTGGAAATGTTGGAAAAACAGTGTGAATGCGAATGGCAGGGTTGGTCAGAGTTTTTACAGAACTGCAGCTCTCACAGAGGTCTGACTTTTTTCCTTCCTTTTTATGAATACATGATGTATTGACTGCTGTCAAGATGGAAGGACCATTTCACCCAGTACAACAAAAAGTGCTACTGAGCCGGATTACTCTGGCTTTAAAGAAACAGAACCTAAATTTACAAGTCTGGCAAGTTTGAAACCCAACGTACAATGGTTTTCCGTTTTCAGGTGCATTTTACACAGTACTTTATTGGTGACCTTTGCCAACTCTCTTTGTGTGCAGTGGAGCAAAGTTTATGTGGAATGTGCAAATATTCAGAAAGGTAAGCGTTTCCTTGTAGCATCTCAGGGGACACATGACGGTGCCTAAAGACAAACCACTAAGATCATGGAATATCACAGTGTTATATTAAGCTTTTAAAGGTGCTCAGTGGTGCACTGGGATCAAAAGGACCAGCAGAAAAGCCTATCATGTGTGCATTAATGTTGTCAGTGCAATCAATGGGATTCTCAGTAGAGCTGACATCCCGAGATGATAGAGAAATATATAATTACGTACCATCAGTATAACTATGAAAATCAATCTCATCCTTGCTAATGAGATATCTGACAAGAAGTATGGATAGAAAGGCCTGCAGTCAGGCTCTGGGGAATACTTGAACCATTTCAGGATTCAGATTAGATTTGATCCCTCCCACAAATGCACACAGTTACTGTAAGACAGGAACATTTAAAGGGAAAAAAAAGTTGTGACAAGGATGGTTTTGATGCTTTTTATATTCTTCTTAGACTCTTAAGACTACTTCGGATTCAGATCTGAATTTCTAGCGTTGGTACGATAATTTCCATATGACACACAATTATATAATATGGTTTAAGTTGTTGGGGTGTGATGAAGCAAAAGAGCCATCTTTTATCTTAATAATCGTAATCATCAAGCATTAATTGTGCAGCGTTACTGTAAGTAGTACTAAATATTCTTAAAGTTCAGATCTAAGGTGACGTGCTGACATAATTAAACGGGCGCATTCCCACAACATGCTTGTCTTTACAAGCAAGTGAAGAGGAGTGCGAGTATTTCCATCTTTGTCTCCTCAGTAGAGTTTAAAACTGATATGTGTCTGAGTTTCAGCTGGTTGACGTGTTTTCAGACGCATGCTCTGTCTGAGGCGCCATACGCGCTCATCCTGTGGATGTGCACGTCTGTGGGCATCACAGAGAAACTCAGAGAGCAGCCATGACATGCTGTCATGTAAATCTGAAAACTAACATCAGTTAAATTTAGTTTTTAGTCCAAGAGCTCAATATAAAGCTGTTCTAGAGGAAATGAGATTTTTAAACCACTTTGTGAGCTGGTGCTGGATAGAAAACCAGATCAGGATAAATTAACCTGACTTGTAAGCGGTGCTGGGGCAGGGCGGGCGCCCTGCCTATATAATGGTAGGGAAAACACTGGGTTGGGTATGTAGTATGAACTCAGCTGTGTTGTTAAAGTTTAGTGACTTGCTGATAAAACACAAGACAGTTAAAGGGACTAGAGGCGGGAATTTAAAAACAAACAAACATTCATGTCCATTTTTTCATACTAATGGGTGATGAAGCGCTAAATATCAAAAAGAACGTTTCCACCCACATTTGTCTCCGTTGCCTTGAACAGGCTGTGTGCTGACCTGTGTACCGAGGTACATACTGAACCGTGATTTTTGTGTACCGTATATATATATATATATGTATTTATATATATATATATATATATATATATGTATATATATATATATATATATATATATATATATAAACCTATAGATTTTTCATTGTTATCCAGTCTTGGTCATCACATGGCAGCAAAAATATTGCTTTACTGTATCTGTTTATCATATTTATTATTATTAGGTAATATTGTTTAAGTGTAGTTTGTTCATCATTTCCACGTGTTTTTGTAAAAATTAAGCATTATTTGTTTTTTTTGACCCATCGATTATATGTCAATTTATCTGAGGAAGCATACTCCTTTTTCTTTTTTTTAATCTTCATTCATGTGCTGTATTGTGATATAAGTCAGACTGGTGAAACAATGAAATGTTCATCTAGTATATTAAGTCAGCATTAGGTAGAGAAGCACTGAAAATCTGCTCAGACATGATAAGACGTTTTCATCACACTGCTGCTGCTTCAGCCAATCATCATTCAATCATGTAGTGTTTGCCTTCATCCCTGCCAATGTTCCCAGCCCTGGCAGAGAACCAAACCACTGGTGACTTTATATCCACTTGTGCATTGTATTTTGCAAAAAGACACTTTCAAGGCTCACAAATGGAACAAAATCTAGCCACAAACACAGCAGTACCAACTTACATCAGAGGAGTTTGTGTGTAATGAGATTTTTTGCCCACAAATTTAATATAGTCTGTCAAGAATAGGATTTTTTACAGCATATTTAAACTGTGTGATACAATGCAGTGTCTTTACCAGATGTAGTTTGTTTTGAATACATATAAGCTGTTTTTAAGTTTTCAGAATGAGCAGTAGAACATTTAAAGAATAATGCAGAGAGACAGTGTTTATTGCCTCTAAATAAAAGCATTCAGTCTTGTTTCCTTTATTAACAGAAGTGTGTATTAATATTCTTGCAGAGTAATAAAGATTCCCACGGATAATGATGGACTGTCAATCTCATACCTTTCACGGAAAAGCATACATGTAGGATTGAAAAGGCACATTGCTCTTTCATTTGCTTTAGAGGAAAGTACAACTGACAGAAGGTGTTGAGGTTTGGTATGGGGAGGGTAATGCAAATCCAGGTGCCATAAATTAAAAATCCCGCCATCTTTTTGGACCTGCCTGTACATTTAGAACTGGTGTTTTTCCTAACAAACTCATCTGCCTGGTAGAAGAGCTGTGCAAATTAAATTCAGCTGGTCAAGTTGAGGATTTCTACTTTCTCTACCTGGGTTGGACAATACCTGGTCCTCTGTTCCCTCCCCCAAAACATTAATCTGACTCATTCATGCATATCTGTGAAATCCCTGAATCTGATTATGTTTATCGTCACCATGTTCTCCCAATTCTTCACTTTGTTTTAAAAATCATTCATTTTTTTTTCCCCACACATGACTTCTGTTGCAACTGAAATTACTTCCTTTTGAGTGAAATTGCTCTCACACCCACTAGTGAAATGTGATTCAGAAATTTCACTGTAGTATGTGGATGATTTCAGTGTAATGTGTGAGAGGATTTCAGTATAGTGTGTGACTGATTTCAGTATGATCTATGCATGGGCGTCGTAGTGAGGGGAAAAGTGGACCTGACTACCCAGGGCCCAAGCATGGAGAGGGGCCCATGAAAAGACAGATTTTTTTTTTTTTTTTTTTTTTGTGATGTTTTATTTTGTATTAATTTGACCCTCCAATTAAATGGGGTCATCATTTATTTCAAACATACAGATGCTATCAACTGAGAGAATCAACTTTATGTCCCAAAATTTGAAGCATTCTGGGGGCCCCCTCTCATAGAAATGGTTTAGTCCACCTGACAGCAGCTGGCGAAGAGCAACGTCAGCCCACTTTAGAGTGACCTGGAGGCTAGACATCATGATGCCCAAAAAGCATAAATTGCATCAGAAGAAGAAAGTGAGAGAAAAAAGACAGGGGGGGGGCAACTGTTGACTGTTTTTTTCTCCAAAGGTGAACCAAGTTTGCTTATTCTGCAAAGTCCAGTTAAAGGGGATACTCAGTAACTTTTTTACCTCAATAAATGCTTTTCGGAATCCCCGTGGGGCTAAACAAAGTGTTTACGGAGCGATTCAATGTTTCCCCCCCTCCCACCGGTGCCTCGGGCCTGCGAGCAGCTCTATACAACTTTGCCTGCGCCGACCCGAGCAGAACTTGCGACAACAGAAAGCGCTGTGCGGTACTCAGGTCCCCTATCTACCGAGCTGCTTCCAGCTCTGATTTTAACCAGATTACCAGCACTAATTGGAAGAAAACATTTCTTTAGCTTCACACCACCTAAACACGGCTCCTGGCTCTCATAACCAACTCTTTGCTGGACCAGAGTGATTCACGTAGCTTGCGCTGCCTGGGCGCCGGGTGAAGCATCACTGCTTAAGGCTCAATAATCACTTGTCATGTCCGCAAAAAGTAAATAAAAGTTCGTATTCTTACCTGCTACCTGCCAACAACAGAGAAAAATATAATCCACGGCATATTTACCCGCAAATCGCGGGTAAAACGTCCCGTTTCAGAAAATACAGGACTTTGCTTTGAGTAGAGAGAGATGCGGTGCTGCTACCAACGCAGCAAAGTAGCATCAACAAGCTAGTAAAAGCTTAGAAAAATATCCAGGGATCAAAATAGAGGAAAGGCAGGTATAGAAGCCGTCTGTGTGCTGTGGGGGTGTAGGCCACTAGGGGGAGCCCCGAGCTGAAGTTACTGAGTTCTGTTTTAAAGTGAACAGTCCACTCCAGACAGCTGCCACTTGTGTTTGTATGCTCACGTTGAGTCTGTAGCTTAGCTAGTTGCTAACCAGGCTGCCTGTGGACCAGCTAACAGGTAAATGACGTAGCGTGTCGCTTCTAGCTGCTCTGGTTCTTCAGAAAAGTCACTCTGGGTCAGAAATGGAATTGTATGTGTTCTGTTGTTCACTACATTGTGTTGTAATTTTACACAAACAGTGTGTAAAATGTAGTTCCTTTGCAAACAAGATGAATATATTGCTTAGAGTAATAGTAAATGGCATCCATATATGAAGCAGTGCTGCAATGACATGTGAAGGGGGCGTGCCAGAAACAGTGGGAGGTATCTTAAAGAGACTGCAGCGAAGTTGAAGGTGTTAGTTACAGACAGGGAGCGTTGTCAAATTTCATACTAGGAATGGGCACAATTAATCAATGATCAATAATTGATCATTAAGAATTTTTTTCGATCACGTAATTTTTTTCTATCATCCAATGGTGTTATAAAACAGAGTTCATTCATGTAGTGAACATCTTGAAGCTATGTAATAAATTTCACTATGTGGCGGTAATAAAATATCCTACCAGTGGGGGGCGATATAGCCTAAAGACAGCAGAGAAAGCCGCCTGCGAGCTGCTGTCTTCCCTGTCTCAGCGGCTGAAAGAAGGCTCTTCTAAACAAGAAGCGAGCACGGCGAAGTCTGGTGTGGGACCATTTTGCATTAGAAAATGACACCTCACATTGTAAATACTGCAACTCGTTTTGTAAAAACAACGCAACAAAAACTCCCATGATGTACCATTTAAAAACTGCTCATCCTACCGTGCTGTAAGGAAATGAATCCTCTACTCCAGAGGAGCTGTGATGCAAAGCAGGCAGACAAAATCACGGAGGGAATCTGTAAAATGATTAAAGTGGATATGTTGCTCAGAAGTGTCATCTATGGTGCTCAGAAGTGTCATCTATGGGAAAGGTTTCCAAGATTTGATGAATTTACTCGAACAAGTCTATCAGTTTCCTTCACAGCGCACCGTTACCAGGGTCATTGAAACACGAGAAGCGAAAGGAGGAGCTGCTAAACAAGTTAGCTACAGCAGCTGGCGTTGCCATAACAACAGACTGTTGGACCGCTTTAACAGCAGAGAGCTACCTCATCATCATGTACCACCACTGCTGACGTTCTCGCCGAAAAGATGATTGAGGCTGTAGAGCAGTGGAGAGTTAAAATAAATAGCGTATTTGAGAAAAACAAACAAACAAAAAAAACAGTCTGCCTGTGGTATGTGTAACAATTTTTTAACATGCATTTCTTAATGAGTAAATTGATAATTGATCGTTAATTCTAATGACGATTGATCAAAAAGATGTTCACAAATGCCCATCCCTATTTCAGATACAGGGAAACTGATTTGTAGTGAAATGAGAGTTCTGACCCTGGTGTTCCTGAAGTGCATGACATAAAACCAGGTGATGCTGCAGAGTGGCAAGGGCACGGAAAAGCTTTTAGGACAGACTGATGATTATGGATGGTTTTGAGTAACTTGAAGAGGTTCAAAAATCCAACTGACAGGCTTTCAAAAATCCAGACAGAAGATACACAGATGAGCTGCATGAGCCATCAATCAGACCTGAAAGCCACACCCAAGGGAAAGCAGGAGCAACAGACAGAGGAACCACACGGGAAAGAAAAGAAAAACAACATGAAGAACGTCAGAGACATGCTTCATCACTGCAATATTTTATATTATATTTAGCATAACACTTTATGCAGTCAGTTTTTGTTTTGATGTCATGCAGTAGTTGGGTATATATGTGAGTGTGTGCACTCACATTGGTGTGAGATTGTAGGTGAACAGTTAGTTTGCTTCTCCAGAATTCCTGACCGTCACCTCTTCCTTCCACATAATTCGGACATCTTCCAGTTTCTGCAGAACTAATGAATGAGCGGAGATAAGTTTAACTTCTTTCCTCATTTCAATTTATTTTCTCTTTACCTTTGACTGAGGTGGGAAAAAAGGTATATTTCAATAACTCAGACAACCCTTTTGTTTCATACCATTGACATGCCTGGGCTAGTCCTACATCTCGGATATTAAAAGGATATTTAATGCTGCTTATCTGACCTCACACTGGGTTGAAAGAAATTAGGTGAGACATCTTACCCTACAATGAAAAAAGACATTTACTGTACTTGCATCATGAATTTCCAACAGTTCATCAAATATTTAGAAGCATGATCTTTTCCATTGGGTTTTTTTCTAAGTTAAACAAGTTTGACATAGTTCTTTGTCTTGACTGTTTCCTTCCTGACACTCTGATAACCAACAGTTTATTTTAGTCTTTACTGGGTTTCATCATGGTCCATGACTGATATTTTTTTTCCCATCATGAGTTGTTTGTATGGAGGAAAGTGTTCTTTAGTAACTGATAGGTCCACATCCTCCCACAGACCTTTTGGTTACCATTAACAATTACAGATGCAAGAGGACAGGGGAAAGAAATACTTTCAAGAGTCACATTGGACCCACTGCACAGTTTTAGTTGCTATTTCACTTCTAGTTGATGAGAATCTGTGATGTGTGTTATTTATAGAGACCAGTGTGCTTGGCGGTGATACCAGAGGTAACCGAAAACCAAGACAGATCTTAAAGGTGGATGAATGAAATGCAAGCTATGTGGTTCTCTTCATGTTATCCAGTGTTTTTTTTTTGTTTGTTTAGTTGTTTTAATATTAGTGGCAGCTTGAATGTGTTGGCCTCAAAAACTGGTAGTGAAATGTACTGTGTGTAGACTTTTGCACATTTAGTAAAAAGGAGCAGCATTCAGATGACAGATTTAAAAATATGCTTCTTATAACCTTAAAGATAGAGTCCGGAGTCCCCCCACCATTTCTGTTTGAAATGAAATGAAATGAAAAATACTTTATTCATCCCCGAAGGGAAATTCAGTATTGTAAAAGCTCACTTTTTTTTTTTTTTTTTTTTTTAATATAAATAAACAAAAAGTCAGTTAGTCTTGTTCTTTAGGGTGATGGTTGCTGGCAGGAATGAATTTCTGTATCTCTCCGTCCTACAGCGAACTTGACGCAGCCTCCCACTGAACACACTCTGTTGATTCTTCACCGTGTTGTGGAGAGGATGGGAAGTGTCCTCCATCATCTTCATCAGCTTGTGAAGCATTCTTTTGAACGATCAGCTCCAGCGGCTCCAGAGTTATCCCCAGCACAGAACCAGCTTTCTTAATCAGCTTGTTTAGTTTCTTCAAGTCTCTGGTTCTGATGCTGCTGCCCCAGCAGATGGCTGCAAAGCTAATTGCACTTTCTACCACAGACTTATAGAAGATCTGCAACATTTTTGCAGACATTAAATGATTTTAGCTTCCTTAAGAAGAAGAGTCTGCTCAGACCTTTCTTGTAGATGTAGTCACAGTTGCATTTCCAATCGAGTCTGTTGTCCAGCTGAACTCCAAGGTATTTGTAGTTCTCTACCACCTCCACCTCCTCTTCCAGGATGTAGACAGGACTATGCTGCTTATTCTTGCTCCTCCTGAAGTCAACAATCATCTCTTTAGTCTTGCTGGTATTTAAGATGAGCTGATTGTTACTGCACCATTTCACAAACTGATTGACAAGTTCCCTGTATTCGGCTTCTGTCCATCACTGATACACCCCACAACTGCAGAGTCATCAGAATATTTCTGCAGATGACAGGACTCAGAGTTATACTGGAAGTCTGAGGTGTACAGTGTAAAGAGGAATGGTGAGAGTACAGTCCCTTGTGGTGCTCCAGTGCTGCTGACCACCATCTCAGACACACAACCTTTCAGTCTCACAAACTGTGGTCTGTTTGTGAGGTAGTCGTAAATCCAGGTGGTTGTGGAGGGATCCACCTGGAAGTTATGGAGCTTCTGACATAGCAAAGCAGGCTGAACAGTATTAAATGCACTTGAAAAATCAAAGAACATGACCCTCAAAGTGCTGCCTGACTGGTCCAGATGAGAGTGGGCTCTCTGAAGCAAGAAGATGATGGCGTCTTCAACCCCAAGCCCATTACGATATGCGAACTGTAATGGGTCCTGAAAGGTGTTCACTTGCTTGTTGAGGTGAGCCAGTAAGAGTCTCTCCAGAACTTTCATGATGTGAGATGTCAGAGCAACTGGTCTGTAGTCATTTGGTTCAGCTGGTTGTGGTTTTTTAGGGACTGGAACAAGACAGGATGTCTTCCACAGCACAGGAACTCTGTTCTGTCTCAGGCTGGTGTTAAAAAGGTGCTGGAGAACCGGACATAGTTGTTCTGAGCAGGTCTTGAGAACTCTGGGACTGACACCATCTGGACCTGCAGCCTTGTTCCGGTTCAGTTTTTCTAGTTGTTTCTTGACCTGGTCACAGGAGACAGTCAGGCTGGAGGTGGAGGCAAAGAGGTCTCAGGATGTCCTGATGTGGAGGGAGATGAGGCTGTGTTCAGGTCCATGACTGAGGTGCAGGGTGACAGAGTGGGAGGTGGGACAGGAAAGCTGTGAGCTCATGGAGGGTGTGTGGAATGTTGGGTTGTCGGCAGGGGGGAACTGAACCTATTGAAGAACATGTTCAGTTCGTTAGCTCTGTCCAGACCTCCATCAGTCTGGTCCCCCTTTAGCTTGAAGCCAGTGATTTTCTTCATTCCCGACCATACATCCCTCACGTTGTTCTGCTGGAGCTGGCTCTCCAACTTCTTCCTGTAGTCCTCCTTGCACTTCTTAGTCTGTGTTTTCAGTTGTTTTTGTGTGGTCTTCAGTAACTCCCTGTCCCCATCCCTGAAAGCTTTCTTTTGATGTTCAGCAGCTTTTTCAGGTCACTGGTGATCCAGGGTTTGTTATTGGGGAAGCACCTCACTGTTCTTGTTGGAACGATGCTGTCCACACAGAAGTTTATGTAATCTGTCACACACTCAGTCATGGTGTTGATGTCATCTCCATGAGGTTCACAGAGGACATTCCAGTCTGTGGCCTCAAAGCACCCTCTCAGAGCATCTTCAGTCTCAGTAGACCAGGTTTTAATAGTCCTCCGAATGACTGGTTGCTGCTGAACGATGGGCTTGTAGGTGGAGGTGAGAAGAACCAGATTATGATCAGATCTTCCTAGAGGAGGCAGGGCAGAGGAGCTGTATGCATTCTTTGTATTTGCATAAAATAAGTCCAACATCTTATTTTCTCTGGTGGAGCAGCTGACAAACTGCTGGAAAGTTGGCAACGTAGCAGAGAGGGAGACGTTGTTGAAGTCTCCAGAGATCGCTATGAATGAGTTTGGATGCTGTGTTTGTAGTTTAGCCACGACGGAGCTGATGACATCACAGGCTGTCTCTGGTGCGGTACCTGGTATTATATAAACCGCTACCAGAATAACACAGGCAAACTCTCTGGGTAAATAATATGGACGGAAACTCATAGCTAACAGTTCAATGTCTCCTGTGCAGATCTTCTCCTTGACAGTGACGTGTCCTGGATGACACCAGCGCTGACTGACCAGCACTGCAATTCCGCCTCCCTTCTGCTTCCCGCTGAGCTGTATATTTCGGTCTGCACGGACCGTCTTGAAGCCGTGTACAGACGCATTACAGTCCGGGATGTGTTCATGCAGCCATGTCTCAGTGAAACACATGATACTGCATTCTCTGTACTCTTTCTGAGACCTTGTTAGCACTTCGAGCTCGTCCATCTTGTTAGCTAGCGATCTCACGTTACCCATCACAACAGTTGGAAGAAACGGTTTAAATCTCCACCGTTTTTCTCTCTGCCTTACCCCTGCCCTGCATCCTCTTGTCTTTCTCCTTAACTCCACTGGGATTTGACGTGTTATTTCGCTGAAAATCTTGATTTGGGAGAGTTTTAACAGTTGATCACGGTGGTAAACAATTTTTCCGTTGCTATGGATACACATCATAACAAGCAGTGAAAAAAGCCAATATACGAGGAAAAATCTCCCGAATTGCACACCGTTGAAACCAGCATAAAAAATCCTCCAAGAAAAACCTAATCTGACGAATAATGTCGATAAAAAAGACAACTATATTAGAAAAAAACACAAAAGTTAAGGGAGAGCTTTCACAAATTGCAGCTACCTAGCAGCGCATTCCAGAATATTGCGCTGTTTATTGTTTATTGTTTGTAAACGCAATTCAAACTGAGTGCCCCTCCCCTCGGGCTAGGGGCCGCCTCACTCTTCCGCCTATTCAGCTTCAAACCTCTCCGTCAAAGTTCGAAAACAGGTAAAAGGCAAACCAATATTAACCCTGGTTTTCCAGCGGGTTCTCTCTAAAGCTCTTTTCACCTCAGAATACTTCCTTTTCTTCTCTGCGTCTGCCGTTTTTTCTTTCTTTCTTTCTTTCTTTCTTTCTTTCTTTCTTTCTTTCTTTGAGAGTTCGAGTAACTGGTGTTTGCTCCAATCATGAGCTTAATCCCACATAGCATCATGTCCTTAGCTCTGTCATTGGCTGGAGATACAGTCCTGTTCAAGATTATTGACACCCTCCAAATAAAGAAGGAAAAAAATCAGGTGTCAGTGAAGTAAGTTGAAATTGACAAAAGTAATAATAAATAAAAATTCTATGAAAATCATTACACTGAATTTGAATTTTGGTTCAAAAGAAATATATTAAAAAAGAACCACACAAAAAATAAAACAAGCCAACAATGGTGGGGCTCCGAAGCTAAAATTTTATTGAGCAAAATTCTGAGGCAATCACTGCAATCAGGAGGGTTTTTTTTTTGTAATGCTCAAAAAGATTTTTACACCTGTTGACAGGTGTTTTGGTCCACATTTCTCAGGAAAGGTGCTCTAATTTACAACCACAATTCAAAAGCTATTTTTTATTTCACTAAATCATCATTTTGCAAATTTTGATATATTATTAGTTTCTTCAGTTTCTTGTTATTTGAATCATTATTGTGAATTTAGCCTTTTATTTATTTAAAAAGGCTTGTTGGTTTGTCTTTAGGCTAAATGCCTTTCCATTTCAATTAGTTTTCAAAGGGTGTTAAAAGCGGAGATAAGTTTAACTTCTTTCCTCATTTCAATTTATTTTCTCTTTACTTTTGACTGAGGTGGGAAAAAAGGTATATTTCAATAACTCAGACAACCCTTTTGTTTCATACCATTGACATGCCTGGGCTAGTCCTACATCTCGGATATTAAAAGGATATTTAATGCTGCTTATCTGACCTCACACTGGGTTGAAAGAAATTAGGTGAGACATCTTACCCTACACTGAAAAAGACATTTACTGTACTTGCATCATGAATTTCCAACAGTTCATCAAATATTTAGAAGCATGATCTTTTCCATTGGGTTTTTTCTAAGTTAAACAGGTTTGACATAGTTCTTTGTCTTGACTGTTTTCTTCCTGACACTCTGATAACCAACAGTTTATTTTAGTCTTTACTGGGTTTCATCATGGTCCATGACTGATATTTTTTTTCCCATCACGAGTTGTCTGCTTTGTATGGAGGAAAGTGTTCTTTAGTAACTGATAGGTCCACATCCTCCCACAGACCTTTTGGTTACCGTTAACAATTACAGATGCAAGAGGACAGGGGAAAGAAATACTTTCAAGAGTCACATTGGACCCACTGCACAGTTTTAGTTGCTATTTCACTTCTAGTTGATGAGAATCTGTGATGTGTGTTATTTATAGAGACCAGTGTGCTTGGCGGTGATACCAGAGGTAACCGAAAAACCAAGACAGATCTTAAGGGTGGATGAATGAAATGCAAGCTATGTGGTTCCCTTCATGTTATTCAGTGGTTTTTTTTTTGTTTTTTTATTATTTAGTTGTTTTAATACTACAGTAGTGGCAGCTTGAATGTGTTGGCCTCAAAAACTGGCAGTGAAATGTACTGTGTGTAGACTTTTGCACATTTAGTAAAAAGGAGCAGCATTCAGATGACAGATTTAAAAATATGCTTCTTAAAACCTTAAAGATAGAGTCCGGAGTCCCCCCACCATTTCTGTTTGTAAACGCAATTCAAACTGAGTGCCCCTCCCCCTCGGGCTAGGGGCCGCCTCACTCTTCCGCCTATTCAGCTTCAAACCTCTCCGTCAAAGTTCGAAAACAGGTAAAAGGCAAACCAATATTAACCCTGGTTTTCCAGCGGGCACTCTCTAAAGCTCTTTTCACCTCAGAATACTTCCTTTTCTTCTCTGCGTCTGCCGTTTTTTCTTTCTTTCTTTCTTTCTTTGAGAGTTCGAGTAACTGGTGTTTGCTCCAATCATGAGCTTAATCCTACATAGCATCATGTCCTTAGCTCTGTCATTGGCTGGAGATACAGTCCTGTTCAAGATTATTGACACCCTCCAAATAAAGAAGGAAAAAAATCAGGTGTCAGTGAAGTAAGTTGAAATTGACAAAAGTAATAATAAATAAAAATTCTATGAAAATCATTACACTGAATTTGAATTTTGGTTCAAAAGAAATATATTAAAAAAGAACCACACAAAAAATAAAACAAGCCAACAATGGTGGGGCTCCGAAGCTAAAATTTTATTGAGCAAAATTCTGAGGCAATCACTGCAATCAGGAGGGTTTTTTTTTGTAATGCTCAAAAAGATTTTTACACCTGTTGACAGGTGTTTTGGTCCACATTTCTCAGGAAAGGTGCTCTAATTTACAACCACAATTCAAAAGCTATATTTTATTTCACTAAATCATCATTTTGCAAATTTTGATATATTATTAGTTTCTTTAGTTTCTTGTTATTTGAATCATTATTGTGAATTTAGCCTTTTATTTATTTGGAGGGTGTCAATGATCTTGAGCACCACTGTACAAACAGAAATCACCCCCAGAAAAGTCCCGAACACACCAAAACAAAGGGAAAAGGCGAATTACAGACAGAGGGAGAGGGAGTTGCAAACAAACTCACCACAGCACGAGAATAGAAGCCCAAAGGCGCGGATTGAGACAGATTTCACTTGCACAAGTCTAACGTTTATTTTCAGGTGGTAAACTCTGGACTCTACCTTTACAGAGGTGTGCCATATTTAACATTATGTCTTCATGAATCGGGTCACACTTAACTCACTTGTCAGCTGTCTTTCTTAAACTTTTGCTTGCCACTGTAAACCATAAAAGTATTTGATACACATAGTTCATTTATAAGATTTAAAGGCTTTCAATTTCCTTGTGATAGTTATATTGACTTTGCTGGAAACTGCTCAGACTTTGATATCTCAAAGCATCATATGCTCTCAATCCAAAGGAATTACTAATGAACTTACTGTGATCTTTCATTTAGCACTGTACAAGAAACTTCCCAAACAGTTAAATGAAAGAGCTATACTTAACCCTACCCGAACACTCCAAGAGGATAACCTGCTCTGAATGCAAGTCAAATATGACTGGGTTCAATGATTCAATCATATCTGAGATCACATATTGGCTCCATTTTACCATCCTTTTTCATACAAACAACTGCCTGCTTCAAAAGGTGAGCTAAATCTTTCCATACATGCACGCATTAGCGCAGGAACCTTCATCTGTTCTGTAACCAAGGCATGAAGAATCCTCCCATGTGATATCTGACTGGGGACCAAGCAGCACACCGAAGACAAACTCATTTACATCCCCCACATCTCTTGTTTACACTGCTCCCATTTATCATCAAAGACAACTTTATGGATAGGTTTTTCAGCCGGTGAGAGATATTAATCAAGCACAGATCAAACAGCAAACAGAGAAATCACAAGCCAGAGGCCAGCATTTCTTGTCTGTGTGGTGAAGGCCCATGTCGGGTAAATATTGCATGCAGATAAAGTGTAGGAGTAAGCATAAACTGCAAAAAGGAGCTTGGGAAGACTGCTGAAAGGTTTCTTCGAATCAGCATTTTGGCTTTTCCTGATGTGCTGGATTGTATAGAGCACTAATGTTTTTATGGGATATGTGTTATGTTTGCAAGAGTCAGTGTTCATTTTCATTATAACACTAGATATAAAAATATATGTAAAATACTGCATGCATACTTTGCTACACAAGTAGAATTACTGGCACAATTGCTGTCAATAGACAGCTTTAAAGCTCAATGTTATACAGTAGATCACAGAGAAATAAAAGCAAAGCACTGTCAGAGTGCATTGGTTCACTGTAGGTGCAGCAGTGGTGATATGACCTAAAGTACTCATGGAGCAGTGTCAGCTGGAAAATCAAATGGACTGTCATCAAAATTCCGAGCAACAGGAGCTGAAAAGACCGAAGAGATCTATTCATTTAAAGGATAATAAATTTTTTCAAGGTTCTTAGAGGGAATCTCCTGCAGAGGAAGAAAGATTTGGATATTGAGCTTTGTGGGTCAAAAAGTTCAACTTATACCCAACATCATGGATGGCTGTTATGAACCATATAAAGTTATTGACTCACTGGCAAATTTGATCATATTTCAAATACATGAAAATTTGAACATTTGTTGAAAAAAATAACAGACTGTAGAATGCAACTAATAATACTTTTCACCATAAATTTATATCTACTGTATATCTATCTATATATATATATATATATATATATATATATATATATATATATATTCATTATCTTATTTTAGTGATTATTAACCATTTTCTAATTGTTTCATCTAACCAGTGGCTCAAAACACACAAATATGTGATATACTATATATGGGGGAGGGGAGATTAATAACTGCATAAAAGTGCATGACTTGACCTCTGTTACATCCCTATTTCTATACCTAATCAGTCAATTCCATAAGAAAGAAGACAAATAACCCCCCCCCCCCCCGTCGCCCCTTATTTTCATAGAAATACACAAAATCAAAGAAAAACAAGCCCATCCATGCTCAAACCTTTCTGCATGCTGTAATTAACATCGAAGACACAAGCACAGGAATGACATATTAAGCCAGCAATCAGAATCTTTTCAGGTTTTGCCTCACTCTGCATGTCACAGCTGGAAACTGCAAAAACAGATTTGTACAAGGACACTGTACTTGTACACTGTACACATCATCACCGACATCTCTTGACATCCACAGCCAGTTTGTTGTGTTGTTCACATGCTGTCTCTGGAGTGAGATGCTGTGAGCCTACACTGTGAAAATGAGAACAAGGTTGAAGAAAAGTGTATGGAGATAGGAAATTTACATTGCAAAGAATAAAGGTGACATATAACAATGCCATGTTTAGTTTTTTTTTTTTTTTTTCTCCATGGTTGAATATCTGAAAAAGACTGGAGTTTTGCTATTCACACAAAAAGACGTTTGATCCCCCCCCCCCCCCCCCCCCCCCCCCCCACACACACACACACACCCACACACCTACATACACACACACACCACACACACATGCGAACGCACACCACACACACACACACATCCCTGTACTTCTGTCGTTGTGAGGATATTTATTGACATAATGTATTCTCTAGCCCCTTACCCTAAACCTAACCAACACAACTGATTGCCTAAACCTAATTCTAAACTGAACTAAAAAAATTTTGACCCTCAAAAATAGATTTTTCTTTGGCTTTTTTAGTGAGGACCAGCCAAAATGTCCTCACTTTGCAAAAATGTCCTCACTTTGCTGGTCAAACATGCAGAATAGTTCTCAAAATGTAGCAAGTACAGGAACACACCCACAGGCAAAGGCTTTTCAAAGGTCAAAAGAAAGGAAAAATGGTTAAAAATAATTAATTTAAACAGTATAAACTCTCAGGGAGGGAGGTCAGGACAAAGTTCCTGAGAGTTCATGCTTTAGTTTTGTTTTTTTTCTTTTCAGTTTAGTTTATTTTGCACTATTATATGTGAAAAGGAAAGACATATTAAAAAACAACAACAAAATATAAAGAAAATGCAGGAGAGATAATGAAGCCCAAAATAGGCTTATTCAAAGTACCTCCCCGAACTAATTAAAAATAAAGTACACAGAAAGATACAAAAGCAGACAATTAACAACACAGTGGCAAGCAGCAAAGAAAACAAATAAATCAATACACAAATGACAAGAGTAAAAGAAAAAATTAAATGATCAGTAAAAAGAAGCTATCACAAATTTTGTGGCAACAGGTGGGACTTCAGTGCAGACTTACAATTAATCAAAGATGTAGTTGTTTTAGCCAAATGAAAACATGAATTCCAAAGTACGAACCTCTGTAACTAAAACAACAATGACTTTGTGTAGTATGACAAAAAGGAAGATGAAGTTTAACGGAGCATCTATTGTGGGAATAAATATGAGAGTTAACTGTAAAGAATTCCTTGAAAGATTTGGCAAGGAGATGTGGAGAATAAATATATTTATAGATAAATATGCAGGACTGAAGTATATTAATGTCAAAGATTGACAATACATGAACATACATGAAATACCACAGGTATTATTTCATGTATGAACTCTCTGTAGGTGTGCAAATCAAAAAGTGGAAACACAGCACTGAGGGTAAGCTGCCATGGTTTACTGTACCTGGGGTGCATTTGGTCAAACTGATCCACAGATTTCTCCGCTCAGGGTGTCTTTATACAGAATGCGGTAAAAACCAATTAAAGACACAATCCCAGCTTCTCCCCCCCCCCCCCGCAGTTTGTGCACCCGATTGCAAAACAACCGTCTGTTTTTTCCAGCTCAGGCTTGTTCTAAGACTGCAGGTGGCAAGCTAGAGTGTTTTTTTTTCCTGCCAGGGGGGCATTCCCCACAGACCATGATGTAACAAAATAACTTTCAATAGTTGGCGGTAATGGTTAAAAATCCAAAGCAATCGGGTAGGAGTGGAATTAAGGGAAACAGTCCCATGCAGCGCTTAACTTTCATAAATCAGGGTGATCTGTAATCTGAGATATGCATTTGTATTCAGGCAAAATGGAGTTGTTTTATTAAGTTTAAACTTTACAAAAACAGTATGCACAAACTTCACTTTTGTTTGACTGAAGCTACATATAGTAATACACCTTCAATGAGAAAAAATCTCTTTCCAAAGAGCAATAAATCCTCAGACTCAAAAACTTACTAGCATAATCTCATAGGCACCATAACATTGCAAATAATCCACAAAATCCCAACAGAGAGCCAAAGCATATGTCAAAAGTTCAGCTTCCCTGCAAGCAGGACAAGAAGGAAAACCCTTGCTTCCAAAGTATATTGTAATGTATAAAACCATTAAAGAATATATCAGCAGGAAAAGAAGTTTACCTCTGAGTCAAAGAGCATCTCTGATAAAGTTTGTGAGCCCTCCATTCCAGATGTGTGCAATGTAAGAATGAGGCAACGGTATCCTGCATACTGACGATTCAGTCTCTAGATAAAACGAAGGTTACGATGTTGTAACCCTAGTTATATTAACACAGGCTTCGCCCTCTACTGGACTCTATGGGTACAACTCTCCTCCAATTGCGTACGCGCATTGGCCCACTGAAATTTACATGTACGTAGCCGGCCAGTAGGGGCGCCGTCTACCTATAAAGGCAGGTGCACTACTGGCTGCCCTCATTCCACCAAGCTTCAGCGTAAGGCGAAAGAGTGGCAGGGTCCTGTGTAGAGGGCTTAGCCTGTGTTAATATAACTAGGGTTACAATATTGTAACCTTTGTTATATCTCACACAGGCTTCGCCCTCTACTGGACTCTATGGGTACAGTAGGCAAAGTCTGATATATGTACTCCCTGAGAGGCTCCGCACACTGACCACGCCAGCTACTGATTAGGTACCAAGACCCAGTCACCACTTTATTAATCTTAGCCACGTATGGAGTGGTACCGGGTCCAACTTCATCCCAGTTAGCAGCATCTGGAGCAGTGAGCACAGACCTGGAGAGGGAGCCCGACACATCCAAGAGATAGAACCTTATGAACGGGCAGGGAGAAGACCACGATGCCGCCGTACATATGTCCTCAACACTCGCACCACTGAAAGAGCCATAGACATTGCCACACTTCTTGTGGAGTGTGCCCGGATCACAGTGGCCAGCTCTTGACCCACTTGCGTGTAGGCTGTGAAAATACATTCACACAACCACCTAGCCAAGTGTTTCCTGGATAGGGCTCTGCCAGCTGTCCCGTCACCATACAAATAACTAGTTGGTGTTCTTGACAGTGGCTGTTTGGTTGACATAGCATGTCAATGCGCGCAGAGGGCATAGGAGATGCAGTTTCACCTCCCTAGAATCCTCATGAGGGGGGAGGGTGAAAAGCCTCCAGTTGGATGACTCTGGACCAAAATGAGCTCCTTATGTTCTTAGGAACAAAGGAAGGGTTAGGTCTCAGGACAGCACCACTGCGGTCCCCACGAAGGAGTGAACAACTCTGATGGACCAACAGGGCACACAGTTCGCTTGGCTGATGTCAGAGCAAGAAGCAAAGCTGTCGTCAGTGACAACGCTCTGAAGGAGGAGTGTTCCAAAGGCTCATAGGGGTCCCTAGTGAGGGCCTCGAGCACTAACGGTAAGTCCCACTGCGGTACAGAAGTACGCTCCACTGGTGGTAGCCTTCTGACTCCCAACAGGAACAGCTTAACCAGAGGGTGGGGGAAAACTGGACCTCCACCCAACCCCTCGTGGCATGATGAGATGGCTGCAGCATAAACTTTAACAGTCACATGAGACAGCTCTCTATCCACCAAAAGCTGTAGAAAGGAAAGAATTTCCCCCACTGAACATGTCAGTGGGTCCACTTTCCTCCCCTCGCACCAACGCTGGAAACCCAACCACTTAGCCCTGTAACAGGCAGTGGTAGAATCAGCCCTAGCTGCTTGGATGGTACTCAGTACCTGAGCAGTCAAACCAGCCCAAATTAGTCTGTCCCTTTCAGGAGGCAGACTAGAAGTGGCTGACCCAGGGTCAGCAGCACCTGAACCGCGCCTACCTCCTGAGACAGTGCCCCCTGGAACTGAGGAATGGGCCACGGTGGAGCCACCAACATTGTGGTCAGCTGCGAGAACCACGGAGCTGACTGCCGGTTGGGAGCCACCAGAATGACCCTCAGCCGCTCCACCCTCACTCTCTCCAGAAGCTGGGGAATGAGACGGAGGGGGGAAAAGCATAAAGCAGCCTCCTTGGCCATGGAGCGTGTGCAAATGCATCCACCCTCAAGGGTGGGTGGTCCTGCGGGCTCAAGGAGAACCAATGGGAGCAGTGGGTGTTCGATCTGTTTGCAAACAGATCCACCGTTGCTCTCCTGAATCGAGTCCAGATCTGCTGAACCACTTCTGGATGCACTCTCCACTCGTCCTCCAGGGGGCTGCCCCTTGACATGAGGTCGGCCCCTCTGTCCTCGATTCCTGGGACGTGGAGGGCTCTCAGAGATAACAGGTACTCTGAAGCCCATGACCACTGTTAACAAGGCCGCAGAATGCACTCCGCCCTGTCTGTTGATGTAAGCAACTGTGGTGCGGTTGTCGGTCCTCACCAACATGTGTCTCCCCTTTAACAGGTGACTGAAGTGTTGGAGAACCAGGAATACTGCCTGTTACTCGAGGAGGTTAATGTGATGGTCCTCACCTGGAGGCCATACACCACCTATCACTTTGCCTTGGCAGGCGCCTCCCCAACCGATTAGGGAGGCATCCGTGAATACCGACGAGTATGAGGTCACTCGACCTAGTGGTGTCCCGGTTAGCAAATGTTGTGGCGATCCCCAGTACTGCAGGTTGCCCTGCACTGATGGAGGGGCGTCAACAGCCGAAACCTTTGCCTCTTGAGGTCTAAGCGTAGGCTGTTGAACCACCATTGAAGACGACGCATGTGCAACAGAAACCCGTCATAAACGGAAGTTTGGCCCATGGGGGGCCCTTTATGAAAAGGCTGAGTCATCCCTGAACGCACCTGGCCGGTTATCCGAGCTCTAGGGGCCATTCCTGAACGCACCGCCGCAGCTCGGCATCTCACAGTAATGGCGATGGAGCTACTGCAGATCCAGCTGTGGAATTTGCGACTGGAAAATGTGTGTAGGACATACTTATCGTCCTACTGTCATTTTCCCGAGACACAGCTCGTGTTAATCCGACTGTTTCCCTGTAGTGCGGGTGGTTAATCGAGCGATATAAGCTGACGTGCTGCAACACTCTCATCGCTCACCCTGTCATGCTGACGTGAGCGAGGATGGCTATTGCCGTCTCGGCGGAGAAAGCCATCGCTCGCCAGGCGGTCAGCCCGTCTCTTTTCTCTTCTCATCGCTCACCCTGTCACGCTGACGTGAGTGAGGGCTGCTATCGCCGCCTTGGCTAGCAGCGTGCAAGGCTAACGATGAGGTCGCTACAACCAGTGGGGAGCGATATTTCTTTATCCATCGCTGGTTGTAGCGCTCATTTCCTGCTACAACACACTCTTCGCCCTGCCGTGCTGACGTAAGCGAGGATTGCCATCGCATCTCTGCGGTAACAGCCCTCGCTAGTCAGGCAGTCAGCAGGCTGAGCTGGACCGACGGTGGAAGAAACACGGTGTCGGCTAGCATCGTGCAGGGCCAACGGCGAGGTCGCTACAACCAGCGATAAGCGACATTTCTTATGCGTCGCCGCTGGTTGAAGCGCTCCTAAAGAGGGGTAATGGTGGCTCTAACCGGTTGACAACGGCGCTCTGCTGTTCCATAGTGGCTTCCACAACGGAGAGAGCAGAGGGTGTATGTGTGGTTGTGCTTGTGAAACCGTAACGGAGGGGCCCGGGATGTCAGGCCGACTGCAGAGACGTAACGGTCCGCTGCCGGCGGCCCGTACGGGTGTATTGTAAGCTACATCGGTCAGGTTTGCGCAGCTAACCGGGAGCATGGTGAAGTGGAAGGGGAAACCATTGCCTATTGTAGTGGAGTAGCATGTTTAATAAAACATATCAAACATCCACATTAAATGAACCATAAGAACAATGAGGGAGGGCGGCGAGGCGGTCTGCCAATGCTGGCTCTCCCTTAACTGTCACTTAGGTTGTTGGGTGTCTCAGGCCAGCTTCGCTTCCCGCAGCACGCCGAGGTGTGGTGAGGTCCCGTGCATGGCATTGTAAAAGCCGGTCGTCCGGAGCCCGTAGTAGTTCAGCTGGGGAATCCACCGCGGAGAAGCCTAACCGCAGCATTACGGCGGGGCAGCTTTGTTCTCTCCCTTCCACTTAGCTAGCGGCCAGCTGGCTAAGCTAGCGGCTAGCTGGTTAAGCTACAGGTAGCTAGCTAGGCTATGGTAGCTGCTTGTTATGCTCTTCCTCCCTCCAGCCTCTTCAGCTGCTGCGTCACCAAGTGAGGGAGCCGATAAGGCGAGGCGGTGCAGCAAACACATCCTTTCAGTGTCTTTCGGGGAGGGCGGTGAAACCCAGCTAGACATGGCGACAGCCGATGATGTACAGGGACATAACATACCCGGTAGCGGTAGCGACTCTGAATGAGGTGTTCATCAGGCCGAAGTGCAACCGAGGAACTCCACAGTGTCAGAGGGGGAGAGGGGGGAGCGTCGCGGGGGAAGGAAGCTGCCGCTGTTACGTCAACACACCCATGTTGTTATTAGCTACTGCTGCTGATGCTAACCAGTGCCGCTGCTAGTAGCTACTAGCTGCAGCATCCACGGCAGCGGTTGTAGTGGCATTCTGGATCCTGACCAGGCAGCAGATTAGGAGCACAGTCAAGGTCTTCGAGCTGGGGCCGTTTGGCCCTGCACACGCATGAAAGACACCTTCAAGACTGTCGTCCAGGTCTTCAGCAGCTCCGGCCATGACGCCTTCATGCACTGGTGTCGGGAAGCGCTGGGGAGACGGAAGCAGGTAGAGGTGGTTGAGCCGGGCCGTAACTCCTGGTGGAGATGGCTCACAGGCTTCGGAGGCAGTGGGAGGGGGCAGTCGAGCCCAGTACACTCCGTCGCAACAGACGTGACTTTGGGGTGTCGAGTCTGACAGAAGCGGCGCCTCACACCATCAAGCCGCCGGCGAGAGAGGTTTCCCTTCCGTCTCGCTCAAGCGACAAGCCTGCAGCGGAAGTTGAGCAGGTCTGGTAAACAAAGTGGAGGTGGTAGCGGAGCTCTCCGCCTCCATGGCGTCCTTTAGAGTCCCGCTCTGCTTCCTTTCGAGATGATGAGTTCTTGGAGCGGCGACTCCTTCCTAGGAGATGATGTGTCAGTGGGCACTCCCCGACGCTGAAAGAAAAGGAATGAGGGCAGCCGGTGGTGCATCTGCCTTTATAGGTAGACGCCCTACTGGCAAGCTACGTACATGTAAATTTCAGTGGGCCATCGCACGTACGCAATTGGAGGAGAGTTGTACCCATAGAGTCCAGTAGAGGGCGAAGCCTGTGTGAGATATAACAAAAAACATGTGCATGAAGTCCAGAGATCATCTCCTCTCATCTGAGAGTACTTACATCTGTCATCTTCATTTAAATCCAGCATTTCTTTATATTTTGTAAGTCAGACCAAAACCAAAGTACTATCTTAATCATGTTTTTTCTGGAAAGAGAGTCATGAAATATAAATTGATTATGCCACAAAACACTAATGACTATATTCAGTAACTGAATGACCAAATGGATGTAACAGATTTAATATACAAGCATTAAAGACTCAACTGATAAAAATACTTTTCTTTTACAAACTAAAATTTCTGTTGCTTGAATTAACAGTATATACAGGACAAACACAGGCAAGTCGGGTCTTCTCTTGCTCCATCTAAAAATAATAGATCTTTGCTTCTTCCTAAAAGTCATTTAAATGTGCTAATGAACTAAGTTCCAGGACTATTACTTTATAGTTTGGCTCTGAGCAAGTGTTTCTTAATCTGGTGTTACTGTAAGTTTGGTGACCTGAGTTAAGCCTCTAAGGTATCACCTTTTCTCAGGCTGTCTTACTTTCAACAAGCTCACAGCATGAAGCAGCAGAGTTCAGTGTTGAGAATTAATTCAGGCAAAGTGGAGACTTTAATGCAAGTACTGGTGGAGCCACAGGACCCCAAAAGGCATGACTTGTATTTGGCATGATAAAAATACAATTAAAAGAAAAAAAAACTTGGAAAAATTTAAAACCATACAGCTCAAACTTGATAAGCATAAGAGGCACCAGTCCAGCTTTGAGTCACCTCAAATTTGTCTTTGATTTGAACTGATGTTCATTTAAGCATTAGACACCAGAGCTGCATACTTACAGTATCAATCAGTGACACAGCCAGAAAATGGAAGTGGATTCTCAAACATGCTTCATGGTGATGTGATAATATGCATGCAGACAGCCTGGAAATAAGCCACCCCATACTGGAGATGAAAATGAGCAGGAAAACGCCTGTTTACAGGTTTTGAAGTGGCACTCAGTCATAATTACCACTTCATTTCCTTGACGAGTCCTCTCAAAACTACATGTAGACTTTGCTGCCAGATTCAACAGTAGCATACGTCTATCAGGCAGATTCATGAAGGTATTACACAATGAATGAGGTGCTCATGCATGGTCACCATTTGTTCAACGAAGCTGATTTTGCACATTTTCTAAACTATGAGCAAGATGAACAGTGTAGTTCGAACTGTAAGCCTAACTTTCTCCCAGTGAGAAACGCTCCTACTCTCGTTTTGTCTCCTCCTCCCACTAACATGCATGAAATAACGTGCACGTTTCATACCATGCACAAAGAAATCTCCAGAGAAAACTTGCATCTTCCAGTGAATTTCCTGTTTTGGTTGCAGCAATGGCTGTGGATCAGCTAAATGATACGCAGAACCACATTGGCATGAGGAGAGCGTCACGACAGGGTTAGAAACCTAAACTAAAAAGGCCTGGATTCATGCATATACGCAATCAATGAGTGATTTATTTCATGAAATTATCTCTTTTACTACATATTATACGGTGTAGAAAGCATTTTTCTTAGAGAGATTATAATAAAATCAGGTACAGGGCCTTTAAGCCAAACTGAGAGAAATTATGTCTCCTAACAGCTTTGACTCTATTTTTTTTTCTATACTGTAATTACAAAAATATTCCTAGTATTTTAAATTGCTTCATCAGGACTGATAGTATAAAGTGAAATGTTTTTGATAGTATATTATTGTATTTTAGAGTTCCCCTAGAGTAATGGTAAAGAATTTTATTTCATTTAATTTTTGTAGGAGCACATTCAGTTTAGGAGCCTAAAGACAACCAACACAAACCATTTAAGGGAAAAGAGATTGAGTTGTAATGAAATCACCCACACATTTTCTGTTTTTGTCAAGTACTGGGGGTTATTATAAATCATAGAGAAGCCTGTAAAAAAAATTAAAAAAAAAGAAATCCTTCTAAATTATAAAATGCATCTCTCAAAATTATAACCTTTGTGTTGTTAGGGTCAGTTTTGACTCAGTTAAAAGAAAAAAAAACGCTTAAAAAGCAATCATTAGAGCCAAAACTGTAATCACTGATGTGTCCAGATGTAATACAGTTAATAAACATGAGACTTTTTCAACCTGATTGAGCTCACAGAAAATAATGAATAAACACAATCTATTTTATTTTAAATGTTCGTTACAACCAACACGTTTCTTTTGAAGCATCTTATTAAGTTACATCCTATGTCTGGTTAGGTTTACTCAAGAAACCATATTGTTTTGTCAACACACTTAAAACCAAAAAGAAAAGACTTTAGTAGGGCTGGATTTGTATGAGCAGCCCAATGTTATCAGCAATTATTTGTTTATTTCAGAAGATGAAGAACTATTTGGGGAAAAAAACATAATAAAAACATGAAATTGATTTAAAGGAGTTGTAGAAGATGTTTCTTTCAACAATTTTTGCAATATTCGATAAAATTGGGTTCATTATCCCATACGCTATGATTTATTTACACATCATCTGTGAAAGGCTGAAAACACATATGGCAATCATCTCTGCATTCCTTTACTTTTTCATTTGTCTACTGGCTCGTCAATCACTTTTACTACCGTAGTAAGTGTGATTGACGGTCAGTTCAACGGGCAGTAGGCGAGACTGATCAATGAGAGTGATTGATTGGCGAGAGTAATACTCCAACCGGGAAGCTGCGTGCACTCGTCAGACGTTTCCAGCAGGTAGCTAACATCATTCTGCTAGCAGTTAGTGACGTTCAGACAACAACATTCCGTTTACTTGCGTTTGTAACATGATGGAGAATCTGTACCTGCTGTCTGCTGAACAACAGATGGCTCTTGCACGTTATTCTGTGGTCGTCGGAGGGAGCTGTGAATCTAGCAAATTGGTCTTGTGCATGCGCATTATTCAAAAGCTTGTGAACAGTCTCTGCTTTCTGAAATGCCGAAACATCTTCTATGACGCCTCTAAACTATGCATTTCTGTTACATTGCTGGTTTCTGCTGACAGTAATCTGCAACAGTTAATAGCAGACCACAATGCACAGTAATCTGAAGCATCACAGCCATTGTGCCTTAATTCTCAATATATTGGCGTTATCTGTGTTTTCATATTTCAACACAATAATTTGCCATTGTGATTAATTATGTTCAACCTTGCATCGCTTGACTAAAAGGTTTTTGAGCCAGTCATGTTACTTAAAACTTCCATTGCTTTAGCTAAGTGAAGTTATGCTAACCTATTTCTGCACATTCCATTGGGAAATATTACAGTGGTGATCTGCTTATTTTAACAATGTCTATCAGCTTACAATACAATATCAAAGCTATCTTTGAATCATACAATATGTTTTTTTCAAATATAGTTGTCTTTTTTATCGACATTATTCGTCAGATTAGGTTTTTCTTGGAGGATTTTTTATGCTGGTTT
>JALJCO010005078.1:0-10633 GCA_023101725.1 Atherinomorus stipes
TATTGTGGTGGATTTCCCAATCCTTATAAGCTACAATATTAACAGTCCCTGTCACTTAGAAGTGACAGGGAAGCAGGGGTTGTTTACCAGAGTCAGAAGGGCTTAAGATAATATAGCCATGACATTTAAATCTGATATGGGGAATAGTATGTCTATGTTTAGTTAGTTGTCTTATATGGTTTTGATCTAATCCGAGCCTTTGTCCCAAGGGGGATCTCTGCTCTATATATATTGGCATCAAGCGTAGAACGAGGTCTTCTACCTCTGTCTAGGATGAACTCTGTCACTTTTGTGTTAATAAACCTGAGGTGTTGACCTTCTATCACCAGACCCTACTCAGCCTTTCTCGTCCTTTTCTTGGGGAAACATTTTATCCACAACATTTGGCGATGCCAGCCGGAAGATTGATGGGACTCTGGACCTGCATCTCTGGGTTCGGGCGCGGCCCCCCGAAAATACCTCAAAGAAGGTAGGCTGCCCACTCGGGTCTGCGTATCGAGCCCAGTGATGTAGGTTACCCACTTTGAACCTTTAAAGAGAGAGCTGTTTGTGGGGTCTCGTGGTAGAACTCAAATCTTGTGCGCACAAGGAATATTGATTTGGAATATTGATTGGAAAATAGAAGCTAAGGATAACTTATGCTGATAAAGTCTTGATTAACAGAATGGTTAAAAGGCTTTTGCTAAGAGTACATTCAAAGTGAAGTACATAGGATAAAGAAACTGTAAAAGTGCACTTAAGTAAGAGGAAAAATAAGTCGTAACCTTATAGAGTTGTGAAGAGAGAATTTCTATGTATATTTTTTACATGCAGGTCTGTTGCCCCATAGCGGCACAGGCGGCGGGAGGATGCGTTTAGTCGTGTGTTAGGTAGAAATTAGGGAAGGCGGTTGCCGTCTTTCTGACGCGTCCAGGAGGAGAATGCAGCCTTCCTCTCAGGAGACCTGCGGAGTTGTTACGACGGGGGTCCGTGTAGTTAGAATAAACTGTGTTGGATGTGAGTTACAAAGACTGGGAAACCTTTCTTTACGGACCTCAGGTGGAGTTTACATGTCCTTTGCCAGGACTTGGGTGGTAATCTTAGTTCTCCCTGAACTCCGGAGAAGCTATGTAACTCTTGGAAAGCTTAAACAGCTGCTGAAAAAAAAGACGTCTATAAATAAGCACTGAAACCTTACATCAGTAACTTGAGTAAGGGCCTTCTGCTGGTGCGTGTCTCTCATGGGCAGGGAGACCGAGCGCCGGAGAAAATCCCCGGGAAAAGAATCTTGCACTATCTTTCTTGGCATGCCAGTGAAATTACTGTTGCAACTTAAGAAAACAGCTAAGAGTAAAACCTAGAAGGAATCACCAGAAAGAAAAAAAAAAAAAAAAAAAAAAACACAATCAAACTGTCAGCTGACTGAATTGGGTATCCGGAAAGAGTCGTATTGTAGGCCTAATCCATGGATTGGTAGCCCTTATTTATTAAAAACCAGTCATGATGGATGTTTGAGTATGTGTGTGCTGCTCGAGGTTCTAGCTGCTTACTGTATGTGTGTGTGAATCAAGGTTGTATTTTGTGTCTATTGTGATGATGAAAAATCCTTCATGCATGCAGGGCCCTTACTAACTATTTACTCTGTCTCACTTATTAAAACAATGGTAAATAACGCCCACCTCTATTCACATACTCCTACGCCTTAGGAGGTGGGGAAATATGGGGATTCTGTGCAGCGGTCCGCCCTGGCTCACCTGACTCGGCTGAAATTCGGCCACAAGTCATCTGAAAGCCTAACTGGAACCATTCCGCTGCCAAAATATCCCTGGACCAAAATGATGGTCAGAAATAGAGGTTATATCAGAAAATGCTCTAACAGACCGACGGACCGACTCACTGACTGACCTTTCTGTGTGTGTGTGTGAATGAAGAGAGCTCTCTGTGTGAAGTCTATTAATAAATGTTGGGTCTCGTTACACAATCTGTGTGTCTCATGTGTGTGCGTCTTCTGTGTGTAGCCCCTCTTCAGAGGCCAGGAGCATTTGTGTCCCTGGAAGGGGGAGGGGGAGTGATATAGCATAGGATTAAAATAGGGGAGTGCAGATCCATGCCCAAAAATAAATACATAAATGGATAAATAAATGCATAAAAGGAAGTTCGTAAAAATAACATAATTAAGACAATAGGATAGTGATCATGTGACTCTCTCACAATGCCTCCATGGAAATGCAGAGGAATGCATGTAACTGCTGCCTGGAAGGGGCGGGGAAGGAGTACTCAGACTGTAAGTCAGTACACTCACTGGCAGAGCCTTTGAACAAAATGAAACTAAACTGAATGTTGATGCGTGTAAATGTAAATATCTACTTGTTAGTTATTCATTCTCCCAGGGAGAAAATGTCACATTGTTATATTTTCATCTCATGATTTATGAGGGACTTGTCAGATTTAAGTCCTTGTGTTCTGAGTTGTCTCTAATAACTATTTCTGTTCTGGTTTTCTCAGAGTGGGGAATCCAGGTCCTGGCTCGGTTCAGCCATCAGAAAGTTAGTTTCGACCCCTGACTGACTGACTGTCACAAGTACCGGTGCCGATTCTGTCCACCCCCTTTTCAACGCTCTGCAAACGCAGCCTGACTCCCCCGGGACCTAAAATCTCCTAATGCTGGGGCACCTGTGAGTAACAGACAAGTTACTGGTGACCAGCTCATGACATGTCTGAGGGGGGGGGGCAAGGAAACCCTAGAGCTTTTTCATTCCAGCCCACGTGGTGGCAGTGGCCGGCTGGAAAAGAGGGGGGGTGGGCAGTGAAAGCAAAGGCACGGAAGGGCCCACGAACACCTGACTGGTTGACAACCGACTTAGATTATTAAACAGGGAGGGGTCATTGGCTCAGAATCAAAGGTTGATTACACCATCTGACTTAATCTGGCGGCCTTCCAGACTCAGGAAATGGATCCTCACCTCAGAAACGCCAGCTTCGGATTTTTCTGATTCATGAGTCATGAAACGCGGTGATGTGATCGGTGAAAGTGTAATCGCATTTCTGACTGTTTGGAGGGTAAGTAGGAGACACTGCATGTCCTTATATGTACACGCTCACTGCAAGGAAGAACGCTTGCCTTAGATACATATCTTAGATTCCTGAAACAGTCCGAATTGTGATAAAATGTACTGATGCCTAGTGGAAACAATCTTATTACCTCCTGCATTTCCTTGGAGCAGATCCCGGGAGAGCACAATGATTACTGAACGTTAGTGGATTCCATCATAATGACGACTCACTGACATGTGAATTCTATCTCTCCAGATTGTCCCAGGACCGGGGCCAGGTATGACTCTCACACAAAGTGAGCGTGAGTAAATCCAGTGGCTCTCGCCCCCCCCCCCCCCAATCTGTAAGGTAAATGTAAAGGTCACACTTGTGACCGAGGCGTGGGTTCGGTTCACATGTCTCTGAGTCTGCATACACACTGTCCTTGAGAGTCTTATTGTAAATAAAACCTCATTTTATGCCAGCTCAGGGGAGGCTGTCTCTAATAATAGACTGGTTGACTCCTTCTCCTCAGTTGTATTTAAATTTATTAGCAGAGGCCGATAAAGGGAGGGGGGTAGCTGCAAACAGGAAGGTAGAGATGAATAGCTATACTTCTGCTGTCTAACCTTGTCTTGCTGGTCTAACGTGTTATTGTCTTCTGTCCAGGTTTGTCTGACCGACTTATGACAGAACCTCCTGTGGTAAAGGGGGGATGAAGATTAAAGGTACAGTGTGTAACCAATCCAAGGTCGCATACAGGAAGACGTGGTATAAGACCCGGGACCGTGTCTCCACTGAAGTATGACTGCTATGTTAAAATAGCTGTTGTGTGCTTTCCTTTCAGACCGGTTCGAGTATACTCGCAGGGACTCTACACCGGTGTACAGTAAGACTTCTGGACCGCGTGCCTGTGTGCCAGCTTTGTTAAAGGAGCTGTGGTGCTGTTGAGTATTGCCCTTACAGACGTTGTGGGGATTTCCAGTGGTATATCTGTAATTACGCCGAGACCACAGGACCCACCAGCTGGAGGAAATATTTACTCCAGTGTCTGTTAGAGTTCTGGCCTCCAGAAGACACTGTACCCCCACTGTACCAGGATGCTTACACGCTGCACCCTTAATTTGCTGGGGAAAGTGTGACATTCACACAAAAATGGTGCTCTGCATGAGATTAGGTCGAGGGACACCTCATTTGATTAAGTATGCAACATATGCCCTAACTACGGTATCGTCACTAACCAGGTTGGGTCGGGGATGGGTTGTTGGGGACTAGACGGCGATGAGAATCTTTGCTTTGGGGTTATCTGAATTTCTCTTGTGAAAGATTATTATTATAAATCTGTCTATCTATCTATCTATCTATCTATCTATCTATCTATCTATCTATCTATCTATCTATCTATCTATCTATCTATCTATCTATCTATCTATCCATCCATCCATCCATCCATCCATCCATCCGTCCATCCATCCATATCTGTCAGTCTGTCTGTCTACCTCTCTGTTATCCATATCGATTTCAAATTTACTCCTCCAGTCTGACATCCGGTTGCCTTCACTCAGCAGGCATTATTCAGTTATCCAGGCCAGGACACGATTGGTAAATACAGAAATAGGCGAATGCGCAAATAACTAAATATCCAGAGGAATTGGGGAAGGTTGAATTGCAGGAAAAAGGCAACTTAATACTTAAAGCTCAACACTCCCAGTTTAGGTTTTGTTTATTTTGGGGTGGCCTTTTGTTTTTCAACTTAGCTTATTTTAGTCAGTTTAAATGTAACTGACGTGCTGGTTTTACTAGTTCTATTGTTGGCCAAGGGTTGGTTTTAGTTTGGTTTTATTGGTTTCAGGGTTAGGTTCAGGTTTGGGGGGTTTCCTTTTAGTAAATTATAGGTGGTTGTCGTGCCATTTAAAAGCATCAGGAAATCATTTGGAGTAAAACCAGTTGGGAACTGTACACGGGTTAAATGTAAATAGGTTTCAAATCATCCCAAGGGCTTCTGTATTATATTACTTTACTTAATCAATATAAGACTAACATAAACTTGTAAATTAATTTTATATTAATTTACTTTAATTTTTAAAGACTACAACTAAGGGTGTTACTGCAGATTTTAGCCAACTTTAGTTACTTTAGCCAATTTAAAAATTAGAGTTATTTTATTTTTTAAAGGGAAAAAAAGGAGAATAAAAAAAAAAAAAAAAAAAAAAAAAAAATTTTTAAAAAAAAAAAAAGGGGGGGTATTTGGGGGGGGGGGGGAAGGGGGGGGTTGGGGGGGGGGGGTTTTTATAATATTTTTTTTTTTTTTTAAAAAAGTCTTTAAGTGTGCATAGGAGGGGACAGGATGCATGGTGTGTGTGACGGAGCTTGCCAGCTGACATGCGTCCAAATCTCACTGCTTGTTTGCTGATTAATTTACTGGCTGCTCCCCTCACCCCTGGTCGGGACCTGTCAGGTTGCTTGTACTATGTAGTGCTAACGTGTGGAGGGGCTCTCTACTGGGGTATGCTCGTGTGCACCTCTGCAGTTGCTTGCTTGCAGGGCCACGGCAACCGGGATGCTGCATTAACATTGGGCAACCCTTGGTTATGTTATATCATGATGACCCTTGTGTAGCCCCTAGGCTCACCTCCCCCACATCTGGAAGCGCCTTTCCATGGGTGGCAACACACTCTTGGCCCGCATTTTGGTTTTATTTGAACTATTTGCTAATAACTACGTTAGATGGGTTACAGTCATTGATACATCACATGAGTGCATTACCCAGCAGCTGCTGCATCATGGCAGAAACTTCGCTGGTCTGACATTAGGATCAATTGATCTCCAACTTACTGTTGCTGTCAGGGTTTACTGCAGCTCTTTTATAACTTTGAGTGGAATGCACTTGTCCTTGTAGTACTGCCACAAAATAGGGGGGGGATAAGTTGGGTGTGGCATCCCATCTGCGTTCCATTTAAGTTAGTTCTACTTAGTCACTGCCTTTGGTGAAACTTTAATTTCATCCTTGTAGGCTGAGCTTGAATGTTGAAGTGAAGTACACTCAGGTTTTCATGCATCACTTAATATTACTTATTTTGGGGGCTTCCAGTTTAAATGGGTTTTGGGGTGGATTCAGCTTGCCCGGGGTTGGAGTGGAGTTGTCATGCTGGGTGGAGTTTTCTCGTAGTGCTGGACTCAGAGGAGGAATGTGCTAACTTGGGTCAATGCTAACGTGGCCTATGCCATTATTGATGATGCTAACATAGCAGTGTGTGTGTATGTTGCTAATATACTACGCTAACTCCGTGTCCTACATTCTTGACTTGCTTCCAGCCTTCTTTGTCTTTCTTTATCTCCTTCCTGCCTGAGAGTGCGGACCCTGTTCAGGGATTCTTGGCTTGGTTCGGTTCATCCTTGTCCATGGAGTCTTGCCTTGTTTGTCGGTGGAGCGACGTCACATCCATCCGTGGTTCCTCAGGCTGACCTGGTTGCAGCGGGAGTGCAACTTCCAGTTAGAGGGTACCGTTTTGGATATTCCTTGGCTCCAGTGATGTCCGCCATGTTGTGGCTTTTCCGTCTTCCTTCCGTCATCTTACAGCGTGCCCATGCTGTGCCCACGTGCAATGTCATCTGGCCTTACTTCTGGGGCTGAGCCTTGCGTCTGTGCCTGTCACCTGGTTTTGGACGCGGGTTGTCTTCATGTATGCCCCGGCTCTCTTCCTCTCTTGAGGTCTGCTCTTGGGTCTCCCCGGGTCTGCCGTTTCTGGGCCTCTGTGGGGTCTCTATGTCCCTCCTGTCGGCCGACACCAGTTGTAGGGGGGGTCATTTCATCTGGCCTGCAGGACTGCAGGTGTCAGAGGATCGTTGGAAGAAGTCCTTTCTCCCTTTTGCCTGGTTCTGCTCGTGCCTACCTTGGCCCATTGCAGAGCTGTGGACGGACTTGCAGCTGCATCTTGGGCGCTCTGCCTCATTTCTTGTCCTTCTGTTCCTTTATAGCCTATACCTTCTTAGGGCGCATGTCCTTCATCGCTCTCGCCTCTGCTTTGGATGCTGGTCTGCATCGCCAGCGGCGTGCTGTTGGCTGCGTGGGTCTTTCTCATGGCTGCCATCTTGTACTTTAGGTTTCTTCTCTGTGTGTCACCTTGGTCGACCGCTTCATGGGTCTTTGCTGATGCATTCCTTGGCCCGTGTTGAGGGCTGCTGCATTTATTGACTTCATACCCGGTCCGGTAGAGGGAGGAGGAATGGTTGAGGATGCGGGTACGCTTCTACGGCCACGTCTACATATTTCCGTAGGGATCCATCCTTTTGCTTTTGCTGGTCTACCAGAAGAGATCTGGGGCCTGGATGTTGCTGTCAGCATCCGGCCCTTTGGACGGGGCTCTGTCTTGACCACTCCAGACACCAAGGGGAGGCTGTCCACTTCTTCTCCTTTGTCCTCCAGAGGGAACTGGGGAGAATGACACGTGTGTGCCCTTAGGCCCCCGGCAGGCGGGACTCAGCCATCGTGGGTCCTTTTCTCCGCTTTCCCGAAGCTTTCCCTCGCTGTTCCCTCGCCTTCTCTTCTTGGATGATCCCGGTTGGCTGGTCGTCTTCTCTGCCAGCGCTGGAAGTCCTTCAAGTTCTTCGCTGCTGTGCGGCGCTTCCTCACCGTCAGGGGTGGTGCACCGCCCGGTTCCAGGAGTGTGTGGTGATGGGTCGTCTGGTGTGGCTGCTCTCCTGGGCTGTCGTCGTTGGAGCTCCCCGTGTGGCACCGCCATGGAAGAAGATCTACGGCCGTCCGGATCAACTGGGAGTGTCCAGGGGAGCAGGGATGTGCACATTTGTCCGTCCCTTTCTTTCGTGCTGCAGTGTCGGTCCCCTCGTCCCAATGGTTCTCTGTTGCCCCGCTTGTGTGCGTCGTGTCGTCCCCTACGCCTTGTCGTGCGCGGTTGGGACTGTGTGGCCTATTAGGCAGGTTCTGTTGGTTGGGTTGCGTTGCCATGTGCGTCCCGTTGGAATCGTGTGGCTCATGTTCAGCTGTGTATCGGTCTCGATCGCAGTTGGGAGGGGGGGACGCGTTCTGGGGGTTGCTGGTCCGTTGCCGGTGTCTTTCGGCTGGCCCGGTGGGGGGTGGTTCGCCTTTCCCTGTTCGGCCGGGTGGGAATAGTTCCCTGTTGCTGTTCGGTGTTTGGGTTGGGCACGTCTGGTCGGTGGTGCGGGGTGGTGTTGGCTTGCGTCCTTGTTTGCTGGGTTTTTTGGGGTAATGTTCTGATCTTGGATCAGAGGGGGGGAGAGACCCGTTTGGTCTCGTTTTGGTCTGCCCTCATTTTCTCGTCCCAGTAGGCACGCAGCCATGTATAATGGGCTGAGCATTAAAGTATTGGAGCACCTTACATCCGGTCACGCTAAAGTACTGTGCCTTTGGGTATCCAGGGGCGGCCGACGGCGTTCTCTAGGGGTCTTTTGCCTTTTTGGGGATTCCGTGTTGGTTATGTTGCCACGTGTTACAAGGGGCTTAGGCCATAAGGGTGCGTCATCTTGTACGCCGGCCAGGGGGTTGTCTCTGCTCAGGACGTCGGTTGCCGTTCTTTTGGTCATGAGCGTTAGGTGTGGGTCGTTCTGTGGGTTCATGACTGCCACCGTTGACCATTCAATCGGGTTTTCTTCGGCATCGGCGCTCAGTAGTCTCTGGGGTTCAGTTGTAGCCTGTCAGTTGTCCAGTTGTAGTCACTCCTGTCTTTTGGATGGGTAGTTCTAGTACCTGGTTCTGGTTCCTTACCTCATTTTTGTAAGGTTAGGAAACACGATGATTTGGGGTTGGCTTTGCACATGTATATATGCATTTAGTTGGATCTACGTTAGTTTTACCCTAACGTGTTGAGGTTGATGGTGCTACCTTGCAATGGGTTCGGTTAATATAGGTTAATTTACTTTGGTGTAACTAGGAAGATGTAATTTTGATGGTCGTGTATTCTAATACTTAAATTAATACTAAATACTTAAACCTACTCCTCTTAAATGGTTCAATCCACAGGGTTTTGTTGATTTAAGTGGGCTCATGGGGTGCCCGATTATGTTTGGTCAGGGGTATTGCTTGCCTCCTCGGTCAATGCCGTTGTTTGAAAGTCCTAGTGGTGGTTGTTGTCCGGTGCGTGCCGTCTAGCGGTGATTTTGCGCGTGTGCTGCTGCTTCTGGTTTTGGATCATCTTAAGGGGTTTGCGTGCACGTGCTGCGGGTTGCCGGTTGTTCAGGTTCTCTTGTGGAAGGGACCTGGGGGGGGTGTTGGTAGTTAGTTGCGGTTGGTCGTCGTGTTTTGGCCTGTGCATCATCCCTGCTCTACACAGGACATCGACAAGTGACGTCACCGACCAAGTCCTCCTCATCAGCCTTCCTCGTCATCGTCTGCGGCGGCGGGGGTCATCTCATCTGATGTGCTACTAGTGTTTTATTGTGACAGTGCTATATTATGCCAATGCTGTTTTACCTTGAGTGTGTAGTTGGTGTGTCTTCTTTTTGATTAGGATTAAATCCTAATGAGGGGGGAATGTGGTGGATTTCCCAATCCTTATAAGCTACAATATTAACAGTCCCTGTCACTTAGAAGTGACAGGGAAGCAGGGGTTGTTTACCAGAGTCAGAAGGGCTTAAGATAATATAGCCATGACATTTAAATCTGATATGGGGAATAGTATGTCTATGTTTAGTTAGTTGTCTTATATGGTTTTGATCTAATCCGAGCCTTTGTCCCAAGGGGGATCTCTGCTCTATATATATTGGCATCAAGCGTAGAACGAGGTCTTCTACCTCTGTCTAGGATGAACTCTGTCACTTTTGTGTTAATAAACCTGAGGTGTTGACCTTCTATCACCAGACCCTACTCAGCCTTTCTCGTCCTTTTCTTGGGGAAACATTTTATCCACAACAGTTCTGTAGAAGTTTCTAAAAAATGTTATTTATCTGGTCAGGATCATGGCTGATACTTCCTTCTGAGTCTTTAACGGAGGGGATTGTTGCTTTTTTCCTTAGCCAGAAAGCATCTTGATGATCCCCAAGACTTTTGGGAAAATACTCTGTGGACTGACAAAAGCTGAACTTTCTGGAAGGTGTAGGTCCCATTACATCTGGCTTAAAAGTAACACAGCATTTCAGAAAAGGAACATCTTACTTAACAGTAAAATATGGTGGTGGTAGTGTGATGGTCTGGGGCTGTTTTGCTGCTTCAGGACCTGGAAGACTTGCTGTGGTAAATGGAACCATGAATTCTGCTGTCTAAAAAATCCTGAAGGAGAATGTCCGGCCATCTGTTGGTGACCTCAAGCTGAAGCGCACTTGGGTTCTGCAGCAGAACAATGATCCAAGAACACACCAGCAAGTCCACCTCTGAATGACTTAAGAGCAACAAAATGAAGACTTTGGGGTGGCCTAGTCAAAGTCCTGACCGGAATCCAATCGAGATGCTGCGGCACGACCTTAAAAAAGGCGGTTCATGCTGGAAAAGCCTCCATTGTGGCTGAATTACAACAATTCTGCAAAGATGAGTGGAACAAAAGTCCTCCACAGCACTGTAGAAGACTCACTGCCAGTTGTCACAAATGCTTGATTGCAGTTGTTGCTGCTAAGGGTGGAACAACCAGTTATTAGGTTTAGGGGGCAATCA
>JALJCO010005079.1:0-24147 GCA_023101725.1 Atherinomorus stipes
AAAACAAATAAAAAGAATGAGCTTTTTACAATGTTGAATTTCCCTTCTGGGATAAATAAAGTATTTTTCATTTCATTCATTCATTTTCTTTTCTTTTCATTTCATTTCCTTCCAGTACTTCTGTTTTACTTATATCTTATTGTCCTTTCATTCAAGAAATTAATGCAAACTGGGGACAAAAAGTGTTGGTATTGGTATCAGTATTGATGAAAAAGTTCTATAAACTACTGGTATGGTATCGACAGGAAAAATTTGGGTATTGTGCATCCCTACATCAAACCTGCCTGATTCACTTTCATGAATCAGCCCTGCCAAACCTGCACATGCCCCATTGGTTTGACAGACTGCACTCATATTTCACCTCAAAACTCCTGGCATCTTGGCTCGGCCCCTATGATGGAGGCATTGTCTACATCTACTCCCGGAGAATGTGAGATCCTGGATCCTCTCCATGCCGCTTCCATCATGTCCCGACTTCATAAGCTGGACCGTTCCTCACTGAACAGATTGTGGTCAGGCCAGGAAAGCTGGCCATTTATCTGCGCCTGCCCTGAAACCTGCCACTGTTCAGAAACTCCCCTCTATCCTGACAGTAGGATTATATCTCCTTAGGGGCCTCTAAGTCTCTAAACCCCAATTACTATGCTACTATTTGATTTATGGGTTTATTTTTAATGAAACATTAAAATGCAATTAGCATCTGTATCCAGAACAAACTGTGTGCATCCAATGAAGGACTTTGAGGAAAAAAAGTGACACAGATTCCATTTAACAACATCTCTGGCAGTCTCCCGGCACTCAGGCCTCGCAGTATTTTAGCAGCTACTTTAGATGAAACAGCTCTGCCTTTAATGGGAGTCTATTAGAGCTAAATACATCGACTGCTTTAGCCGTACAGCAGAGTAGAGACACTCTTTAGATGGGAGCATCTTCTGATTGCTTCCTGAAAAAGTAATCAAGTCACATTTACCTGGAAAATATTCTTCTTCTTTTTTTTGTTGATGTTTTTCTTTGTTTTCCTTCAACACAATGACTCCACACTAAAAATAAAGCCACACAACAACAACAAAAAAAGGTATTATTATACATCTGACATGGATGCAGCAGTCTCTCCAACCGCTGACCGCAGGAACTGTCACTGAGTTTAATATGCTTGAAAATGCTCTGAGTCAATACTGTGACCGACCTACACAGCCCAGCGTGAGAGAGTGTGCCTTAGAAAGTCGGCTTTGGACGCAGAGAAAGACAGAAATAGCAGTGAGATCAGCACCCTGCATTGCTGCATGCTGCGCGGCATGCTGATTGAGCTGCCAGTATTGTATTCTCATAAAAAATGGATTGGCTTTACACAGGCCGGCAGACAGTCTATCTTTGATAATCTCCCTGCTCTTTGTTTTAGGAGACAGTTTTCTGCGTCTGCTGGTGCTGTTAGTGGACCACAGCTAAATTAATTTCATTACAACTTCCTGAAGCCAACGTGGTTCCTAAAACTCCTTTTTAGAGATGACCCCCTGAAAACCTGAAATCTGAGGAGGTTTAATGCAGAAATGACTGTACTTCAAAGGTTTATTAACCTAAACATCTAAGACAGTGCTTCTCAGCGTTCTTTGGGCTAGTGAATCCTGATGTAATATCCATATGTGGATTACAGGAAGATGTTCCAAAACCATACGTTTACACTGCAGTAACATATAATAATTACAATTGTTTTGAAAAATAAGAACAACAACAACAATAATGATAATAATAATTTTACTTTAACAATTCCCATTTGGCTTTTTTGACAATATCCAATATTGTCTGATTCAAACTTAACTCAAAATTAAAATGACTAAAATTATGATATCCGATTTCAACCGATACTGATATATGCAGACAACTGTGAGGTTGTATCTCTCATATTTTGACAACTATATACTTCTCAGAGAGCAAAGATCCCAAAATCTCCTTAACTCAGCCAGAGGAGTTCATTTTGGACATCTGGCTGCCAGATATCAGATACTAGCGGGTATTAGCCAACATGTGGCTAATTATAATGTTTCTGACAACTTGGTAACTTAACCAACAACTTAAAACCAGACATATTATAAGCAGCTTCAAAGCAAGTCAGTCTGTAGCAGCAGCAGCTGCACCGTAGTCACGACTCTAAAGGCCTTTTCACACCGGGACAGATGCGAATAAATGGCACGAAATTGCGAATAATTTGAGGAAGAAATATTGACGCATTTGTCTGTACACACCTGCTCCGAGGCAAAATTACGAAGATGCAAAAACAAACTCTCATTTGTTATTCCAGAGGAATGTGAGCACATGCAGCTGTGACGGAGGGAGAGGCGGCTGCAGGTAAACTTCTGGATGCTGAAAACAGCTGATCTCACCGTAGAGATGTCAAATGAGGATTTTATATAGAACACATGTAGCTAATAACCTCAAATGGCTACAAAATGTAGGGAAAACACTGCTACTTCAGCTGTGACACCCCCCAACCCCCGTTTGCCAAACAAGAGTGCTGCGACACAAAGGCGATAACACCTGAGCCATAATGATGCAGTAACAGCAACCAAGCGACACCTCTCTCTTTTTCCTTTCTCTTTTTGCTTGCGACCAGCTCTATGACGGTCAGGGCGCCTTCTCTGATTGGTGGATTGTGGATCTGTCGGATGCGAATATTAAGAAAATCGACCTCAGTTAGAAAAAATAAACGTCGCAAAATCGCAAGACGAAATTTTGTCACTGATGTGAACGCTCCCATTGACTTGATATTAATTTGATTCAAGCTTTTGCCGTGCGAATCTTTCGGACGAAATATTCAGAGTAGTTGTTTAAAGGCCTTAAGGGTGAATTCCAATTCCTGTCTTAACCATTAATCTTAACCCTCAATCTAAAAAATGCGCACTCTCTCGAAGTGCAAGTGCTGTCCTGATTCTGAGGGCGATAAGTTGAGCGGCAAGTTTGAGAGCTGAATCATATTTATTTCTATTTTACGATCTTTTGTCAATAGCGGCCGGTGCGGTCAAGCCATGTTGCTATCATTTAAGTAAGTTAATGTTACAAAATGGTAATTTTTCTCAGTGCTTACGTTGTTTTATTAAGGTAACAGCCTGTGTAACGTGCTGGTGCCGATAATGGTATAAGACAACCAGGCTAATGTCATCTCCTGTAGCCGCAGTTATCTAACAATAGTTGTCTTTCATTCCTTCATGACTGCCAGCAGCAATAAACAAAGTGGATATGTCTGCTCGCGCTGCTCACAGGTCGAGTCCTAACGACAACAGAGTAAATCAAGCGATGTGTCGGCCAGCTGATTGCAGTCATCCAGGAATTCACAGAACCACAGCTACCTACCTAATTTTCGTTATAGCTGGTGTTTACCTTTCAATAAGCTGTGGTATGCAGTGACAACTGAATATGTCCTTGGTGGTGTTATTTATACAGACTATTTGTTTGATAACTCTAACAGAAGGAATAATTGACAGATAGTCCACATGAATTTCAAAAACATGGACCTGATGGACCCGTCAATGATAGCTGCATTTGTGGCTTATGATTAAACAGACTGGGTTAACAGTGCAAATAAATGTAAATAAAGTAAATGCTTCTTCTTTTTCTTCTGAATTGACAGACTGAGTGCTGCTTTGGCGTAATGCTGCCCCACACAGTTTGAAGACGTGTCTGCATTTAAGGGGTCTCCCATTTCTAAGTCACAAAATAGCCCTTAACACTTGGTTTTGAGGGCTACTAAGATTGGGGGTTAAGATAGGAATTGGAGTTGGCCCTAAGAGTGCATTCAGAAAGCATAGATCGCTAGTCTTGGTCCGTCTGGGGACTCAGCTCGGCTGGGGGCGGGGTTGGTCATCCGGATCGAGATCGCATTCACGTTGCACCATAGCCAAACGACCGAAACCTTTTGAATAATGCTCTCAATCTCTCCAGAGGTGGCGCTGCATTCGGATTCACCGTAGGCGAGGACAAGACGAACAAGAGGGTTCTCACAACTTCCATTTCCTCCACAATAGCATTACTTTTGTGCGTACTTACAAGGAGCTGGGATATGCTTTCATCAGACCAGATATCCATTAAAGCTTTTACTTCCTCGTAACTCCACATCTGACCACTAGCCACTTTGAAAAGTACTGCAGTTCCGCATGTGTGTTTGTTGTGGTAGCGTTTACCCACAATGCCCAACGTTTTACCCACAATGCCATGCTAAACCAAATGCAGGAAGCTGCAATTCTGTAGTCCACTTCTTGTATTTGGTCCACTTGAAACGGACTGAGACCTGCATTTGTAGACGAACCGAGTTCGCTTGTTCAAACAAAGCGGACCTACTGAGCAAACGGACTCTGATTCGAATCAAAAAAGCTTTGTGAACCCTCAAGGTGTGTTCACACTGAGTCTGTTTGGTCCGCTCTAACACCCAAAATACCAAGCTGCCGGAAAAATTCGGCTCTCTAATTAAACGGCCCATGGTCCAATTTCACAGATTGTCTGCTTCGTTTGGCGCAGTCTAAATACCAACCATACTCTGGTGTGCACCAAAGAAGCGGACTCTGGTTCGCCTGAAAGCCGGGGGTCTCAGTTCACTTACAAATGGACTATGGGACTATCCAGCTCATAGACATCCAGCACACCTAATGGAAGTGACATTTGTGAACCATAATTAAGCAGAAGAAGAAGTAGAAGGAAGTGGGGTAGATTATCGTTTGGGTCAGAGGAAAAACAAAGCAAACAGCGTGTTTGAAGAGGCTGAAATCAAAACAACAACAACTCGAAAATGTGTAGACAGAGATGGAATTGACTAAAAATAAGAAGCAGAAAGATTTCCACTTTAATCACGGAGGCCAGTTTTCTTTGTCTTCCTGCTTTTTCCTCATTGATCAGTTGTTGTATTGGGGAGCATCGCCCCCAGTGAATAGTTATAATTGTGGTGGTTTAACCAGGCGGTTTGGTCCATTTCAGTTACAACAGTTTGAACGCGAACCGAAGCAAAGAAAGGTGCAAAATTTTCCTGAAATCCCCGCCAAATTGCACCAAGTCATGGACTATCCTAGTGTGAATGCAGCCTAAAGAGAATGCTGGGATATGAAGTTCTTTCACAATAATAGGGACTTTTATACATGATGGACTGGTGCTAATGGAACAAGATCTCGTGAGATCTCGTCCCGTTAAAAAATTCTTGTGAGATTTTGTTAGTAAAAATATCGGTCCAAAAGAACTGATACTGATATTTCCCAGTATCACATTTTAATGCCAATATGGGCCGATAACACAGCTAATTACAGCGCCCAGGGAGCAGTTGGTGGGGGTTTAGGACCTTGCTCGAGGGCCCATAGTGGTTCACCAAAGTGCCATGTCAGGGATTGAATATATCAACTGTCAATTATCAAACTGCAACTAAACTTCTCTCAAAAGTTTGCAACCGATCCAAATCAGGAGTCTAATGAAAATTACCATGAAATGGTAATTCTACAAATTACCTCTCTCCTTCTTTCATCCTTCTCTCAGCCTGCTGGTGCCAGATGTCCCGTGGGTGGGACGCCACAAATAAATATGTATTTTACTCAGTCTCCCTTCTAACTACCTACACATTATACACCATTGGTAAGCTAAGATTCTCGAGTTTTTAATGATGTACACCATTTCAGGCTATCATTGTGAATATAGATTCATTTATTTATAACCAGTCACAAATGTTATTTATCCTTGAAGCCAGACTGTACTCTAGTAGCTCCAATAAGCAGGTCTCTGCAACAAAATTGCTTATCAGCAAGAGTCCATTAAAAGCTGTCCAATAGAACAAGTAAAAATAAAACAGAAAGTCTTCTATCCATAAAATTGTCTTGGGTGAAAATTGTTAGATTTCAAGTGGTTGATTCAAAAAGCTTTTAATGGTCGTCTGGCCTTTGACAATTTTTGTATTTTTTACAACGCTTGGAATGCCATCACAAGCCGAAACAGCTCAGCTGGGAGAGTGTTAGACTGAAGATCTAAAGTAGATCCCAGTTTTCTGCAATAGCACAAGGTCAGCTATGACATACTTTCTGCCAGGGTTTGTAGCTTCGGGTGTGTCAGTCCACAGACACTTCTGATCTCCAGTGACTGCCGAGCAGGTGGAGGACCTTTGTGCAAAGATTGTCAAGGCATCTTTTAAACACTGCTCCACTTTGCAAAACTGATTACCATTGAATTGGGCGAGGGCCTAGCTTGCTTTATTTGGTTTTGTGGTGACAGCACATTGAAAGCAACGCTCAGTAGCCGCCATCTACACTTCCTGGTTTTGTTGGCTCCCTTACGGTAAGCCCAACTTCAATACCACCGCAGTCTAACCCCGATCACAACTTTTTGTCATTGGAGGAAAACTGACCCCTTCAGCTTCCCAACCGGAAAGATAAATGCGATGCTACCAAGAGAAATACATGGAAAAATGTGAACTCACAGAGGATGGTCTCATAGGGCCAGGGTAGCTGAGATGGTAGAGCATCAGACTTTTAATGTGAGGGTTCAGGGTTCAAGTCCCTGTTCAGGCGTACAGAGTCCATCCTTGATACTGCATTGCCCCTTAAAAACATACACTGCACAGATCAAGCAATTTTATTTTTAAAAAGCCTCTTACATTCAGAGGGTGACATATTTACAAGAAGTACAGGGTTTGTCTTGCACCTGTGACAGTTTGGGGTCCTGTTACTATGCCTCTTATTGATCATGTGCCCTGGCTACTTGGCCACAAAGATATCCCTTTTGCTAAATGGTTAGCGCACATGACTCTCACCTGGGAGCCTGGGGATCGAATCCCGCCCTGGCCCTTCATTGTGTACCTTGCCACACACTCATACAACGGTAATATGTCAGAAGACCATTGTCCATGCTTTCTTGATGTTCTTGGCTTGAAAGAGTCTCCCAGCATCTCCTGGCAGGTGCATGTCCAGGGGAAATCATTGATGTTATCCTAACCTGTCCTCACTGTTGCAAGCTTGTTATCATGGAAACTTTTCTTTTGGGATTTCGGTCTGTAATGTCCCTATTCGCTGTATTTGAGGCTAGCTTGTACAAGGTACTGTCCATCTTCCAACCGGCACCCAATTTGTTCCGGGGAAGATGTCTTAGTCTGGCAGGCAACCTGGGTTTGTTACTGTTGCATGTCCACTATGGCTAGGTTCACACGGCGATGATCAGAAGAGAAGACGCAAAAGTGGTGTCTCGTCTTCATCTTTTTATCCGTGTTTACATGAGCAACATCATGAAAAAAATCTATGTGCAAACGAGGATGCAAGAGTGTGTGGAATTCGATTGGATATGCACGTCAGGCCATTAGGTGGTGCTGTGATAGAACTCCACCATGTCCGCGCGCATGCATAAAATCTACCTTAGATCCACTGGGTTTGGTCCTATTTCGGGCTCTGCACATAAGACTGTAAATAAACACTACCTGTGCCAACTATTTAGGCTACGGCGTGGCCTATGTAGTCGGCGCACTTTGAAGCCATTTAATTGTTCCTGGAATTAGACAGCCTTGCAGTCTGGCATTGTTGTTTTTCCTGTTTGTGTGTGACATCAACGCGCATGCGACGTGAGCATGGCGGGAGCAGGTCCACGGTTTTTGCATTTTGGGCCATGCAAATGAGAACGCAACAGCGTTGCATCTTCAGGAATTCCACTTTGGAATGAGTCTCCAGATTTTTTGTGTCTTCAACTCAGAATAACGCTGTTGCCGTGTGAACGAAAGGCACTTCTGATTAAATAGTTTGTCATTTTTACCCGCAATCGTCCTCATGTGAACGGTCCCTAAGTCTTTGATGACACACGCAGCTGTGCAATCTTGAGACGTCTCTGTGATTTCATACTAGCTGTCAATTTCCAAGGAGATAGTCAAAACCGGATGGTGAAAAAGAACTATTGTGGTTCCTGTTGTGGATTGCCAGTCGCTTTCTTGAGTTTTCATCAAAGGCTTTGCAGTTTTCATTTGACAGGTGCAATTAAAAGCTGAAAAGTGCATATGAGAATCCATTAGTGTTTCAAATGCTCGGTTGAGGCGTGACAAGTAACACATTGTCTGGCCTGTGGCAATTTTTGTTTTTCACAATGCTTGGTAAAAGCTGAAGTAGGTGCTGTTCATCAGTCACTCTGGATGTTGTTTTTAACAATACAGGGTGTAAATGTCAGAAGAATGGTCTGCTATTAATGTAACTTTTTCGTATTTAGAGTGATGTATGAGGATGGCATACTGGACTTTCATTTTACTGTTTTTGTGATAAAGTGATGCAATAGGTCTCAGAAACTGTGTGATACACATGCTTTAAAGGGTTAATTGGGGTAAAACCCATAATTTTTGTACTACAAAATAGTTTAAAACTGTGACTGCTTGTTCTTCAGCTTCTCACATTGGTGAAACTCAAAGATTTTAGAGTGCTCTGCAGCAGGTGCTCTGAAAGAAAGTGGCAGTCGCTGCAACAGGAACTGATAAAACCACCAATATTTAGATACACCAATGAAAATGGCATTAAATTGAGTCATGAGCATTACCATTTTCTTTCAAATTATTTAATGATATAATTGCTGTTGCCTTGCCTTTTCTTTTTTGATGAAAATGCCTGACATTCCAAGTGCCCCCTGGCAGTGTAGTGGCTCAGTTCGCCAATGCCTTCGGCCGGCTCTGACCAGAAAATCCACTCTGTCCAGTTAAAGTTAATAACAAAGGTCCAGATCCAAGCAGAACTCTAACAGAATCTTTTCTGGGAAGCAGAATCTGATTCGCTTGGAGATCTGACCTATCAGATCGTCTCTGAAGACCAAGTCTGAAACATCTACACACTGGAAATAAAACATGATCACTGACTGAGTCATGATTATTTGTAGGAGATGAATAACATCTGCGGATGTTGAGACTTCTTGCTGTGACATCAGCAAAGATATTTAGTAGGGATGCACAACATTGGAATTCTGGCCGATATCTGATATTTTAAAACTCATGTGGCCGATAACCGATATCGATATTAAAGCTGAAAAAAAGCAGTCATTGCAAATAGCAGTTTTGTTATCTGTTTCAGACACTTTGAAAAATAGGGGTGTGAAAAAATATCGATACACTGAAATATTGCAATATTTTCATATGCCAATATCAAATCGATATTTAAAAACACAGTATCGATCTGTTTTACTTACAGAATCTTGCGAGATTTCATCGTTCTGTTACAATATCTCACAATATTTTGTGAATTCTTGCAAGATTTTGTAACAGAATGATGAAATATCATGAGATTTCATTAGTAAAATAGATCGCTACCGCCTTTTTCAACGTCAATATGATACCAGCATAAGATATTTTTTATATTTTAGGGCATCAATATTTTTCCAACCCCTAGTCTTTAGAAGTTTTTCAAGAAGAAGAAGAAGAAGAAGATGAAGAAGAAAAAGTTTTGGGGTGTTTTTGGACCTTAGAAACAGCGGGCTGATCAATTAAATATTGGTTAAATATCAGAGGGGAGGGGGGGGGCGACTCAGTTTTAAGGCCAATATAGGCCGATACCAATAGGGGGCTGATTATATCGTGCATCCCTATGTTTAGTTTCCATTTTACTAGAACCAGGTACTGTGATACAGTGGCCCAGAACTCAGATTATATTTACACATTCCTGAGTTTTATAAGTGCTAAATATGCACAAATCTGTGCATAAGAACGGTTTATAATTGAAGGGGGCCCAGATACGCACATGTCATTATTAATGTCTTTAACACACAAACCATCTGGACAACCAAAGTGTGACTGAAACTGTGATAAAGTCTGATTAAGACAAAATATTCCACACAGCTGAGTCAGTGAGAACACTCAAAGATGTGTTAATGTTAGTGCATGCCCTTAAACACTGAATTATTCATCAGTCAATCATTTAATCAGTTACAAATGGAGCTAAAGATGACTGACAGCAAACATGCAAAGTAAACGATCCCTTTAAAAATCAGAAGTCTAGTCTTCTTTAAAGGGATACTGTGTAACTTTTGGCCACTTGGGGCCCTCAGAGGGCAGCTGCCTCAGAGCACCCACATGTGTCAAGTGTTGTAAAATGACTATGGGCAATACCAAAATTTTTCCTGTCGGTACGGTACCAGTAGTTTATGGTACTTGTTTTCCTTAAAAGAAAATCATGATTGTACAGTTTGCATTAATATCTTGAATGCAAGGGCAATATTAGATAGTAAACCTGAGAACAGAAGAACTGGAAAGCAATGCTGTTAAAACAAAAATAAATAAACTTGATGAGTAAATTAAACAAAAATAAGATTAAAAACATCTTCCAATTACCAAATAACCGAAGTGCAGGTTAAGATTATTTACATTTATTCAGTGTAAAATGTTCAAATATAAAATGTAAAAGTAATATAAATTTACCAAAACATAGACCCTGTCCCAATAGCCACCCTAAACCCTACACCCCTGTATGAAGTGCACACTTGGCAGAAGTGCACATTCAGGGTTGGATGTGCAGGTTAGTGCGAGAAAAAGGCAGAATTGGGACTGTGAGGGTTCCTCCATTTTGCACAACGTCATTTCATGTCATTGCTTCCAAACTCAGCTTCATCTCTGTTCCTGGTGAAGAGACGTCATTTTCAATCATAAACTGAATAAAGTTCCTTTCATCTGTTCTTGTAAAATAGATGTTATGAAATCCACATAAGTTTGATTAATGAATAAATGAATTACTGAACTAATTTATGTAAGATGGCTGTAGAATTTCACCGGCACAGGTTAAATAACTGCTACATTCTAAACAAATGTATAATAATGATTAAATTGTTGCTCTGTGACTGTTACTGTGAGCATAGAATGTCCATAAATGTCCACATGTCCATAAAAACATGTATAAGTCCTTTGAGTTACATTGGGAACTGAGATGCTTTGGCATTGTATATTTATGTAGTTTTTGCCTTTTTCTCTCAAAATGTTTGCTTAGTATTGTATTTTAATTTTTTAAACCTTTGTTTTTGTTGATTGTATGTTCAAAATCTATGTTGATCTGGACCCCAGGAAGAATCGTCTTCACTGGCGAAGACTAATAGGGATCCATAATAAACTAAACTAAACTAAACTATGTCAGGTAAATAGGTTTCCCTTATTAAAGATGCTGCGTCTCACTAGGACTTACCTGTGTAAATAAAGTTTTTAAATAAAAAATTAATTTAGCTACTTTTATCAGTAAACTGATAACTTTCATTATTCAAATGCTTTGAATTTTATTATTCAAAGTATAGTTCGAAGTACCATGGCAAACTTCAGTAATTATTTCACCTACGGCATAAAGGATTAAATATTTCAATGTTTTGCATGTGAAATGGCATTTTTCTGCATGAGCTCATTCACCAAACATTGCAATGTTCCGCCTTTATGGTTCAAAACGTCACGTGCAGCAATGAATTATGGGCAAAATGCTTCGGTGAAGTCTGCATAGATGTGGATTTCACTGAAGTGCGGATTGAGGGCGCAATAGGGGGCGTGACAAACTTCCGCCCTCGAGCAACCCTGGAGAACCAGGACACACTACGCACTTAACCCTGCGACAGGAGCGCACATTCTAGGGGCACAAGGGTGGAAGTGCGGGTATTGGGATGGGGCCAGTATGTCCAATAACCTGCATTAAAGTACTGAAAGATACCAAATCATCATCATCATCACTAACAGTAACAGCAGCAACATGACATCTGATAGGCTACCACCCTTGTGTGACACAGAAGCCAGAATCTGATAGGCTACCATCATGTGATACAGAAGCTTGAATCTGATTGGCTACCACCATCATGTGATGCAGAAGCTAGAATCTGATAGGGTACCACCATCATGTAATAGAGAAGATAGAATCTGATAGGCTACCACCATCATGTGATACAGAAGCTAGAATCTGATAGGCTACCACCATCATGTGATACAGAAGCTAGAATCTGATAGGCTACCACCATCATGTGATACAGAAGCTAGAATCTGATAGGCTACCACCATCATGTGATACAGAAGCTAGAATATGATGGGCTACCACCATCATGTGACACAGAAGCTAGAATCTGATAGGCTACCACCATCATGTGATACAGAAGCTAGAATCTGATAGGCTACCACCATCATGTGATACAGAAGCTAGACATCTGATAGGCTACCACCATCATGTGATACAGAAGCTAGAATCTGATAGGCTACCACCATCATGTGATACAGAAGCTAGAATATGATGGGCTACCACCATCATGTGACACAGAAGCTAGAATCTGATAGGCTACCACCATCATGTGATACAGAAGCTAGAATCTGATAGGCTACCACCATCATGTGATACAGAAGCTAGAATATGATGGGCTACCACCATCATGTGACACAGAAGCTAGAATCTGATAGGCTACCACCATCATGTGACACAGAAGCCAGAATCTGATAGGCTACCACCATCATGTGACACAGAAGCCAGAATCTGATAGGCTACCACCATCATGTGACACAGAAGCCAGAATCTGATAGGCTACCACCATCATGTGACACAGAAGCCAGAATCTGATAGGCTACCACCATCATGTGATGCAGAAGCTTGAATCTGATAGGCTACCACCATCATGTGACACAGAAGCCAGAATCCGATAGGCTACCACCATCATGTGATACAGAAGCTTGAATCTGATTGGCTACCACCGTCATGTGACACAGAAGCCAGAATCTGATAGGCTACTGCCATCATGTGACACAGAAGGTAGAACCTGGCTGCTTTCACATCATTTCATTGCCTAAAACTCAAAAACAAAATTGAAAACAAATACAAAATACAAATGTGGATACAAAACAAATTGCATGTTTTGTATCCACATGTTTTGTATGTTTTGGTATCGCGATACTCAAAAAAAGGTATTGATTCCAATATTTTGTCTGGCTGGTATCAAAGTATTGACTCCAGGGTATTGATATGCCTAATCCCTAATACTGACCCCAGAAATCTTCTTTCATGACTAACATAAGGCTGATGTTTGGATCAAAATTTACACGCTTTCCCTTTAAAAGAAAAACCTTCAATAAAATAAAAGTCTGTTTATAAGAATACATTTAACTTAAGATTGTGATTTATTTTATTCTTCTTTTGTCAGCATAAGAACATGCACTTCTTCACAGGCTGAATTCATGGAAAAATCAAATGATGTTGGATGGTAATTATATGAAGTTCTAGCTTGAAAATAAGGACATTGTTTATTGACAGCAGGGTACCAACCATATGTCTCATATACATATCAAAAACAGTTCTCTGTTGTTCTTGCTGCAATTAAGGCATGAAGGTAATGTCTGAAACTAATTGCCTACATCGACATCCTACATAAAGCAGAGGATCATATTTCTTGGAAGATTGTCCGCAGTCTTTGAATGCGACAGTGTTTCAGTGACTTCCACCTGCTGTGTAAAACCTCTGTTTTCAGTTGGAGGTGTGTGATGCAGCAAGGACAATCAGGCTGTCATGAGACCAGGAAGACAAACTGTAGCTCTAACAGAGACCGAATCAATTTATTCCACTGAGCCAAATTATTACTACAGATAATATTAAATTGTTGTTGGAGATAGAAAGGGCACACTGTCCCTTCAGAGCTGAACCCCCCCTCCCCCACCCACCCTTAAGGCTTCTTTTAAACATATGCATTACAGCAAATACAGAATGTCCTAAAGGAATTTTGTGGGCTTCAGACAGACTACAAATATAATATTCATAATTATAAAAGAATGAATGCCCTGAAATCACTTCATGGGCTAATTTCTGTCTGATCACGTCTCCAATAAATTAACAACTAAACTAAACTTTAACCAGTTAGCTGGAGGAACAGAAACCCAAATCTTCCAGAACAGAAACTTAACTTCAGTTTGATGTGCTTTGCTCTAATTTTGTCATCTTTAAGTGGATTCAAATGCATTTTTTTTTGTAGATTTCTAATGTGAGTTTCACATTTGTTCTGCAGCACATTTTAAAGGTGCCATGACATCAAATTTCACTTTTCTGGGGTTTTGGGTGTATAATATGATCTGTTGTGCACTGATGAGGCCATGTGAATGTCCAGAGTGAGAATCAAAGTTCCTGTTTATGGTCTGTCAGCTTTGTCTCTCTGCTCAGAAGCAGTTGAATCAGACAGCAGCCTATCATTCTACGTAGTTCTATCATTCTACGTAATTTAATTGCTCCAATAAGAGCACACTATCAAGTAAACAGCCCCCCCCCCTCCCTCTCTCTCCTAACGGTCTATGCATCGTCCGCTCCCCCCTCCCCCTCCCTGTCTGATTCAGCTTCGTGTATGGAGCTAGTAGTAACTTCTGTGCAGTCAGGTCTGGGTTTTCAAATAAATGGATTTAAAAGAAAACTTCTGCAGCAACACTGAGGGAGGGGGCCACAACCTTGTCATTACCTGTAAGTTTATTTATTTTCTAAATGCTGTCTTGTCTGATAAACGTAGCTCACTGTCTGAAGTGCCCATGTTGCTAGCAGTTAGCCTTTAGCAAAGTCCGACCGCAGCTTGACCTAGATTCTCCAAACAAAGTCATAGCCAAATAAGGTGTAGCCAATCAAAATGAAGTCAACGTGGTCTCCGGGTAAAGCTGCATATCATCACCGGACCCAACTGTATTACTGAGGAAGTGAGGTCTGGCGTTTCAAAACAATACTCTGCTGTAAAAAATGCCGTTTTTTTCTTTGGAGTATTTACATAAACAGTAATGCCAACAACATAAACTAGTTTTTAACTGCTATGTCATCACTCCTTTAAACTGATCTTGAAGTAGATTAGAAATAACTATAGTTTTGCACTCAGTATTAATGCAACTCAAACGGACTGTCGGACTATCCAGCACATAGACATTGACCTAATGGAAGTGATGTTTGCCAACCGCAATAAAGTATCAAAATGAAGAAAAAGAAGGAAGTGGGGTAGATTATTGTTTGGGTCGAAGGGAAAACAAAGCAAATAGCACATGTTTGAAGCAGCCGAGGTCAAAACAATGATGAAAAAAACTGGAGAATGTGTAGACAGAGATAGAGTAGCCTCTATAGGAAACAGAAAGATTTCCTCTTAAAGCCGGAGCTGGTATCAGGCTCAGAAACACTTTGTTATACTGGGTGAAATGGTCCTTCCATCCTGACAGTAGTCAATACATCATGTATTCATAAAAAGGAAGGAAAACAGTCAGACCTCTGTGAGAGCTGCAGTTCTGAAAAAACTCAGACCAACCCCTGACATTCACAATGAAAGGCAGGAATTGGTCATTCCCAACTTATACAGTTGTGTGAAAAAGTGTTTGCCCCCTCCTGATTTTTTTTTTTTGCATATTTGTCACACTTAAATGTTTCATATCATCAAATAAATTTAAATATGAGACAAAGATAACACAAATAAACACATTGCAGCTTTTAAATGAAGGTTTTTATCAGTAAAGGGGTAAAAAATCCAAACTTGAATGGCCCTGAATGAAAAAGTGATTGCTCCCTAAACCTAATAACTGGTTGGGCCACCCTTAGCAGCAACAACTGCAATCAAGCGTTTGTCATAACTGGTAATGAGTCTTCTACAGCGCTGTGGAGAAATTTTGTTCCACTCATCTTTGCAGAATTGTTGTAATACAGCCACATTGGAGGCTTTTCCAGCATGAACCGCCTTTTTAAGGTCATGCCACAGCATCTTCATGGGATTCAGGTGGGGACTTTGACTAGGCCACTCCCAAGTCTTCATTTTATTTTTCTTAAGCCATTCAGAGGTGGACTTGCTGGTGTGTTCTGGATCATTGTTCTGCTGCAGAACCCAAGTGTGCTTCAGCTTGAGGTCACCAACAGACGGCCGGACATTCTCCTTCAGGATTTTTTGGTAGTAAGCAGAATTCATGGTTCCATTTACCACAGCAAGTCTTCCAGGTCCTGAAGCAGCAAAACAGCCCCAGACCATCACACTACCACCACCATTTTTTACTGTTGCTATGATGTTCCTTTTCTGAAATGCTGTGTTACTTTTACGCCAGATGTAATGGGACCTAGACCTTCCAAAAAGTTAAACTTTTGTCTCGTCAGTCCACAGAGTATTTTTCCAGAAGTTTTGGGATCATCAAGATGCTTTTTTGGCTAAACTGAGATGAGCATTTATGTTCTTTTAGCTCAGCAGTGGTTTTGGTCTTGGAACTCTGCCATGCAGGCTATTTACGGCCAGTCTCTTTTCTATGGTAGAGTCATGGACACTGACCTTGATTGTTTATCCTTCTTAGTTATGATGTTTATGGACAAGTAGGATATGGAAAATCCCAAAAATCACCCTATTTTAGATAAATAAATACGACATGATAGATTTTTTGACTGAGGATTAGAAAAAGGAAAATAATAAGGTAAATCTTAATGGTTTTACCACGAATGGCATTACAGGGAAAACATCACAGAGAAATCTTCAAAAATAATCTCATAGTTTTTGGATTTTTTTTTTCTACAGTCGGTTTCAAAAAATTACTATTAAGTATGATTACCCTTAAAAAAAAAACATGTGATTAATTCCCCCAAACTTCCCACCGTTTCTGACCAATGCAGCCAAGCAGCTGCGTGTTTGTATTCTGTCTGAGTTCTGCAACAGTTCAGATACCCGACGGTAACCCGCAAAACGCTTTTCATCAGATAGAAATGACAAAAATTAATATCACGGTTAAGGTATGGGCGGATACTTATATAGTTCGGGAAGGGTGCGGTAAGAAAAAGTTTCTTTTTCGTTGGACATGACGTGTTTTAAACATCAGGCGCTGGGATCATTTCCAGCAGGCAGAGACACTGATGTGAACCAGGGGCGGAGAACACAGTTACAACCAGGGATAATGATCTTTCATGCAGGAATCTCTAAATCAAATAAATAAAGCCCCTACGTGGCAATTTGACAGAGACTACTGTGAATTTAGGCAATTAATGTGCGACGAGTGGGTCAGGTTTGACAGGGAGAGCCGCGGTTAGAGGGTCTCGGTTCGGGCGGATGCGGGTTGGTAAACCTGCAGAACTCTGATGTGCACACGGCTGCACACCAACTGATGGTCGGCGTGCCCAAACAAAAAGAGGATGCAACTACTTTTTAAACTTTCGACAGACAGATTATTGCAGAATAGGTAGACATTTCCTGCATTATGAACGTCTGACAGACCAGAGATTAACATTTTCGTCCAGTCTCGTCAACGAAAATTTTTACACGTCTTGTCATGTTTTAGTAAGCATGGAGACATGTTTAGCTCGTCATTGTCTCGTTATCGTCATGAAAAAAAGGGGAGTCAATGAAATGATTTCATCATCGTCATCGTTAACGAAAACAACACTGGTCTTGGTCTTGGATCTTGGTCTCACAATGTCTCGGACTGGTCAAGCGGTCTTGAAGGAATTTGTAACCTATAATTTCCTGGCAGGTACTGTTTTTTTTTATATACACCCCTTCAAGTACCAATCAAGTACCAAATAATAACATCTCATATTCATGGTAAGCAGCTGAACCCAATATGGTACTTAAGTTCTACAATTCATGAAAAATGGCAAAAAAATAAAGGTTTTTTTGGTCCCCGTCTCGAGCTGAACCAGTCTTGGTCTTGAGTTGGTCTGGCTTGGTCTTGTCTTGGTGTTGACACTCTCTGGTCTTGGTAGTGTCTTGGTCTCGGTTTAGGTGGTCTTGACTACAATCTAGTGTGCATAGAAGTTCTGGAATATTTTTGATCTCTTGGTAGCGGGGTGTGGAAACTGATGACCTTATGAGTCGGTCCGTTGTTAGAGCATTCATGTTCTCTTTGACTCTTACATGCTTTCAGCGTTCTTGTTCTGAGGCTTTAAGAAGTAAACCTCCTGTTGAGATCAGTTGGTTTTGCCTGTTTTTATCCGTGTGGAAGAAGAATCTTCTGTCTGTACAGATAAAAACAGTTTCTCGCCCTTTTCCTTCCATAACTGCAAGCAGGTTAAATCTTCTGAAAAGCGAGTATGTCTTACACCGCATCAAAAATAAAATAAACTTCAGATGCCCCAGAGTTCCTCCCAAAACTGACATAAATAGATTTTTAAAAGATGCATAAAGAAAACTGAGCAAATGAAAGAGTGATTCAACCTGCAGGTCTGCATCACAGCTAAATACTAAATGGGAGAGCTTGACTTCTTATTTACTGAATCTATGGGAAGAGTGCTTCAATTTCTTCACTGATTTGTTCTGCTTGTCTGAAACTGCAAGAGTGTATGGGCCAGATTGATATTAAATGAACACACTATTTCATAAAGATAAAGCATATCGCTCCCACATATTGTGCAATTTCCTGCATAGCAATACGTAACTCACAGAATTAAGCACAGGATTACAATTATAATCATGATTCGGTATTCACGCTCAAAAATAAAATACTGACCCTAATAAGTGAAAACAATCACCGAGTGGGGATGGAGGTGTTGTCCTGTATCTCCGCTGCCATGAAGCAAAGGCCAGAACAAGTTCCATCCAGATGGGACCACTGAGACAAACGACCATGCAGAAGCACAATAACATCAGATATAATCAGGGAAACATATTCAGCCTCAGAGAGAACATGCAAACTCCACACAGAACGTCCACAAGTCTCAGTTGGGATCCTTCTTGCTGCGAAGCAACAGTATTAATTACCGTGATTGTGCTGTTAATTTAATCAATCATTAATTCATAATGATACATGAATTATTTTCATTTGTTATAAAATCTGTAGATTTAAAACCAGTGCATCCAGATTAGCATGTGGTCTAACGAGACCCTGATGAGACCAAAAGTCAGTGAACTAACTGAGACTTAACAACCACAGCTCCTTCAAGTCCTGTAGCTTACGAGCTTGAGCTGCACTATTTTATATATTATACAGGGGGTGGGCTTTTTTGCTAAAGTGTGTCACTGGGTCTGACTATACAGACAAACCCAGGAGGGACGGTTCTGGCATGGATAGCCGTTTTGAGTTTGTGATCATTTCATGGAATCACCATCAAAGTGTAAAGAGAACTGCTTCTGGGTAATAACAGAAATTTTAAAGGAAAGGTTGAGACAAACAGTTTCAAGAAAAACTTGAAGTTTGCTGGAAAACTCATTCTTAGTTATATTTTACAAGTATTTCTAAGTTATGTGACTCATAATAAGTTTGCTTCATCTGAGATGTGACTCAAAACAATTTCACAGTAAAAACTCCTGGGTCAAAGTAACCCAGAAATGAATTGGTCCCTTCTTAACCCAGCGATGGTTCAAAAATAACACATTATTTTTGACCGACTGCTGGGTTAAAGGGACCAATTATTTTGGGTTACTCTGGCCCAGAAAATCGGGTTCTTTTTTTGACCCAACTTTCTGGTTGAATATTTGACCCGGAAGTTGGGTTATAGTTCACTACAATGTTGGTATTTGTAACCCAGAAGTTGGGATGTATAGCTACAGTTGGATCTACAGTGTTAGGTGGTTATTTTAACCCAGAAGTTGGGTCAACAAGATTTTTTCAAGACTGTTCCACTTAACAAGATATTTAAGATGCATAAAAACAAGTTCCTGTATCTTATTCTTTAGTGATTATGTCTTACATTTGTCTTATTTTGAGTAGTAATGAGATATTTTGACTAGGAACTAGATAAATATACTTGGTAAGATTTTGAGTTTTTGCAGTGGTGATTATTGTTCCTCACACACTAACTCCTTTTAGTTGAGTAATTATCTGCTGAAAGTAATTCTTGATGTTGTGAACCCAACAAATCAAAAAGACATAAACCAGCCAAGGAGTAACAGTCCTTCAGCATGTTGGAAATTTGGACTGAATCTATCTAAGGTTTGTGTGGATAAAAATTTGGGTACACATTGCACACACAAAAAAATTTATAAACAGCGAGCAAAAAGAGGTTGCATCTTTCAAAGGTGCTAAATATTGTGTTTTATCTTACTTCTCTTGCTCCACAATAAACAGTGACAGATGATAGAAACAGCTGATAGAAAGGCAAGCAGCAGCTGACAGGCGACGCAGCGCGCAGTGATATGAACAGGGGAGAAAATGGTGCCATGCGATTGCACAGTCTTAATTTTTGTGGCCTTGATTTTGTGATTCAACATTATCACCCTTCGAACCCATGTTGATATTTGAAGCGAAGCCATACACACTGCAAAACAGTCTATCTGACCAAGTCTTACAGTCTTATATTCCACATAAATTGTCTTAACTATTTCAGTTTGGGAGAGTAATATACTTGACAAGACCAGAATGTGTAAGATTATGATCGAGATTTGAGAGTAAGGCCTTTTATTTCTTATTTTAGTAAGTGAATCTTAAAACTGGATATTAAGTTAAATTCTCTCACTAAAACACTGTTTCAGATCACTTTGTGTCTTTCGCTCCCAATTTTAACTGTAAAAACTTGATTTAAGACCTTGTTTTCTGAAGTTGGGGGCAGGTCACTATCAATGCACTAACGCTGTTGGTGAGGAAGCCAGACAACTTCATCTCAAAAAATCCCAACTTTCCTCTTTAAACCAATGAAATGAGCCCTGAAGTAGCAGCTGAGAGTTTAGAGACCCTGGATCGATCTAGGGGGGCGTCCACACGCCAAAGTGCTACAAAACCATAAAACAATTTAAGAAATCTGCCCCCTCATCCTCAGAAACCAGGGATTAGCCTCCTGAAACCGGTCATCTCTGAAACCTGGTTCCAAAATTGGAAAGGTCTGAAACCTCGATGGGTTTGTGTTTCATGGGGACTGTGTAACCAGGCAAGGAAGGGAAGGGTAAAGTTATTGAAAAAAAATTCCAGCAGCAATGGCGTCGGTGAGCGACTGTTTCAACTAGAAAACTTTAGCGTTTACCTCGTAAATCTTCACCCATCTTTGCCTTTCTGCTCTTCCTTTGTTGATTTGCAGCGACACACGGTGAGTCTTTATTTGCGCATGCGCTGTGTCTTGTTCTAGGTTTGAAATGTTACTTAATCATCATAACGCCACCACAGCCTTGTATGATGTGCTACAGCGGTTTCATGGGGATCGTGAAACCTTTCCCGGATTTCTGCTATCGGTTTCACACCTAAACCGGCTTCAGCTCCATGTGGACTAGGCCTTGGTCTTAGTTTTAAAGGTCAAGCAATACTATGAAAAAAGCCATCAGTTAAAACTAGACTAGTGGGGAGACAAATAAGCAGGATGATGTGGCAGCAGGACTGAGCTGGCTGGTTATTTACTGAGGAACAGCCTCAGTAAATAACAGGATTATGTGATCAGGGCAGGAAAAAGGCTGTCTGGTGTTGCTCAAACACACACAGAAAGTGGTACATTTGTCTTTTAATCGTTTGCTCAGAGAATTGTGGTGATATGCTGTATTTATAATGTAGGTTAGATACGAGTCATTTTCTGTAAATCTGGTGGTAACAGATTCACAGAAAATCTGTTACCACCAGATTTTGTGACACCAGGTTCTGACTAGAACCAGCAGGAGAGATCATATTTCTCCTGTTCTAGCTTCTCTTCATTGGCTCCCTGTTAAATCCAGGATAGAATTTAAAATTCTTCTTCTCACATATAAAGCTCTCCATGACCAAGCTCCATTATATATTAGATATCTCATAGTTCCAGATATTCCAAGCAGAGCACTTCATTTCTCAGACTGCAGGTCTTCTTGCAGTTCCAAGGGTCTCTAAGAGTAGAATGGGAGGCAGAGCATTTGGCTGTCAAGCCCCCCTATTATGGAATCAGTTACCAATTCAGGTTGGGAGGCAGAAACCCTCTCTACCTTTAAGATCAGGCTTGAAACCTTCCTTTTTGATAAGTCTTATAGTTAGGGATGGTTAGCCATCCTGCTGCTATAGGTTTAGACTGCTGCGGGACGTTCATGATGAACTGGGCTCTTCCTCTCCATCATCTCTGCTTCTCCATGTAGAAACCTGTGACAGTATTGCATCATTAACTGTGTTCTCCTCTCTCAGCAGATCTGGCTGGATAACGTTGCAGTGTTTGTTGGTCTCCCTTTCTGTCTTCTCCCCCAGCCGGTCGCAGATGGCAGCCCTACCTGAGCCGGGTTCTGCCGGAGGTTTTCCTCCCTGTTAAAAGGGTGTTTTCCTTCCCACTGTCGCCACCCCTCCGTGCTTGCTCAGGATGGGGGATTGGACCGGGTCAAGTCAAGATTCGATCCAATCTGTTGGTTTCCTTAACTAGGCTATTATGAATCTGACCTGAACTTTTCTGTCTGTTTAAGCGCCCTGAGGTGACATTGTCATGAATGGATGCTATACAAATAAAGTTGAATTGAATTGAATTGAATTAACAGATGCGTCAGCGTGTGAATCTTCTGTAAAATGTCGCACCTGCGACTGTTCACAGGATTTACTCGTCAACACAATATTAAACCCGACGTCACTTTAAGACACACACTCAGCAGAAACACACATTATTTGTCTTTTTATTATCTGCTGAGAAGAATGTATTTAACAGCTGTCCAAACTTTCCATCTCTGCTTTTACTTGCAGCAATTAGTCGAACCAGGGAGAACATCCATATAAAAGGGTTTGAGCTTTTTCTGAAGCTTGCTTTGCCTGAACATTTGTAGGTATTTATCAACCAACATATTTAACATAATCCCTGATATAGATTTTTATGCCAAAGTGTCACATTAATATAGAGAAAACTGCCAAATTAGTGGCAGATCCCTGTCAGACAAACTGAGGTAAGAGTAGAGAATTTTCCTCAAGATGTCAACAACTATACTGTTGGTGCGCAGTTACCCTCGTGAGCTCACTTTTAAGTGAAAACCTCACTTTTCACTTAAAACGCCTGGAAAAAAGCACACCTTAAGTTAACTTAAAGCTGCTCTTTAACCATTATGAGTACAAATATGGTTGAGGGCTCTTTTGATAGGCAATACTCTGAATTTTTCCCCCAGCACTTAGAATTGGTCGACCACTGGAACTGAATAACAGGGGTTTAAATAGAGTGAAACTAATAAGTTTTATGTCAGCCTATTTTGTTTTTTCATAAACATTTGCCTTCAAAATGACTTTAAGTTTAGGTGGCAGACTGGAAAATACAATGAGGGCACAGCTTGAAGTCTTTTCTACTGGCAGTTCAAATTTGATTGTCATACAACACGAAATAAGTATTTTACAGAGATTTTTTTCCAAAGATAGGACCAGGCGAACCAAGTGTGTGCCATCTGGAGACCCTTGGTAACCATTAGTAATATATTGGCTTTCACTCTGGAAAGCTTTAACTTACAGTCATGATTTTAGGCTCAAATGAAAGGCTCCAGTTGGGACGATCTTATCCTACATCAAGATTTATTGTATTACTGATAAAAAGTAACAGAGAACAAACACATTTTTTCTCCTATAAACAAAACTTCTCCTGCATGAGCAGCATCTCTTTTGCACAGCAGTAAAGCTCTAAGTGGGTTAGGGGAAGGCCTAACCCATCAACCAGCATATCAGTGTATTCACAGTTCTATTGGCAATTCAGTCTGTCAGTCATTTGTAAAATTCACTGCACGTGGCTTCAGCTTAAGACAAAGGAATAGAGGCAGGCAATTTTTCACACACCTGTCTTCATTGGCTGTTGTGCCATTAAGGGAGAGTAAAACCACTTAGTAGCTAACAGGATGCGGCTAACTGGCACTGTGGTGGGAAAGATATGGAAAATTTGTGCATCAGATGTATATTATAAATGCTTAACGGCCTTGATAAGTGGGCCTTTATGGATGAAAGACTGGCTGTAGAACAACTATTTTTCTGGAATACTTTCACACTGGACCTTTGCTGATGAAATAGCATAGTTTTTATTTGCAGTATCACCTGTTACTGGACTACACTACTGCTTCAAAGGTAAAATACATCAACTTTTGTAGTTGTTGCTGGTTTGAAATAAGTGTTTTTCACTGAATCTACAGTTATGACTGCAGCCTGGAATGGTTTAGATCATTGAAATTTCAAGAATCTCAGCTTTCCAATGGTGTATAACATGTATAACAGGTACTTAGAATGTACACTGAGCAAATGAGTATTTATGAAAAATACATGGCGTTGCGTGGGCGGCACGTCTAAAATAACAACAGGTTAATAGGTGTAAACACCTTTATGTGTCATGCAGCTACTCCAATTAAAATGTAGGAAAACTGCCAGCCGAACACCTACAGTCATAGAGC
>JALJCO010005084.1:0-26593 GCA_023101725.1 Atherinomorus stipes
TACAGGGGGAATGGGATCAGAATAAACGCATGGCAAAAGCGGTCACCGGGTCAGAAATACTTCTGGCTTGGTCACACCTGGTGGTTGGAGCAACTTCTGTCTGGTTCGCTCCCGGGATCTGATCTTTAATTCCTTCCCGTATCGAGTGTACCACGATGGTTCTGTATCCTTTATTGCGAGGCATAAGCAGGGGGGTCCGTGAGCATGAGCATGGCATGCGTGTTTATTGCCCAGGGGTCCCCCGCTCCACGTCCAAAATAACTTAGGTGTGGTTCCAGCTTGATCCCTCGCGGGTCCCGACTGGGAGGGCCTCCAGTCGTGGCAGTTCAGCCTTCTTAGGTCTGGGTTCACTCGCTCCGTCAGCTCCAGTCTGTTCGGCCATCTCTCGTGCTATTTTGAGGGCTGTTTTAATTTCCTTGGAGGCCCCAAACTGCGAGCCCTCTCCGACGAGGCTGGGGGTCTGAGTGCCACGCCCGTCACCCATCCGCTCCGGGGTTCGGTTTCCTCAGATCAATGCCTCCGGCTCCTGCTCTTCCTCTGTGTCATATTCTAGGTTTCCTGGCTGGATCAGCCTCGTCTTCTTCTTCTTGCTCCAATTTCAAAAGTGGGGCAGGGGCCCGTAGGCTGGGGAGTTTGCGGTCCATGCGGCCCTCAGAGGTGCAGTCCAGGCTGCGGCTCTGGCTTTGCTGTTAATTAACTTGGGTTCACAGCCGGTGTTTTTTCCTAACATCTTGATTATGGGATCGTAGTCCGGGTGGGGACTAACAAGCCCCTGGATGGTGTATGAGGTCAGTTGCTTCACCGTGCGTCTCCACCATACGACCCACAACATCAGGAATTGCTTCAAACTGGAGGGGGGAATGAACTAATACCCACTTGCAGCCTGTTGAGGGTCCTTCTTTCAGAGAGGATCATATCTCCGGCACGGAGCTTGAGCAATTCCCCCATGACCACACCTGGGCTGCTCCACAGGTTCTTCCATCTGTTAATTCTCTCTTCCGTCCAATTGTGTATCCCTCCGACCAGGGGCAGTACCATCACAGGGATTTTGGATGGCTCTGGTTGGGTAGGCTCATCCTGGTCTGACTGATACTCTTCCTCACTTTCCCCCTCATCTACGACTGATACGGCACGGCTGGCTTGACTTCCTTCTTCTACGGCTTCAGTGGTCCCGGGGTCTCCTGGTCCACCAGGCGGTGGTACTGGATTACTCTTCCACAGGTCCTCCTGTCTTGTACTCCACTTTATAGGTTTGACGTTGCCGTCGTGGAGTCCTGCAATAAGCCCCGCTCGTGAAGCCAGTGTCGCTATCAGTGCATCATAGTTGGGGCTCGGGCTGATTAGGAAAGTTAATTTATACTCCCCCAGGTCGATTAGGGTTTTTCTCATCCACTCTATCCAGGGGTCCAGTCCCACTGCGGGTCCCTGAGGGGACCGTATAACCACTAGCCAGATGCCGGACCTCTCCAGCCTGTCAGAAAATGCAGGGACCCGGGGTCCCCCTCGAGACACGCGTGGGCCCGTTCTGTAGATTCCCAGGTATCAATCCACCTCTTCCTTACTTTACTGGACCAGTCCATGTATGAGGTTCCATATGGTATGATGCCAACGGAGACCCTGGTTTTCCCCTCCACATTGGGCAGGATCACCGGCGCTGTTTCTCCCTAGGGGTCCCAGGCGGGTGGGCAGAGGGTCCTGGCCCCTCTGTTCCTTCAGGGTGAATGTCACCCGGCATCGTGGTTGGGTAGGGGTCTGGGTTGTATTGAGGGTCTGGCAGGAGCCCCTGCCGGGGACCTCTCGGCTCGGTCAGGTCGTTTAGGAGGGGTTCTTGGCCCCCGTCCAGTTGTTCGGCTTGGCTCTGTTCTTCTGAGGTTGCCATGGTTAGGGTTTACTCTTTTTAGTGGCGTTTGCTCTGGGTCTCGAGTTGCTGCTGCGTCCAAAGCCCTCCCTTGGGCCTGTCGGGCGGGGATGGAGGCCCAGCGGTGGTTGTTCAGCTCAGTCGGTGGGAGATCCTTGAGGGACCCTTCCACTTCACCTTAACCGACCTAAGCTTGTTATTCTGTGGCCTATTCTCAGGTGACACAGTTCAGCGGGACCTTTCAACCAGGTCCCCTGCTAATCAGGGTCAGTGATGGGGCAACTTACCCCACACTGTACCGCGGACAGTGCGAATCCTTGCGGGCCACTCCCTGCAACACCGTCGGCCCCAACCAATATCCAGGGGTGCGGCTGCCCAGGGAGTGTCAGACCCACACGTCCAGTTGGTGTGAACCCCTGTGGTGTACCCCAGCAAGCTGCAACCTCCGAGAAATAATCCACGGTCCAGCTCCTCTGGGCGTACGGGGTACCACACGTACCAAAAACCCAATAAAAACCTTTACGGTGTGCCCCCGATGGCAGACACACCCAACAGCACCGCGGTCCCTCAATACTCCCGGGTGCGGTAGCTGAGGGTGTTGGGTTGGCACACCGCCCAAAAATCAGGGTCCAGTCCGTTAAAGTCCTAGGGCATCGTTGCCCCACGTTGGGCGCCATATCTGAAAACCCTCGATCCGTGGATGGTATAAATCGGGAAAACCAGCTCTCCAGTAACGGGTCTAGTCAGCTAAAAGTCCCCAAAGGGTTATTAACCCCAGTGGTTTGACTCATAAGCCAAATCTAAGCTGGTGGCGGGGACAATTCGTCCGGACAACTAACTTCCTTAATTCAATAAGGTCTGCCCCTCTACAGCTGCGAGTCTCTCACGGGTGAACAACCCTTTTCCCCGGACCCCCTCAATCAGCTACCTTATCTCATCGAAAGCTTATCCCCTAAACGTTTTCCGAGCACTTGTTCAGATCCGGAATATTTAACATCCAGGAAAGTACAGGATGCTGGGACATGTTAATAGGCTAAAACCAACCTGTTAGGACCATTTAAAGTTGTTAAAATAGGCAGGAAATTACCTAGACCACTTCACTTCCCTCAATGAGGGTAGCAACCATCGAACTGTGAAAACGTGAAATAATCACTAATTATTCTTCATGCAGGTTAAATTTATTAAAGCAATTTAGCAGGGGATGACAAGGAATAAACAGCTTAAAATAATCAAAAGAACAATCAAGTAACAATTTATAAAACCCAGTATAAATGAAATAATCATCTGTCTCCAACACCTTAATCTAATTGTGGGTTCTGATTCAGTAAAACAATCAAAAATGGGATAACTGAAATTAAATCCGGTAATAAAAAGTCCAATAATCAAAGAAAATCCAACAATTCCCAAATTAATCAATATAATCTCTTCATAATCCAACATCTTAACTTCTCCATTCTGTGTAAAAGGTCTCACAATTTAAGCCTAATTATCTCTCAGTCTACCTTTAAATGTTGAAAGTCCTTTGGAAACTCAAAGCTGATAACCCCTTAAAAAATTTAGGAGAGTGGTTCAAAGTCCAGTGTCCGTGGCCTCGGATCGGACCTCGAATCCACTTGTGTGCCCCAGTGACAGCTGTCCTGGACCCTCCGTCCTGAGGGTCCAAACTGCCACTGTTAGAAGCACTTAGGCCAATGCTATCAGTCCAGAAGCTAAAATCCTTTTCAGTTGAAAGTTGGTTGAGATTACGTCCAGATCTGGTGTTAAAAATCCAACTGAAAAATAAGCTTTCTGTCCGATTCCTTCAGATGGTGAGGATGCATCCTGCCTCTTCAGATCCACCGAACGTATCTGCTATAATAGCACTTTAGAAGGTATCTTTTATCACCTTGGTTGAAGGGTGATCACAAGGCCCGGTCTGGTCCATTTGATTGGCTTGAACAATGGATCCTTCCAGAACGATGACTTAATGTCATGTGTTGTTTACTGCTAAAAGTTAGGGAGTTTCCAAGTTCCCCTTTCTTTGGCGCTGCAGAGAGCTAGGGAGTGTCCAAGTTCCTCTTTTTGCTGGTTACTCACTGTTTTAACAGACTTCAGCTGTTGTTTTTCAAATCCTACCTCGGGTTATGCTTAGTCACTCTGACTTTTATATTCTTCTTATATTTCAGACAATTGATTACATTTATCACACATCATTTCATTATTTCAGTCATATTTCTATTATCTGCTTCAATACTCTCCTTTATGCTACCCCATTCGCAGGGCGGGGGTAGGAACTTAAAACCAGCTCTCCCTGTGTTTAGCAGTTCCTTCATTCTGACTTCATATATTGTCAGCAACCCTTGATTTAGCGATCAATAATTACATGTTTACTCATTTGTTGTACACAACGATATATGTAATACATTTCTGTGATTAATAACTCATTTTCTTATGCTCAAAACTGCCATCAAAAGTCTCTGCTGGCCTGTAGGTCAAAGGTCAGAGTGTGGACTGAGTGGGGACTGGCTCCTGCAGACCTCAGATTTGAGCTCCGTTGACAAGTTATAGACAGCTAGATGCTGTGATGTCATAGACCCCATACAGGTATAAACAACTACCATGCTGTGATGTCACAGACATCATAGAGGCATAAACAACTACATGCTGTGATGTCATTGACATCATAAAGGTATAGACAGCGACATGCTGTGATGTCATAGACATCATATAAGGTATAAACAACTACATGCTAGACATGATACAGGTATAGACAGCTACATGCTGTGATGTCACAGACATCACAGAGGTAGAAACTACTAAACGCTGTGATGTCATAGACATCATAAAGTTATAGACAGCTACCCACTGTGATGTCATAGACATCATAACACGTATATATATATATATATATACAAATACTGTACACCTGAAGGTGCAAGCGAGAAAGAAACCTTATGTTAAGTGTGAGAACAAATTTGATTTGATAACAGCTGTCACATTTATTTTCTTTAGGCTCACCCATATTATTTTTTTATAGATTTATTGATTTACATGTGGCTTTTATTTGTACAGTGATACTGTTTTCTGTTAAGAACTATTTTTCCTTGGCGGAAGGATTTGAGTTAATGTGAGTAGTCTGAATGAGACGCTGAGGTTGGAACTCAGAGTTGAATAAAGTGGATCCTCCTGAGAAGTCACTCCGGTCTCTTCATATGCTGTGTTACCCACGACCTTCAAATATTTATAACACCGATCAGAAACTATAAAAGATATAGGTGTTATACAAAGGCCATAGTTTTAGATGTTTAGCAAAAGATGTCTAGCATCTTTTTTTTTCTTTTTAATAACTAGTTAAAAGAATAAAAAAGATGCTAGATGTTTTGCAAAAAAATTGAGGGTGGAAACATCGCGTATAGATGTAGGTATTGTATTCCAAGTTTGCGAGGTACGGTATGAGAACCATGAGAACCGGCATGAATGTCCAAAAGTGCTTTTCCTAAATGGCACCAGGCAGTCACCCCTGGAACTGGATCTGGTCGACCTGCTTGAGTTTTCTTTTTTCTTTATGAAGTCCTTTAACGGGGCAGGGACCAAACCATTAAAGTGTTTTAAAAGGCGGCTCCATATCCCCGAGCTTTGACAGTAAGATCACTATTTTGGATTTTTTTCTCGCCAAAACACTTTGTTACTCAACAAAAACTAAACTGGCTACAATTAACTTCCATTAACAACTTTACTCCAAGTAGTTTTCACACAAAAACATTTTTATGATGCAGAAAAACTCCTTAAAGGCTGATGAAAAGATTTATTTCACAATATAAAATCTACTTTAAAAAAAAAAATAGTGCAGGAAAACTCCAGAAATGCAGTAAAAATAGAAACAGGATAAACCTGAGCTACTTTAGAATAAATTTCAGTAAATGTTTTGGAACTCAGTTTCTGAACATCACTTTCTGCCCATAGATACGTGTCACGAAAAGGCAGCGTGGACGATGTGGACATAAAAAAGAATAGTTTAAAAATAAACGGCTCACAACTGAGATCCGATTCTCATCGGTCAGTTAAAAGAGCCGTTCAAAAGAATCAATTCGTTCATGAATGTCACATCTCTAAAAAACCCAAACTTGGCAGCCACTCACAACAAAGCGTCCTCCTCTAAAAGAAACGTCTTGTAGATATATACCGCTTAATAAAGATACCTCTCCAACAGTGTAACTGCAAGTGCTCCCTTTATTTATTTATTTGAGCTGCATATTTTTCCTGTTTTTATATTTCATGTAGCACTCTTTGCTTTAACCAGATAGCTGCTGCACATGGAAAGCTTGTAAACATATCCCTTTGCATAAATATGTAAAATCACATGCAAAAAATGGTGCACTCTTTAGATGGAGATCAATCAAGTACATGAAATACGCACCATCTAATCTACCGAAAAAAACATAATATCTAACCAGCCAATCACACGACAGCAACTCAACACATCGGCTGTGTCCAAATCTGAGGGCTGCGTCCTTCCAAGGCCGAATTTGAAGACGGTTTGCGTCACAGCGATGCGTTCAAGGCCATCCAGATTCAAGGCTCCTTCAAATGCAGCCTACAATGTAGCTTTATTTTCCCCAGATTATAAGGACGCTCCAGTGTTTCCTTCGTGGCTAATCCTTACCCAAGATGCATTGTAGGCTGAATGAGACATTCTACAGCAGAGGTGTCTAAATTCAAGACATTTTCATTTTATTTATTATATGATTTTATTAATGTGTACAAGTAAAGGTACAGTATGAAAGAAATAGTGACATCTAGTGGTAAAGATGGGTATTTGAGAGAAAATATGTTTTCTTTCAAATGACTTCATATTCTAAGCACTGTTGTGAATGTATGGTGGCCATTAATGGCCAAAGTTCTCCCAGACAAAGATGTTTCCATCTGTGAGTGGATCCAGTGGTCTCAGGTGACTCAACTGAATAACTTTTTTTTTTTTTTTATGTCTTTTAAGACATTACTGATCCCAAACAGTCTATCTCCCATTAATCAAAGCTGGTGCAGCAGTTTTAAAGTTCAGAAGGTTCTTAGTTCACACACATTATTTTCTCCATTCAGGGACACCGTAGTAAAAATGGTGGAACAAATATGGCAGCCTCCATATGTGCACAACAAGTAGATATAAATGACTCATTCTAAGAAAATAGACATATAACAGTTATTCTAGTGCAGCAATTACACATCAATAGAAACAGAGTTTTGAATTATATATCTCATTTTCCTGCCATTGATCTTTGAATTTTTACAAATTGTACCTTTAATATTAGTCTTTTATTTGCCATTGTCCATGACATTAGCTAAAGTTAGCATAAGACTCCTGAAACATTGTAAGCTTTACAAAATAAATGTACCTGGATTTGATTTTCTCTCCGCCAGAGTAATAAAAAAAACACCGCAGACGATGTTAAAGCTGCTGTATCTCCTATAAAATGAGTAGAACAATGGTAAGACGATATTTTGAACCTCCATTTTGTTTTGGTTTAGCGCCGTCACAGTTGCTAGGCAACAGGAGATATGCCGAGGAGGCTAGACCGTCCAAATTTAACAGCCTGTTACTTCCACCTTACGCTGACTAAGGAGAACCCGGCCCACGCAGACCAGGTAGGACATGTCCTTCAAAGGACCAACCCCTTGAATTTGGACTCAGCCATGGTCATGTGGACGTGATGAAGACGACCTGCTGAAGTTCAACCAGAGCATCAGGATGAGGAAGAAAGGAGGTTTAATGGTTGTTGGTCTGAGTCTTTACTGGGATTTCCACCACAAGCACCTCTAGTTTCCAGGTCTGAAGAAGAGAAAATCTCCAGTAGCAGCAGGTGTCTGGACCAGGACGCAGAAGACCAGACCGGGTGTCTGGACCAGGACACAGAAGACCAGACCGGGTGCCTGGACCAGGATGCAGCAGAAGACCAGACCGGGTGTCTGGACCAGGATGCAGCAGAAGACCAGACCGGGTGTCTGGACCAGAATGCAGAAGACCAGACCGGGTGTCTGGACCAGAATGCAGAAGACCAGACCGGGTGTCTGGACCAGGATGCAGCAGAAGACCAGACCGGGTGTCTGGACCAGGACGCCGAAGACCAGAACGGGTGTCTGGACCAGGATGCAGCAGAAGACCAGACCGGGTGTCTGGACCAGGATGCAGGAGAAGACCAGACCGGGTGTCTGGACCAGGACGCAGAAGACCAGACCGGGTGCCACTCCTGTCAGCTAAGAACAGGAAACTGAGGCTACAACTCACACAGACTCACCAGAACTGGACAATAGAAGATGGAGAAACGTTGCTGGTCTGATGAGTCTCCATTTCAGCTCCACATTCAGATGCGAGGATCAGAATCTGCTGGAAACATCATGGAAGCATGGATCCATCCTGCATTGGATCAAGGCTTCAGGCTGCTGATGGTGGAATGGTGGGGGCAGGTTTTCTCGTGGTGGTTGAACCACCACAGCCTGCCTGAGTATTGTTGCTGACCATGTCCATCCCTTTATGAGCACAGTGGAGCATCTTCGCATCAGTATGGAGCAAAACCTCTGAGGAATGTTTGCAACACCTCGTTGGATTTATAACACCAGGAATTAAAAACCAGGTCCAACCTGGTACCAGAAGGTGAACCGGGTTAAGTGGTTGGCAGGGTTCTTGTAGGTTTCAGCAAGTTTTTCAAGACCTTTATTAATCAAATTTAAGACCAAAAATAATACAGTACCAGAAACATTCAAATGATCACAGAAATTAAAACCTTTTTGATTAATTTAGCAATCAAACATTTCCTGTCATTAAAAAAGAGGCTAAAGAAATCAAATACTTAAACTGGTATGAAAACTGTACTCTCTTAATGACAGTAATACCAACACGACACTAATATCTGACTATATCCTGCCGTGACACTGAGACTGTCACACATGAGATTTTTGTAACAAAAACTGAGGAAGAAAACTTTAAACCATTAGTACAAGTAGTTTAATTTGTAGTTTAATCATCACGTACTAACACTCGTATCAGAGCCTCTTAGAAAGACGGACAGAACCAACTTCTGATTGCTGCGTTTTATTCAGCGTAATCTACGTGACCAATCCTGCTCGTGAATGAATAAAAGTACAAATTTAAGACATTGGAAGTAAAGCTGGCAGTTTTTAAGGCATTTTAAGGCCTTAAATTTAAAGTTTAGAATTTTAGACTTTTTAAGACCCTGCAAGGACCTTGGGTCTGTGAGTGTTAATCAGTCTAAACTTAGCCATGAAAGAGCAGATTGTTTTAAAGGTACAGTATGTAAGAATTACTGACATCTAGTGGTAAAGATGGGTATTTGAAATAAAAGATGTTTTCTTTCAAATGACTTTATATGCTAAGCACTGTTCTGAATCTACGGTGGCCGTTAGTGTCCAAAATTCTCCCAGACATAAAGATGTTTTCATCTGTGAGTGGATCCAGTGGTCTCAGGTGTAGCTATGACTGTACAATAAGAAACTACTTTTAATGTCTTTTAAGACATTACTGATGCACGGATGCACAATATAATCAGCCCCCTATCGGTATCAGCCTATATCAGCCTTAAAACTAAGTATCGGACATCGGCCACCCCACAGATATTTAACCGATCAGCCTACTGTTTCTAAAGTCTAAAAACAAAGCAAAACACTTCTTCCTCTTCTTCTTCAAAAGCTTCTTTTTAGCAGATTTTAAAACTTCTTAAGACTAAGGGTGAGAAACAATATCGGTACACTGAAAAATCGCGATATTTTCATTTGCTTTTATTTAAACATTTAAAAACGCAGGGGGGGGGAAGGGGAGGGGGGGGGGAGCCCGGAGAAGGGGCAACCCGGGGGAGGGGAGGGAAGCCCACCAAGGGGTATTGATCTACTTTACTAAAAATCTTGCGATATTTCATCTTCTGTTACAAAATTTCGCAAGAGTTCACAAAAATTTTGCGATATTTTCATATGCTGATATATTGACATTTAAAAATACGGTATCGATCTATTAAACTAACAAAATCTTGTGATATTTCATCGTTCTATTACAAAATCTCGAGAGAATTCACATAAATTTTGCAATATTTTCATAAACTTATATTGACATTTAAAAACGCAGTATCAATCCATTATACTTACGAAATCTCGAGATATTTCATTGTTCTGTTACAAAATCTTGCAAGAATTCCCGAAATATTGTAAGATTTTGTGACAGAACGATGAAATCACGCAATATTTTGTAAGTAAAATAGATCGATACAGCGTTTTTAAATATCGATTTGATAATGGCATATGAAAATATCGCAATATTTCAGTGTATACATTTTTTGTCGGAAATGATAACAAAACTGCTATCTGCAATGACTGCTTATTTTTTTCAGCTTTGATATCGGTATCGCTATCGGTTACCAGCCACATGAGTTTTAAAATATCCGCATGTAGGATATCGGCCAAAAGTCTAATATTGTGAATCCCTAATTACTGATCCCAAGCACTCTACATTTAAACAAAGCTGGTACAGCAATTTTGAAATTTAGAGGGTTCTCACTTCACACACATTGTTTTGTCCACTCAGGGACACCGTAGTAAAAATGGTGGAACAAATATGGCAGCCTCCATATGTGCACCCCCAGCAAGTAGATATAAATTACTCATTCTAAGAAAATAAAGACATAATAACCATTCAAGTGCAGTAATTGCACATCAATTGAAAACAGTTTTAAATTATATCACATTTTTCTGCCATTGACCTTTAAATTTTTACATACTGTACCTTTAAGGAAATCAGCAACATTAAGACAAAAACAGCTTTCTAGCTCTTGTTCAGGTGTCAGAACGTCTGGTTGGATCCAGACTGGGAGCATGTAACCAGTCCATGCCTGATGGTGGCTTATCTCTGGTTCAGTGACCACAGAGGAAACATTCTCCACTCAGTTCAGCTTTATTCAAGTTGTGTTTAAACTCAGTAACACCCAGATGTTTTCTTTATCACCTTCTGAAAGCTCTCCAACATCAGCACGTTTTACGAAACATGAATGCTTTTCCCAACACGAATCTGACAGAAAGCGGTGATGTTGAGTCAGGGAATATGGCTTTAACTGTATCAAATATACAAACAAATAAATAGTTTACTTTGGAGTGTTTCTGTTAAACTGCTTTGGAGACAGATAAAAGGCACCGTTGGTGTTACTAGTAAAATTCTGCACAATAAAAGGTTTCTTTTACAATCACATGTGGAAAAGATGAAACTTGAAACACCGGTGATCTCCTGAGAGTCTGATTTCTGATCCACACCAACTCCAGACCAAACAGGGCCCCGATGCTGCTCCAGCATCTGCAAACCGCCAGAAAATCTGCACCGAATGTGGCCGGTTCAGCACAGAAGCACAAAACTGAAGACAAATACACTAAAGGCAGCCCCCCCACTGAGAGGTGAAGCCTCATCATCAGGTTTTCTCAGTTATATGCAGAAATCTGGAGATAAATTAGCAGATGCAGCTGCCTACGTCTACTTAGAAATAAAGCTCCCAAAAAGTCCCATGATGCACGTTGAATTGTCCTGAACATGAAATGTGTTACACAAATAAACTTGCATTGACAGTGACGAGGCTGGAGCTGGGTATGACATCACCGACAGCGTTCCCGTTCCAGTCCGAGCAGCAGAGGGATTTTCTCTGACCAGACCAGCGGTGGGAGGCAGTTACACGAGAAGCCGTCCGGAGGCGGTGTGCCGGTCTGGGAGGGCGCGGTAGACGGAGAGTCAGGCCTGTGCACGTCAGATGTGCGATACGGTACGTTTACTTGCTAATCCTGGCCTCCGAGGGAAATTTTAACAGCAGCCTTTTTGTGAGCTTCACTCTCTCTGTCTGATTTATTTTATTACTTCTACTGTTTGAAATATTTATCCCCCCCCTGCTGTGATGCTTTTAATATTTCATCTGAGTTATCTTGTACGTGAAACGTGCTTGACAGACAAGCCTGAGGTTAAAAATGTGGGATATTCAGTTTCAAATGACATCATCAGTACTAATAAAACCTCACTACGTGGGAAAACTGAGAAAGCTGTTCTGTGTAGCCATGGTAACCACTGTCGTGTCCAGCATCTTTCAGGAATCTTCTCCTCTCTGTATCTGCAGAGACTCTGAAACCTTCCCACTGAGCGTTTTAGATTAAGTTTTAGATTATTAATGACGTCTGGTGTTAAACGTGAAGTCGATACAGGAGAAACTTAAACTGCAATACCACTGATAACCACAAGGGCCGATACTGACGCATCTTTGACTCTGATGTAGGGATGGGTGATACCGAAATTCTTTCTGTCGATACGATGGCAGTAGTTTATGGTACCTTTTCATCGATAATATGATACTTTGATACTTGATACTTTTAATCTTCAAAGAAAATCACAGTCTCCATTAATATCTTGAATGCAAGGGCAATATCAGACATAAGTAAAACTTGAGAATGTAAGTACTGGAAAGAAATACTTTTAAAACAATAATAAATCATATTGATGAAGAAATAAAAAAATAATAAGATGAAAAACTTTTTTCATTTATCAAATAACTTAAGTTCAGGTTAAGATTATTTACATTTATTCAGTGGAAAATGCTCAAATATAAAATGTAATAGTAATATTGTAAATTTACTAAAACATAATGTTCAATGACATGACAGTTGCCAAAACATCATCATCACTAACAGAAGCAGCATCATCATGACATCTGATAGGCTACCACCATCATGTGACACAGAAGCTAGAATCTAATAGGCTACCAACATCATGTGACACAGAAGCTAGAATCTAATAGGCTACCAACATCATGTGACATAGAAGCTAGAATCTGATAGGCTACCACCATCATGTGACACAGAAGCTAGAATCTGATAGGCTACCACCATCATGTGACACAGAAGCTAGAATCTGATAGGCTACCACCATCATGTGACACAGAAGCGAGAATCTGATAGGCTACCACCATCATGTGACACAGAAGCGAGAATCTGATAGGCTACCACCATCATGTGACACAGAAGCTAGAATCTGATAGGCTACCACCATCATGTGACACAGAAGCTAGAATCTGATAGGCTACCACCATCATGTGACACAGAAGCTACAATCTGATAGGCTACCACCATCATGTGACACAGAAGCTACAATCTGATAGGCTACCACCATCATGTGACACAGAAGCTAGAATCTGATAGGCTACCACCATCATGTGATACAGAAGCTAGAATCTGGCTGCTTTCACATTATTTATTTGCCTAAAACTCTCAGAAGTGGAACCTAATCGCATATTTTGTATCTTTACAGTCGTATTGTGATACTCAAAAAATGTGTCGATTCTGATATTTTGTCTGGCTGGTATCAACGTATCAACTCCAGGGTATCGATGTGCCCATCCCTACTCTGATGTCCAGAAAGTGCCTCTGACTGAGTCGAGGAATTTTCCTCACAAGCCATTAAGGACTGAGCTTGAACACAAAGACATAAACATGGTTGTACTTCTACTTTCATCTGCTCGCTGTGTCGTACCGTCATCACACACTTGCTGATGTCAGGACCGTACAGACAACCGTATTCTTATTGTTTCTAAGCCTTGTTATCAGCTGGTTTTGTTGACCTGGTTAGTGAGCTACTGGTAAACTGGAACGTGGTTAACGCTGGTGGGCCATCTTCTCCAGCTCCAGCCTCCAGGGTAAATGAATCTTATCCATCAGGTAAAAACTTGCTTATAGGCTGACTTTTTTCACACATTCATAAAAGTCAGGAAGTGGGATGTGATTTCTTCTGTGTCGTCGGCAGCTAAAGTGATGAAGGCTGCAAGTTCACATCTGGATCCAAACACTCGTCTTTTCAGTTCTGTGCTGAATTGATGCAGATTCCCAGAGCAGCTGGTTCCATCCTGATAAGCCAACCAGTCCGCAGATGACAGATGAGAGAATGCTGACCTCCAGCTGGTCACATGGCAGAATCGTTCAGGACATGAAGGAGATGGCGATGAGAGCGTGAAGATGCTGGAGATCGTGCCCAGCGTGGGTCCTGTTTGGTCTGGGTTAAAGAGGAGCAGAGAGCCGTCACCGGAACCTCAGGGATCCACAAACGACACAGCGATGTAGCGGGTCCCGGAGGTGGTTGGCAGGCCCTCGTGGTAGTGGGTGAGGCGGCCCGGGTGCATGAGAGCCCAACCTTTCCGAGGAGCATTGATGGAGCAGTTGTAGCGGAGGAACCTGCATCCGCCACCCTGCAGTCAGCAAACAGCAGCAGTTACCAGACGCACCAAGGAGCACAGAAATCATCCATATAAATTAAACACAAAAAACCTTCTTTGCATCTATTTTCTGCTACAACCGTATGATCTCATTTTAAATTTGATGGCAGCAGCATGTTTTGAAAAAACAACACTGGAGAAACTGGTAGGGATCTCAGCCGCGAGAGGACCGTTTCTCTAAAGCAGGGTTGCCCAAGTCCGGTCCTCGAGAGCTACTATCCTGCAATTCTTAGGCCACGTTTACACGACCACACTCCACTTGAAAAACGCAAAAGTAGAGTTTTGTCTTCTCTGACAACTCGGTGTTTCCACAAACCTTTTGAGGAGAAATCCTGCATGCAGACGGGCAGCAAATGTGCTGGAATGTCATGTTTTTGATGCAGTATGCACGCCAGGTCGCTAGGTGGCGCCACCATCAAGATCTAACGGCATGAATATTTCTCTTGAATGCTCATGAAAGTGGTCAGGGCAAGTCGAAGATTCATTGCTGAGTGATAATCCGACATGTTTGTTGATGTTTTCCTGCACTGGTGCCTGTTTGTGACGTTATCATGACTTCAAACACTTTTTTGGTAATCACAAAAAAGATTTTTCATTTTCAAGGACTTAACATCATGATGCTTCAGTGGATTTTCAAGATTTCCACTTTGGAAGCTTGTTTCATTTCTTTGCATTTTTGACTCCCCAAAACAACGGCACCGTCTAAACATAGGCACATCTGAAAGAATCGTTATGTTTTTCATCCTGGGGCGTCATCGTGTAAACGGGGCCTTAGAGAATACCACTTCCAATACACCTATATCACATGCTTAATTTACTTCATGCACGTCATTCAGCTCTGCAGAGGTAACGAGCATTCATTTGATTCAGGTGTGTTGGAGGAGGGACGCAACCAGAATGTGCAGGATAGCAGCTCTGGAGCTCCAGACTTGGGCACCCCTGCTCAAGTCAGCACTACAACCGCGTGCTGTAGACTTACTTTCACTTTCAGATGGCGCACTTCGCTGCTGTATTTCCATCTATGGATGTGTCTTCGATCGATTCGTGTCTGTCTGTCACTGATCACTTTTTCCACAAACTTTCCTCTTTCATCAACCTCCTAAGCTGCTTGGATTACGACCGGTCGCCATCTTCTCTCCCCCTCGCAGCAGAATCAAGCATACTTTTTAGGCTAACAGCTGCTAACTCTAACACCACAGGAAGCATCATAGAAGCGCATCACTTCCTGGTAGGTTTTTTTAAGCTTGCCTGACACCGCCATCTGCTGGATTAGATGAAAACTACCGAAATAAAGATGATCAGCCCTTGGTTCTCTCTGACGAGCTCCGCCAGAGATTAAAAGAGCCCCCCGATTAAAACCCTTAATTAACGTGGAAACATGTGATTGGCAGTTAACGTTCGGATTTGAATTAACGTGGAAACACGTGAATGGCAGCCAGTGAGTTAAGTGGTCTTGATCAACAGTTCTCTGTAATTTACGGAGGTCTTTTCAGACCTTTATTTTTAGTCCGGTCTTCTACCTGACCATTTTTATTTACAGGCAGAAAAACAGCTCCGAACTGGAGGGCAGAGGTGGGTAATCCAGGTGCCAGAGAGTGAAGATCTTGTTCTAACCAATCAGTAAACCAGCTGAATTTAATCAGCACAGCTGGTCTGCAGGTAGGGATGTTATTTTTGAGCCTGTCTGCTCGACTTCGCCTCGATCTTATGAACCGGAAGTCTTGCAAGCACAGGTGCTTGCAAGTGTCCTGAGTGGGTAGCATCCATAATTTACTCGAAACAACATAATTTAGTATATCTTTATTTCTTAAACAGTAGAACATCTAGCTGCCGCAAAGCGCACCCCTGCGAGTTCAGGACACTACGGAAGCCGCAGCAGACGAGATCGCGCGTTCTCTTTTTCTTTCTTTCTTTGTTTTAAATCAGCAGGCAACCCCTCTTGTTTGTCCCCATTTGTCCACAGCTCGTTCGCTTTTAGAACAATGTAAACAGTGAATTTCTTCTTCTATGCTTGCATTATTGGCAGAGTAGGCGCTGAACGCTGCTATAAAAATAAACTAAATGATGTCATTTCAAGTAAACTATGGACGTTACCCACTCAGGACACTTGGATTACATTGGACGGGCAGTATGGAGGAATATTGACAAGTTTTTGTGGACTTCTATGGATCTTTTTGGTTTGAGCCCCAGTCACCTCCATTATATGAAAGTTGGGGGAAAACGAAAACCTGTCCAATCTCCGGCTGTATTTGAGATGTTAAAAAAGTGCTCCACAGCCTTGCTCAGTATGAGGGTGAGTAGAAAATGAACGCACATCATTCAGTGGTTGTACTATTCCTTTAAGTGTAAACGCTGTCCTGTAAAATCACAATGATGTCACAGAGTAAAATTATTTAAAGGGAAGGGCTGCACGGTGGATGGTGGTTAGCACCAGCCTCAGGGAGGAAATTACAAATTCCGGGGGGGAGAAGATCAACACCAATCTGGTTTGATGTCATGTTGTGGTCTCCTCCCCCCCAAGCGAAATATGTAAACCATGGAGGTTTCCGGACCTCCCACCCCCAAGAAATGGTAGTGGGACAGTCCAGGATCCTGCCAGTATGATTCCTTGTGGTGCTGTGGATTGACGTTTGTTTGTTTGTTTGTTTGTTTAAATGGTCTGCACGCCTGTCTCCCACCTGGGATGCTGGTGTTTGAATCCTTCTCTGTACTGCCACCACAGCCTTTTTATTTATCAAACTTGGGTGCTATCCCGCAGGAGAGAAGTGCCCTTGTCAGCACTGTTAAGATGAAATATAACCATCACATTGCTCAAATGCCCTGCATTTCCAATGGAAAAAAAAATCCATTTGTGAAAAAATGCAAGGCAATGAACAATATCTGCTTTGAAGGGGAAGCGAGACCGAATGTGGCAACATGAAAAAGTCCCACCAGGAATTGAACCTTGATTTACCGTGTGAAAGATGTGTGACCTAACCATTCAGCCAGTTGTGAAGTCCAAACATCAGGGCAGATTATCTCTCGGAAACAGAGACAGGCCCTCCAACTGTCAAAAACAGCTGGTGATGTCACGAATGTACAGATGGATCAGCTTGTGTATGTAGATAATAGATTGTGATGTGAAACCGTGATGCTAGACAAGAAAATTGTTGAGAAACGAGAAAACGTCTATCTGTGGTCTGATAACAACCTCCCGACGAATGTTCAACTCTCTGCAGTCATGCTGCATCTTCATCCGTGAAATCCTTATGGAAAGGGCGCGTCTATAACCTGCTGACTCAGATTAAATTTTTATCGTGTTTTTTAGAGACAGCAGTAGACAAAACTCGATGCTGACTTAATGAATGAATGAATGAAACAGTGAGTATGGCTGGAAGTGGGAGGAGACAGCAAAAAACTAGAGGTTTCTCCACATTAACCTGCTCCAGACCAGGTGAGTTTCAAAGAGTCTGCTACCATGGTGACTGACCAAGTGTTTAAGTTCCCCGTACCATCTTCTTCCGTTTATCCGGGGTTGGGTCGTGGGGCAGCTGCCTACAGGGGAAGTTCAGGATTTTTGACACTCATTTTCGAGTGAGCCAGGATACTACTTATCACTGGAGACAGTTTCACCATATTTCATTCCTTAATTCTAGTTCCAGAAGGTCACCAATGCTAATTCTAGTGTAAGTCAATAGGAATCTTCTAGCCTGTCATTAAAAACAAACTTAACCACTCCACCGAACTCCTCCCATGTCTGAGTTTTTGCCTCAGCAGCCACCAGAGCCGCGCTCCGCTTGGCCCGCTGATACCTGTCAGCTGCCTCAGGAGTCCCACAGGCCAGGAAGGCCCGGTAGGACTCCTTCTTCAGCTTGACGGCATCCCTCACCGCTGGTGTCCACCAGCGAGTTCTGGGATTACCACCACGACAGGCACCGACAACCTTACAGCCACAGCTCCGACTAGCAGCTTCGGCAATAGAGGTACGGAACATAGCCCATTCTGACTCAATGGCCCCCGCCACCCTCAGAATATGGTTGAAGCTCTCCCGGAGGTGGGAGTTAAAGCTCTCCCTGACAGGGGACTGCCAGATGTTCCCAGCAGACCCTCATGACACGTTTGGGCCTGCCAGGTCTGACCGGCAACCTCCCCCACCATCTGAGCCCACTCACCACCAGGTGGTGATCAGTGGACAGCTCCGCCCCTCTCTTCACCCGCGTGTTCAGGATAAGGGGCCGCAAGTCAGTCAGATGTCACGACTACAAAGTTGATCATCGAGCTGTGGCCAAAACACCACTCTGGTTCAGATCAGGGGGGCCGTTCCTCCCAATCACGCCCCTCCAGGTCTCGCTGTCATTGCCCACGTGAGCATTGAAGTCCCCCAGCAGAACGATGGAGTCCCTGGAAGGAGCACTTTCTAACTTCAAACTTTCTGTTTGGTGCATAGGCACAGACAACAGTCAGGACCCGTCCCCCCACCTGGAGGTTGAGGGAGGCTATCCTTTAGTCCACCGGGGTAAACCCCAACATACAGGCGCTGAACCAGGGGGCAACGAGTATGCCCATACCTGCTCGGCGCCTCTCACCGGGAGCAACTGCAGAGTGGAGCCAGATCCAGCCCCTCTCCAGGATGGTGTTTCCAGAGCCCGATCTGTGCGTGGAGGTGAGTCCAACTATATCTAGTCGGAAGTCAACCTCCCGCACCAGCTCAGGCTCCTTTCCAACCAGAGAGGTGACATTTCAGGTCCCTAGAGCTAGCTTCTTCAGCTGGGGGTCAGACCACTAGGGTCTCCCCCGCCCTCGGCCGCTGCCCAACTCACACTGCACCCGACCCCTACGGCCCCTCTCGCGGGTGGTGGGTCCATGGGAAGGGAGGCCCATGTCATCCTTTTGGACTGAGCCAGACCAGGCCCATGAGCAGAAGCTCATGGGCCTGAGCTTCGGTTGAGTTACCTACCTTTGTGAAACGGAAAACTCAGTTTCTCTGATCTCAGGGATTAAACAACTCAGGGTTTTCATTAAACCTGCTTCCTGGAATAGACCCCAGGTCATCCACTGTATAACATCTTTTTCCAACCATTTGTGTGGCTGCAAGCAGATGTGTTACAGCAGCAGATAAATTTCCTTTCTTAAAGATGTGCTGCCATTCGGGGGTTCTGATGTTATCGGCCGATACTGGCATTGAAATGTGATAGCAAAAAATATCTGGGTTTTTTTGGCTGTTATCCTGGGAGAACTTCATATCCCAGCATTCCTTTCAGTCATATGACTACGGTGCAGCTGCTGCTGCTACAGACTGACTTGGTTTGAAGCTGCGTATAATATGTCTGGTTTTAAGTTGTTAAGTTACCAAGTTGTCAGAAACATTATAATTAGCCACATGTTGGCTAATACCTGCTAGTATCTGATATCTGGCAGCCAGATGTCCAAAGTTAACTCCTCTGTATGAGTTAAGGATATTTTAGGATCTTTGCTCTCGGAGCAGAAAATAGTTGTATCTCTCTCAGAATATGAGGGATACAAACTCACAGTTGTTTGCAGAGATCGGTATCGGTTGATATCGGAAAGTAAGAATTGGACAAAAGCAGATATTGGTTAAAAAAAGAAGCCATTATCAAATCTGCCATTAAATTCAAAATGAAATGTCATACTGTACCCCCCCCCCCCACCCCACCCCCCAAAAACACTTTTAACATTTTCTGTTTCCTCATATTTTTCTGTTTTAAGTCACATTGTGAACATTTTCCATCATTTCATGAAGCATAATTCTAACTTCTCTCCACTGCAGCTTTTTGATTCAAATTCATGTAGCATGACCCAAAAACTCTGCAGTGAAGGTGATTTAGTCCAGTTTGTGGTTGATGCAGGGAAACAATATGGAAGCAACAATAACAACAGAAGTCTGAGCTTCAGCCTGGTGTCATGCAAAGAGACAGACTCACAAACACAGAACAGAAACTCCGACACTGGGAACAGAGAAACATGCCAGAAACATGATGAAAACTCCATCTTAAAACACACACGTCAGCATCATGCTGCTCAACACCCGGCTCCGTGTTCGGTGTGAAACATTGCCTGGTCATCTACGACCGTCTCATTCTGTAAAACTAAAAATGAGTTGAAATTTCCCCACCAACATCTCGACACTCACCTGGTAGTCAAGGCCCACTTCATTGAGCGCAATGTTTATAGTGAATGTGGAGGCGTCATGGTGTGGCCTCAAAGAGGGCTGCTCATCTGGCCTATATCTAACTACAAAGGCCAAATCAAAGTGAGCCTGCAAACACAGAGACAGAAAAGAGTCATGCAAGAATCTGCACACAGATCGCTGGTGTGGCCCCCGTAACTCAGGAACACCTTCACAGCTTCTGCTCAGGGAGGAAAAGCATCAGCTCGATCAGCATTGGCTTCCAGAGACGGAGCAGAAGAAGCAGAGGGAAGAAGAAGCTGCAGATCACCTGCATCGTCATGGCCTGAGTCGTCTACTACCTGCAAGCGCTCCCGCATTTACCTGGTAATCAACGTCTTTGCTGTTGAGAGCTATGTTAATAGTGAATGTGGAGGCGTCGTGGTGAGGGACGAGCAGGGGCTGCTCGTTGGGTTTGTACCTCACCACAAAGTTCAAGGGATTGGAACACTGATGAGAGAAGACATGTTAGTCAAACACCGGCTGCAACGAGACAGGTTATCATCCAGTAATCAGAAAATCATCTTCCTGATGAGCTGCTACTGTCACCCTGAACCGATCAATCACCGATCACAGACGTGACTTTCCATCAGATTCATAAATAACTTCATTTAACTGTGAACACATTTTCTTCCTTTTGTCAAATCTATGTCTTTCCAAATCTGAGGAGAGTTTAAAGGATTTATTTCAATGTCAGTCAAGAGAAAAGCTCCTCACACAATGTGGTCAGCAGGTGGTGCTACAGGTACTTCCTGTGTCTTATGCAGCTTATTTATGTTATCAATACATTTAGATTTATGATATTTGTAATGTTATATTACAAATAAGGATGCACCGATACATCAGCCGGCCGATATTTTGGGCCAATATTTGGATTTTTGCTGCTATCAGCATCGGCTGATACGTTGGGTTTGTTGGTCGATACCACCCCCGGCATAATTTATAGACAGGCATCTATACAGGCAGCAGTTATGTACACTACTCACAAAAAGTTAAGGATATTTGGCTTTTTGTATGATGTCAGAATGAATCTAAAATCTACTACAACCTTTCCAGGTGAACTGAATTAAACTTTCTCTAAACTTTTCAGTTCACATGTACATTGTTCAATGGTTAAATATTTATTCTGCATCACTCTGTTCTTCAAAAACCGAAAATTGAATATCCCTAACTTTTTGTGAGTAGTGTAATATGTGTATATATATATATATATATATATATATATATATATATATATATATATTGGGATAGAGACAAAAATACGATACACTGAAATATCCAAAATATGTGCTTCATACGCTGATATCACATTGATATGTAAAAATGTGGTATCTATTTAATAATGAAATATTGCGAGAATTTGGCGTTTACTTCAGTCAAGAAATGTTGCGGGTTTTCGTGAAATCTCGCAATATTTCATAACGTGATAATATTACATAACTGCTGTATATAGATGCCGCAATCTATAAATTATGCCGAAGTGGTATCATTCAACACACCCAAAAATCAGCCGATGCTGGTGAAATCAATATTGGCCCAGACGCTGATATCAGTGCATCATATCTGTAATAGCTACAAATACAGGAAGCACCTGGTTCTTGGCACCCTCTGCTGACCGGTTTCCTCTTGACTGACGTAAGTGTCCTTTAGGCTCTCCTCTGAAAGAGACAGATTTGAGCAAAAGGAAAGAAATGTGTTCACAGTAAATGAAGTTATTTATGAATCTGATGAAAATCCCGTCTGTGACTCCGTGTTGATCGGTTCCGGTGACTGGCTCATCGGGAAGATGATTTCTGATTGCTGGATGATTAACCTGTCTCGTTATAGCCTCCCCGTGTTTGACTAACATGTCTTCTCTCATCAGTGTTCAATCCCTTGAACTGTGGTGGTGCAAAACCCAACAGTGGCCCTGCTCGTCCCTCACCACAGCCTCCGATTCATATTAACATGGCTCTCAACAGCAAAGACATTGACTACCAGGTAAAATGCGGGGCTCAGGCCATGACGACAGTCCTTCTTCTTCCCTCTGCTCTTCCGTCTTGATAATGCTGACCGAGCTGGTCCCACAGGCAGAAGCTGTGGTGTTCTGATTCTGAGGGGCCACACCAGCGTATTAGTCTTTTCTGTCTCTGTGTTTGCAGGCTCACTGATTTGGCCTTTGTGGTAGATATAGGCCAGATGAGCAGCTCTTTGAGGGCACCCACCTTAATCCCCACGCTCAATGTGGTATACCAGGTGGTCTGAAATTTCAACTCATTTTTAGCTTTGCAGAATGAAGACATTAAGATGACCAGGCAATGTTTGCAAGTGGTGTTGAGCAGCATGATGCTGACGTGTGTGTTTAGATGGGTTTTTCATCATGTTTGCAGCATGTCTCTGTTCCCAGTGTCGAGTTTCTGTTCTGTGTTTATGATCTGTATCTCTTTGCGAGCTCAGACTCTGTTGTTATTGTTGCTTCCCTGTTGTTTCCTGGAAACTGAATAGAGTTTTTGGAGTCATGCTACATGAATTTGAATCAAAAAACTTGCAGTGGAAAATTTAAATTATGTGATGAAATGTTCTGTCTTAAAACAGAAAAATATGAAGAGCAGAAAATGTTAAAAGAATAAAGAGTGTTTTTTTTTTTTTTTTTTTTTTTTTTTTTTTTTTTTTTTTTTTTTTTTTTTTTTTTTTTTATCATTAAAAAAGGCAGTAACCCTTTCTTTTGTGCCTTAATAGCAAACTTGATGATAATGCTTTTAAGCAATCTTTTCTTATTATTGAATACTTCAACCTGCAGGGTTACAGCAACTTTTGTCTCCCTCATGGGATTCTGAGACTACAGCTATTTTTCTGCTCGAGTAAAAGATCCTCGCCCAGCTCATACAGGGGTTAACTTTGGCATCTGGCTGCAGATATTATCAGACTTGTATTAGCCCAACATGTGGCTAATTATAATGTTTCTGCAACTTGGTCAACAGCTTAAAACCAGACATATTATCGCAGCTTCAACCAGTCGTCTGGCGCATGTCTGTGTTGCTGGGTTGGATATGAAGTTCTCCCAGGATAAGCTTGCCAGAAAACCCAACATCACATTTCAATGCCAGTATCGACGACAATGACATCAGAGAGAATTTATCTGCTGCTGTAACACGTCTGCTTGCAGTGTGGTTGGAAAGATGTTATACAGTGGATGACCTGGTCTCCAGGAGCAGGTTTGTGAAACCCTGATTGTTTAACCCTGAAATCAGAGAACTGAGTTTTCCGTTTCCTGGGCTCTCCAGGCCCATGGCTTCTGCTCATGGACCTGGTCTGGCTCCGGGGCAGATGACATGGGCCTCCTAATGGACCCACCACCCGCTGGCCGTAGGGGTCAGGTGCAGTGTGAGTTGGGCAGCGGCCGGGCGGGGCACCCCTGAGTGGTCCGGGCCCAGGCGGAGATGCTCGCTCTAGGGACCTGAAATCTCTCTGGTTGGAGGAGCCTGAGCTGGGGTTCGGCTCCCGGACTCCTGCCGCCGCTCGTCCTGAAACCATCCTGGAGAGGGGCCACTCTGCAGTTGCTCCCGGTGAGCAGCGAGCAGTGTCCGTGCGGTGCCCTCGTTCAGCTGTATGTTGGGGTTTACCCGGAGTGAGGATAGCCTCCCTCAACCTCCAGGTGGGGGCGGGTCACGACGGCATGCCCAGAGCGAGTTCCGCCCACCCTCTCGGGGTCCTTGGATGGAGTTAGAAAGTGCTCCTTCCAGGGACTCCATGCACCTGCTGGGCCCCTCTCGGAACAGCGAAGGACCTGAGCCGTGATGGGAGGCGGCCCCTGATGGGTGGCCTGTTTGCCACAGCTCGGTGGTCGGCACTGTAGTCGTCATCTGACCCCTGCGGCCTTATCCTGGTGCCTTGGTGAGGGGCGGGGCTGTCCACCACCTGGTGTGAGGTGGTTAGATGGTGGAGACAGCAGGCCTAAGCGTGTCATGAGGGTGCACAGATCTCTTCTCGGGGAGAGCTCCTGCCTCCGAGCTTCAGCCCACTGAGGGGGTGTGGTGTGAAGTCAGAATGCAGGCTATGTTCCGCGCATATTTGTTGGCTCTGTGTCAGGCTGTGTGCGTGCGTTATCAGAACTGTGTGTGTCAATTTCGGCTGGTGGACACCAGCGAGAAATGGGGATGCGTCAAGCTGAAGAGGGGTGCGTTTTTTTGTGCTGAGTATCCGAATAGCGGCGGGCCCACGAACAAGAGCATGGAATTGTTTTAATGACGAATTATTGACTTACGCAGCGTCTGTCAGAACTAAAATTAAGGAAGAATGTGGTGAAACTGTCCCGAAAATAAATCGTCCGTCTCCAGCTCGCCGTGGCGCCCCTTCTTCGGTGTGGGGCGTGCGGGAGCAAGCCGCTGATCGTCGAGACTCTTTGAAACTCACCTGGTCTGTAGCTCAGCAGCGCCTGCGGCACTGTTGTTCATTCGCTCGTCGGCGGGGCTGATCTACTGCTGTCTCTAAAAACTGCCCGACAAAAATAATTAGTCCGGCGGGAGTTATAGGCGTCCTTTCCATAGGGACGCAGGATGAGGTGGCGCGCGAAGGATTAGACATTCGTCGGGTTATTATCGGAACCACAGATAATTTTTCGTTTCTCAACGAACCTGCTTGTCTAGCATCGCGGTTTCCGTCTGATCTATCTACATACACAAGCTGATCCTCTTAGCATTCGTACCAGCTGTTTTGACAGTTGGGGGCCTGTCTCACAAATGTGCCCTGTTAGATCAAATCTTTCACCTTGGTAAATCAAGGTTCAATTCTGGTGGGGACTTTTTCATGTTGCCACATTCGATGCCGTTTCCCCTTCAAGGCGGATGTGTTCATTGCCTTATTTTTTCACAAATCAGTTTTTCCATTAGAGATGCGGGGCGTGGCAATCGATAGTTATATTTCATCTTAACAATTATTAAACCTTCTCTTGAGGATAGCGCAGTTTAATCATCAAGGCAATTAACGTGAAGATTCGGCCGTCCGTGGAGACAGCTTGGCCCTTGAACCATAGACAAACAAGGTAGGCGTCCGCAGCCGCAGAAGTGCTTGGCGGGATCCTGGACTGTCTACTTGCATTAAATAATTTTACTCTGAACATCATTGTGATTTTTACAACTTTGGCGTTTAAACTAGAAATTGGCCACGGTGTGTGCGTTCGCTCTACTCACCCTTATACTGAGCAAGGAGCGTTACTTTTTAATGTAGTGCAGCGAGATCAGACGGAACAGTTTTTTCAACTTTCATATAATGGAGGTGACAGACTCAAACCAAAGATCATAGAGAATCCTGTTTTGTCAATATTTATCCAGGTCAATCAAGTGTCTAATTAATTGCGTTGCAATTTACTTGAGGGGTACATCTGGATTTTATTTTTTTATAACTTGGCGTTAACTACTCTGCCAATGATGGCGTAGAAGAAAGAGAATTCACTATTTACATTGTTCTAAAAAAGCGGCTGTATGAGGATTTCCCGCACGCATTTAAAACAGAAAGAAGAAAGAGCGAATATTAGGTCTGCTGGGATGCATTGGTGTCCTGGCAGAACACGCTTTGCGTGCCTGATCTGAATAAGCGCCAATGGAGGTGTTGTTTGATAGTGCTACCGGGACTCGATTCATAAGATCGGCTGAACAGGCTCAAACATTAACGATTAAATTCAGCTGGTTTACTGATTGGTTAGAGCAAGATCTTCTCTGTCTGCCCTTCGAACCGATTTTGTTTTGAAAATCAAAATGTCAGGTGGGATTAAAAAGGTCTGAAAGACCTCCGCATCAAATTACGGGGAACTGTTGATCAGAGACCGCCGCAACTCTGCTGGCTGCCGTTCAGCACCCGCGTTAATTCCAGATCCGACGTTAACTGCCAGTCACATGTTTCCGTTAATTAAGGGTTTTGTCGGGGGAATGCTGTCGCAGGCGGAGCTTGTCAGAGAGGCCAAGGAGCTGATGGAGTCTTTATTCGGTAGTTTTCGTCTAGTCCGGCGAGATGGGGGCGGAAATGGAGCCTGCCGGGGAAGTGATGCAATTTATGATGCTCACTGTGGTCCACGAGTTAGCGTAGCCTAAAAGCTCAGCGATTACAAGAGAGAGAAGGCGGCCCGTGTAATCAACGGCTTAGGGTTGACGAAAAGAGAGAACATGGAAAAGTGATCGAAACAGACAGGCTGCCAATCATTCACCTACATCCATAGATATACAGCAGCGAGAAATCGCATTGAAATCTGCAGCGGGCTTAGTGCTGACTTGGCAGGGAGTGCTTGGAGTCTCAGAGAGGCTTCTTTTATCCTGCGCATTCTACAGTTAG
>JALJCO010005086.1:0-130191 GCA_023101725.1 Atherinomorus stipes
CAGATCAGCATCTTCCTCATGATTGTGAATTCTTCTAAACCAAGACAGGGACTTTTTAGAGGCTCAGGGGCACTTTTGCAGGTGTTTTGCATTACTTACCTGATTAGAATGTGACACTGAGCCTACAATACTGGAGCTTTTCAACATATTCTAATTTTTTGAGTTTTTGAATATGAGGTTTTCTTAAGCTGCAAGTCCTAATCAGCAACATCCAATCAAATAAAAGCTTGAAATAGATTGATTTGCATATCATTTATCTAAACAATATGTAAATTGCACCTTTTAGGTTGAATTACAGAAATGCAAGAACTTTTTCTGGATATTCTAATTTTTTGGGTAGTACCTGTATATGTCACGAGGAGACAAACTATGTAATTATCGGTGTAACCATGGGTTTTTACTGGTTCAGACACACCAAGAAAGATACGTTGCACAATTAGCCGCCAGTTGTATCCAATGCAGACTGAAGCTGCTGTCGCATCTCACTTGTCTGTGTCGGAATACAGATTCAAATCAGTAAATCCCTAACGCCTATTCCTTTCCTTTTAAAACAAATGAGCAACAGGATGGAGTAAAGATAAAAACATGTTTTATTTTACAAATTGATTACAAACAAATGACAGTGAAGCACTGTTCAATGCTATAAACTATTCATGTTCATCTTTGTTCTGTGTGCAGTTCTTTTAAAAGAACATGAACATGTAAGCTTGCATATCTGCTTAAACGACTTACCTGGACCAGGCAAACATGATGAAGTCTCATCATCATCATAATCACAAGCTGCATTTCTATTAGGCCTAGAATTGCAGAAAACTTAAATATTGCAATGAAAAATTGGTAACGGAGTCGGAGAGACATTAAAAAAAAACAAAACTCGTGGGGTCTTTTTTCAGACGCATCGATATAGAAGTATATTGCAAAAGTGTCATGGAAACACTTTTTGCTTTTACATGCCATCAGATGTGACGTAGTGGGAGAATAACAGGTTTATCTGTCTGAATTATGATGTTTACGACAAAATTGTGGTGGGGGGAGACTACGAGCGATTACGGGGTTCCGTAATATTTAGCCTGCTTCTTACCCAGTATGTGCAGGATTTACTTCAACTCCACAATCCAATAAAATCTTAACTTTGTAGCTTTAAGAACAATGAGTACACAGATAGCATAAACAGATATTGACTGTATGTTTTTTTTTCATTACGTCGTATAAATGATTTTGACCAGTGTTGTAAACTCCTGGGAATATCTGGTGGAAGGCAGTGATATCCACCTGTTTATTAATCACTTTCTTTAATCTTCCATTCTTTCTAACTACGGCCTCCCTGCCTGCCTAGCTTGTGTTTGTAGACATGTCTTCAATGAGCTGCTCAAACAGATCAGAAACCCAGACTAACCTAGGTGCACCAGTGCAACCAGTGCTATCTTTTTAATGTGGGTGCACCAGCAAAAAGTTGCGGTGCACCATAATTTCTAAATAAAACTTGCTTCAGACTTTGTTGTCGAGTAGATTTCTGACTCATAATGTCACATACATATCGTCCCGGATGCTTTCTGAACCCGTCTGCTCTGTGATGATACCGTGTGTGCTTCATAAATGAATTTGCTTTGCTCTCATCAGTTTTTTTTATTCAGGAACAGTCCAGGTGAAGAGTAAGCCGGTGCTAACTTGCCAGAGACTGAGCATGTTGAAACATAATGGGAGAATTGGCTCTGCCGTACCACGTAAACATTGGCAGTAATTCTTTTGTCTCTTAAAAATGGATGCACTCTTGGCCCTACATTCCAACTGTGTGTGTGTGTGTTTGGGCTGCACCTTGTTGTCCTGCGAGGGAAGTGAGCAGGCGTTTGGGAGGGCTTTATTTCAACTGTGAGAAGGTGGAGTTTCTGCTGCAACAGTTGCATAATCTTGCGGTTTGCTTGATTTCTGTAGATGGCTAATAGAGCTGACACGTGCAAATGTGATGAGCATTTTGTACTAAGATGCTTTACAAAATGCTGAGTAGCATTTTAGTGGGACTTTGTCAGTTCTTTTTGTCAGAAGTTTAATTACAATAATACAAGTTTTTATGTGAAGATGTCTTGAGATTGTGAGATGCAAGCGTTGTCTCGGACAGCAGGCTGATCTCACAGTAGAACCAGCTACAATGAACAACACTGCATTTCTGAGGTAATGTTGAAGTAGGAAGATAATATTCCTGATCCCCGTGTTTTACTTGGCACTTGGTGTTAACTGCATATTATTAGCAACGCCTTCAGTCACCACCCTTCCTGGTTTAAAACCTGGAAAAACATTTGTTTTTTCCCCCATGATGATTTGTTAGGGTGGGCCGGGACAGGGATTTAAGTTTGGTACCACAGATGATGGGCTGGGAAGAGGACATCAAGAAATGACCCAAAAGATGATGCTCAGCTTTGTTTTTCTCCAGCTTTTGCTATTGACTGGAAAAGTACAGTGTTGGGTTACTCGCTCATGTGAATGAGTCAACAGTCCGGTTTGCCCATGGTGGGAAAGAAAAAGAAAGATGGAGGGGGGTAAAGGACACAACAGTGATTGGATATTAGGAGCTGGCTATGTGACATCATTGGGCTGTTGGTGAAACACAGTAAACAAAGAGGGAAATGCTTGAAAGGCTCTCTGTGCTGCTAGACAACATGACCACAGCGCAACTGACACTCGCTACTACCCCTGCCCTGCCATCTCCCAGCTTTCATTGACCCATTGAAACAGAAATTGATTAATTCATTTAAAAGAGATATTATTAACTTATTATAATCTAATCTAAACAAATGTGGGAGATGGGGCTTATTTTAGTGACAGATGATAGCTGAAGGAGGAAAACTTGCTTTAGGCAAGTTATGATTAGTAGAAATCATGTTAATGCTACACGGGACCAGTGTTTAACAAATGAGTTGACTGGATTATGTTCTGAATCCAGTTTTAATTAATTTTCTTCTTTGAAAAGAATATGAATAAGAAACAGTTGACGACTTCCAGTTTATCTTACCGAAATAAATACATGTTTTATGACTCTGTCATTTATTGTTTTTATTGTACATTGACATCATATTGTAATGAAATGGGCGTGTCTTGTGCAGGGCTGCAACTAACGACCATTCTGACTATTAGTCATCGACTGCTGAAACAATTGGTTGACTAATTATAGATTAATTATAAATCTCGTAATTGTTGAATTACTCCTCGTAGGGAGTAAAAAAAAAATATCCATTCCCCCTCAAATGATTCACACCCTCTAATTAAAGGAGAGAAATCAGCTGCCAGTAAAATGAGTTGAAATTGACAAAAGTAATAAATAAAAATTCTATGAAAATCATGACAATTGATTTTGAATTGTGGTTTGACATTTTTTTTAAAAACACACAAAAAATAAAACAAGTAAACAAGCATGATGGGGCTCTGAAGCTAAATGTGGTTGAGCAACACAAGACTTCTACACCTGTTAACAGGTATGCTGGTCCACTGTTCATGGGAAAGGTGCTCTATTGTGTCAGGGATGGTTTTGTTTGTTTTTCTTAAATTATTATCTTCAACCAAAACTCAAAAGTAATTTATTTCACTAAATTTTAATTTAGTACATTTTCATGTATTATTTAGTTTGTTCTTATTTGAATTACTATTGTGAATTTAACCTTTTCTTTAATTGGAGGGTATGAATAATTGTGAGGACGACTGTAGGTGGTTTGATACTGTTGTGAACTGAATCCACTAAAAACACTTAATCCTCCTTATTTATAACGTTTATAATATCCTTGAAGACCTGCATTTAGTATTTTTACCATCAAGTTTCCAGAAACGGTTATTACAGATGCCATTTTAAAAATCCCAATGATGCATTTTCCCAGTGAGAGAAGCTGATTTTCGGCATACAGGATTCTGACAGTTTTCCAGACTTGCATTTAGGATGGGAGCGGGATGACCATCTGATGTAGCACACAATGAAGCACTTAGTCGCCGTGGGGGGTCGTAAACACCAACATGTTATCTCCCAGCTCGTCCTCAAGTGCGACATGCCTCCTCTTTGCATTGCAGAAAAACTTTTGTGTACACAAAGTCCGTTTTGCAAATTGTTTTTTAGTTTGTAAGTTTATGAAGTTGTACCAGACTTCAGATGTCTTTGGTCGCTGTTTCTTTCCCTTGACACCCCCCACACCCCTTTTGCAGACAATTAAATTTGTTATTGGCTATTTTCGGTGTCCACTCTAATTGTTGCCGCCCTACTTTTGTGTCAGCGTGGCTGCATAACATGCACGATAAGTGACCAACAGATAATTTGCGTCTGCGATTAGTTTATCAGTTTTCAAACCAAGTGTTCAGGTCTTTATGAGTGCAAATCCGTGTGCAAGTAGTTTGCTTAAAGACGTAATGAGAGAGTTTTGCTGGAGCATAACGTTTGGACTAACTCGGAATCTCCGGCTTCATACTCTGAAAGTGAACAGCAGTGGGAACTAAAGCAAGAGGAGTCCTTTTTTAAATCTGTTTCTGTGATTGTATGCGATAATGTATGCACGTAGGAGATTGAACGAGCTGAAAATGTAATGAAGGCTTGTTGAACTGCTGCTGTTATGAAGAATTCTAACTTGCACTTGTTTGTCGAGGTTTTATTGTGGCTCAGAAACTGATAGTCAGCTTTCACTTTACCTGGATGTTGTTGTTCACTGTTGTTGTTTGTGCAGGCTGCATCACAATCGAAACTGCGGGTCTGTCCAGTTCCTTCCCCATAATGCATCGTTTTACCATAACAAGTCATGTAAGCACACTTAAGTTTGATTCACTTTGCAGTAGCAATGACTATCAAGGATGTAAAATCTTCTTTTGAATCACATTGGTCCACCATCTGCAACATCTATGCTGTGTTCCTTTCCAGGCAGAAGCGGCAGCTCAAATATTAAGCATCTCATTTGTTTGGCTCAGGCACTGTGAAAAGTGTTTGGTTGCTGCGCTAAATTATGCTAATGAAAAACGTGTAACAGAAAAGTTTAAACATTATGTTTTTGATGATGCAATCTATTGCATTCCTCGGAAAAGCAAGCAGTTTCTCAAGTTAAGACCCCGGCTACTGTGCACACTTGTCTGTTCATGTGAGTGCATGCAGCTCAGACTTTTGTCATGTTGACAGTGGTGGACAAGAGTCCCGGTTACTAAGATGATAAAGGAAAAGCAAGAGGGCGCTCATTCAGTCATGATGCTGGTGCCTTTTATCGTGTCAGGTTTATGGAAAACAAAGTGCATGTCAACAAGATAAGTGTTAAACCATCAACGTCCCGAATGGAAAAAGGTTTCATTGCACTTCTGTTCCTCAGCGCTGTTTGGACAGTTCAGAATGCTTGAGTGTTTCCATGACAACCAGGAAGAAACAGAACGAGGGAGGTTTCCTGGGAGGGAAAGCGGTACAGGGTCATCTTACTATTGGCCATCTACTTGGCAGGAATCAGACCATTGAGACTGAAATTTCTGTCCTTGATTCTGGCTTAAATCTGAAACGCACAGCTAAATGTGAAACAGTATCTGCCTTACAGAGTAGCAGTCTGGGCCTACACTCCCATAGATGCTTTATGATGGTTAAACTCCATTTAAAACAGAGCATGTACGGTGTCTAACATTAAATGAAGTGCTCAGCAATTTCACCTTTAAGTTCTGTATAAGATAAATTTATGAATAAGACGTATATTTGATATTTAGCTGGACCACCAAAAGAATACAACCACACAGTACCGGCTTCTCAGCCACTTCAGTAGGTAGCTAACCCAAACCTTAAGATTTGTTAACTATTTGAATAGGAGGAGCAAATGACCTGTATCACATGCAAATGAATGCCGCTGGACTCCTCGTAAACTTGTTTCAGGAAGCCAATGTAAATACTGCTGCTTTACAGGAATGTTTACTACTATGACTACTACTGATCCTTTTTAACTTTCATCTTTACAGCTATCTATCCATTTGATAGAGTATGTTCATGGCACAGATACAACTTCTTAAAGGACTTGTATGATGTGTTTTCTGCATCAGAATCAGTAACTGACTCATCAGTTTGGGTTTCATGCAAATAACTTCCATAACAGTCTTTATAAAAGGGCAATGTTAATCTCATAAACCTTAAAATCTACACTTCAATTATGTATTCATAAACTGTAACAGGTAGCCGACCCATTAGTGAATTTTAGTGTGAATATGACACGTGATAAATACACATCATCTGACAGCTACAGCAGCGAAGCCACATCGCACCAAGCTAATAACACTGCAGTTTTCTCCTACCATTTTCTCCTTTAGTCTTAAAGACACACAACCGAACTTTCAGCAGTTTTCTCAGTGACGCGCCCCCTATCGGCAGCTAAACTAGCATCCATCTTGTTCGTACCTGTACTGTGAGCTCACTCCAGCCAGTAAAAGACAGTCTTATCTTGACTCTTGTTCTGTCCCTTCCTCTGTTTCTTTTCCTCTCTTCCTCCGGTGATGTTTCCTCGCGTTTCTTTACCGAATTCGACATGATGCGCATTCAAAACACCCGCGATGTTGATACTTGGTTTACATCCGTCATCCGGTTGCTAGTGAGTGACGCGGTGCTGCAACCATTAGTTGGCTGCAACGTCACGGTCGCGTCCCGGATGGGAATCTTACATAGTGCTGTTTCTGAGCCCCGGGACGCCTCTGGGCACTGACGGCTCGAAAATGCGCATAATGAATGTTGGTGTGACATCAAAACTAGGGCTGGACGATAATTCAATATCAATATATATCGATCGATAGAGGTTTTTTCAATATAAAAAAAAGAGGGTCAATAAAAGTTCAATATAGAAGCACAGTTTTCTGTTGTAGCCTATCAGGTAGCATGATACTACAGTCAGTCCTTCCGCCAAACCAATCACAAACACAGACCAGGCAAAGGCTGAATTGGAATTCGGTGTTATGCACCTTTCAGACTTCCACTAGAAAGCGGTAATATTGTGAACTCTGTCCTTTATAACGCTGCATTCAAACATGCGTACCGGTCTTTTACCTCAGAGATGTAGCGGACATGTACCGGCTGGTCTACATGTCACAAGAGCGGAAATGTTGCGGCGTTGTTTTGGCTGAAAGCACAAGAAAATGTTCTGGACAGAGTTGAAGGGAGAGAGGGGCTGTGCTGACTTTTCTGCAACATTTTGTGATGTCTGAAAGCGCCGGGACACGATAAGACCGCAAGGAAGAGGCATGTTTGAAAAGACGAGTCTGTTTAAAGAGCAGATGGACTTTACCGCTCATGTTCCACAATGCAAGTCTGAAAATGGCTTTAATTTGATCTTTATTATAAGAAGGTAATTCAGCAAAAGCTTAAATAGCCAGAGCTGTACCTAAAATAGCTTTTGATAATGGCCTTTTTTTGGGGGGGGGATAAATATCGATATCGATCGATATAGATTTCTTTTTATCGATAATCTTTTTTTCTATATCGTCCATCCCTAATCAAAACGAGTCAGAAACACAGATTTTTAAGGTCTAAAAGTTACGTTGTGTGTCTTTAAGATGGATAAAACTTCATTGTCCATCCAAGGTGGTGACAGAAGTCCTTCTTTGACGAGCTCAAGGATTCACAGTTAGAAACATTTAACAGGGCAACGACAGATGACGGCAGAGGGAATGAAAGATTTTTTTTAAACATATTTTTGGGCCAGTGAGACTTTGTAATGTCTGCCTGAGGGTAGCAACTGCTGTAAAAGGAGGTGTAGAGATGGGTGGGAGACGTCCCACCCATCTCTACGCTAAGGTTACTAAGGTAACCCTTGCTGCACACTGCATGTGGTCATGTACCTCTGGAATAATGTGAGTGTGTTCTTGCATCTTCATAATTTCGTGTCGGATTAAGTATGTATTAATCCGTACCTATTTCTCCTCCAAATTATTCGCAGTTTCTTGCTGTTTATTCGCATCGGTCCCGGTGTGAAAAGACTTGAAGAATTGACTGACAGAAGAAGAGCTAAAAACAAACGAGCTCACAGCCCTGCTCTCCTAGCTATTTATTCACCTCCCACTCGCGCTGTACAGCCCACACACCCCGTCTCCGTGAGTTAAGGCTGCACAATTAATCGTTACAAAATCGCAATCTCAATTCACACATTCATGTGATCTCATTTCTACCCACAACGATTCTGAAGCATTTTTAATCACGAACTAATCATGAGCTAATCACAAATAAAGTTGAATCATCTGGTAAAGAACTCCAACTATGCGTCTGCCAAAGAAGTGCTCCAACAAAGTGCAAACACATGCTTTATTTTGAACTATCTAAAAATATTTTTATGCATTCCTTTTTTTTTTTTCAGAAAGTAAGAGGCTGAAAAGTCTGCCATGTTTGCTGTTTACACTAAAAGTCTCGTTTGACTACGTGGGATTCGGTATATCGACAGTGAAGAAGCCGATTCTCTGCTATCAGTTAGTGTGGGATGTTCTTCGTAGTGCATACCCCACACTAACCGATCAGGAGAGATCTTGTATGATTTATCCCCAGTAATAATCACATCTGTGGTATCTGCATCTGTGAAGGCTTGAGGTATCCTGAGTGTGTACCTGATTTAACATCTCAGCAGTACAAAGAGAAAGATTTCCTGAAATTGATTATTAAAAGTTGAAAATATTTTCCAGTTTTATTTTACTTTATTTTAAACACAAGAAGACTGTGGTGTAATTTGGGGGATAATTTCAGGCTTTTTTTTTTTTTAACTCATGAAATGATTTTATAATTATTGCAGACGTGAAATGGAAGGAAAACTGTGATTTTGCTGTACTCAGCTATGCCCTGCGTCTCCTTTTCATGCTTGATTTCCATCAGCGTGCCTCTTTTGGAAAAGGCTCCCAGTGTTGGGATCAGAAGCAGCAGATGACCTTGCATACCTGACCAGGGTGTTGCTCCACCTGAACCTGCTGCTTTGACTCCCACTCGAACGTTTCCTCACCTCTATCCTCTGCTCTCCCCGCAGCTTCTGCACCGGTCAGCAGCAGCGTGATTAGACGCCGTGCCCCCTCCTCGGTGACTCCCCTCTCGTGGGAGAAACAAAACGTCGCCGCCATGTCGAGCATTACCATCGACCCGGAGCTCAAGCCCGGGGAGTTTGTCATCAAGAGTCTGTTCGCCGAGTTCGCTGTGCTGGCGGAGAAGAAGATCGAGATGGTGATGGCTGAACCTCTGGTGAGTCCACGGGATGAGAGCGAGAACATCAACATGATACCTCATAACATCACAGCAGGAAAACGCCTCCCTTTTGCAACTTAAAGCCACATTTAACTATTTGTTGAGTGAGTGAAAGATGTGAGGGGAGGTTTTTGTGAATGAGCTGTGGGCTGTCTGAGTCTTTCATTTTTATTCATTTAATTCTGCTAGTTTCTTAAACTTTTATGTACAGATTTGTTTCTTAAGCGCTTTCTTTTTTGCTGATTGCTGTTTTATAACCTGCTATCAAGCACTTATTCTCCATCTTCTTTCTGTTTCCATCTTTTCACAGGAGAAGCCTCTGTCCCGATCTCTCCAGAGAGGGGAAGATGCACAGTTTGACCAGGTCAGTGCAGCCTTAAGCCACATTTCACACTGTAATTTAAACCTTATTTCTAGGCGTTTATACGTACATTTATTCACCAGTAAAATTTCTTTATCACTTTGAGTCCTTCAGAGGATATTTAGATTAATTTCACCAATACTTTTAGTAGAATGAACGAACGAGTGCTATTGTCCTGAGTTCAGAATTTTGTGGATTGTGATTTGTTGGGGTTAAGGTAGGTATTTTACTTAAAGCGTGAAACGAAGGAGTTGTGCTGCAGATAATGTCTTATAGAGAGGCTGCCCTGTCTCTCCCATTATATGGATGCACGCCAGAAGGCGGCTTAATCTAAATATCTTCTGAAGGAGTCAAAGTGATGCAGAAGTTTTACCGGTGAGTAAATGCACATATAAACTCCTAGAAATAAGGTCCAGGTTGAAAAAAAAAAGAGAAAGTTATCCTTTACAAAGTTGCACAAACTGTGATGGAGAATTGACTGGTAGGATTCAGATAGAAATGGCAAGTATCATCTCATTTTTATCTCTCAAGTATAACTTCATTGGTTGAACAGTGGCAACGGACGGGGGGGAGGACCCTTCTGCTGAAGAGGGAGCTCTTATGTTTGTATTGCAGCTTTGGTAATAACCAGGAGGAAGCATCAGCATCACATACCGGCATATAAATGTGACAACCTCATTGCCCCGCACTGTCGCTACTCCCTTACCTTTGTATGTGTATGCAGTATTTGAGTCCCTATCTCCGCTCGATCAATCCCCCCCACCCCCCTCAATGGTCTGTCTGTCCCTCATCTGTAGATGGTGCAGATCTTTGTACAATGGGCCAGCCCGCTGCAGAATGCTTTGTTCAGCAAAACACAAAGCCAGTGAGAGTATGGCGGTATAGATCCAGCTGTCCCTCTATTGTGAGTGAGCGAGGGAGAGAAAACGGGTATATAGAGCGCAAAAGTGAGTGTGTAGAATCGCTGTGTCATCCTCAGCAGTACATCAGCATCAGGCGCTGGAGTGTGTCTGCCCAGCACCATAAGGGCAGAGGGAGCAATTACATAACTCTTCTGCCCGCCATCCATCATCCACCCCCCTCATCCCGCCGCTTCGGCCTTTAACACACCAACAGCCACATGCATATAGCCGTGAATACACACTTGCGCCTCCACTCATGTGTAATTTGTTGACTATAAACTAATCACGTGAATCTTGACTTGTGCTGCGATTGTACTGCCATTAAGAGCATTCGTAGCTTTCTTATTGAGATATAAAAAACTTTAGGCAGTGGGTTAGCTAAGCCAAGCCATGCGGAGGAAGTGTACCAGCTTTTGTTGTCACTGATGGGATTTAAAGTGTTCACCAGGTGTTAAGGTGGACAACCAGTCGAAACTTCCTGCCACAGTCAGGTCCAGAAATACTGGGACAGTTCACAGTTCTCATTTTTGGGGCTCTGTATGCCAACCCTGTGGATTTAAGATGAAACCAACAAGCTGAGCTTCAACTGCAGACTTTCAACTTTAAAGGGATATTGTGTAAGTTCTCCTGTTATTTACTCACAAAAACTGATTATTTGGTTCAAAAGTGTTTTTTCATTAATCAGTAATCACTCCCATCAACAAACTGAAGTGCTCCTCTAAGTTCTAAATTTGCCGTCCGTATCATTCATTTACACATGGAGCGGGGCGGCTCGGTGGAGGCTGCCATGTCGTATCGCCATGTTTTTGCGTTCTGGAGAAGCGTGACAGCAGGAAAACACAGAAACTCACCGGACACACCGGAGTTTTCAGCTCAGTTCGAGGTAATGCCTTTGAAAAGTCACCGCGCTGCAGTGGGGAGAAACCAGCGTCTTGCTGATGCTGCGTTCACGTGCAGTCGGGCAGACGGCCGTTGGTAACAAACCAGATGTCATTTTAATCAATGAAGCCGAGCGAAAGACGGTAAAACATGGGTCAGGGAAAACAATACGACATCGCCATGACAACAAATCAGATGTGGACTGATGTCACTGTAACTGACGGACCACGTCTTCACATAGAGGCTGGTGATAACTTTACATGCAGCGGATGTCGTTGGTCTGTCCGGTTACACACGAATGCAGCATGAAAAGTACGAGGGATCTGCTCCCGATTACACAATGTCCCTTTAAAGGAATAGTTCACCCACAGAATGATGTAACTATTTTCCACTTTCTCTCATGGTGAGCAAGACTCTGGAGCACTTTTTTAATATCTCAAATGCAGCCGGCGATCAGAAAGGCTTCTTGTTTTCCCCCAACTTTCATATAATGGAGTTCCCCGGGGGCCCGAGCCAAAAAGGTCCAGAAAAGTCCAGAAAAACTTGTCAATATTCCTCCATACTGCTTGTCCAATGTAATCCAAGTGTCCTGAGTGGGTAGCGTCCAGAATTTACTCAAAACAACGTCATTTAGTATATTTTCAGAGCCTAAACTGTACTACATCGCATCCTCTGCAAGCACGCCGATGCGTGTTCACGAAACTACAGAAGCCGTAGCAGACGAGATCGCACGTTCTCTTTTTCTTTCTTTCTTTCTGTCTTTCTTTGTTTTAAATAATATCCAACCCCTCTTGGACTCTTGTGTTTGTCCCGGTTTGTCTGCAGCTCTGTCGCTCTTAGCACAATGTAAACAACTAATTTCTTCTTCTACGCTTGCATTATCGGCAGAGTAGGCTCTGAATGCCGAGGCTTCCGTAGTTTCGTGAACGCGCATATGCGTGCTTCGTGAAAGTAAGATGTACTACAGTTTAGGCTCTAAAAATCTACTAAATGATGTTGTTTCAAGCAAATTCTGGACGCTACCCACTCAGGACCCTTGGATTACATTGGACGAGCAGCATGGAGGAATATTGACAAGTTTTTGTGGACTTTTATGGACCTTTTTGGCAAAAATCTTTGCCACTCTTAAAATAAGTAAAATAAGATTTTTTTTTTTGCTTCTAATAAGCAAAAACATTCTGCCAACAGAACAAGTGAAATTTTCTTGACAAGATTTCTTGAAATAAGATGCATTGCCTTCAAACAAGGTCCTATCTCACTGAAATGTTTCTCTTTATGTGATTTTGTCTTATTTTGAGTGTGATGAGATATTTTGACTAGAAATTAAAAAATATTCTTGGTAAGAGTCGAGTTTTTGCAGTGTTGTAGTTTTACGTGTACTAACGAGACATTTTTTCGCTGCCTTCCAGTTAATAAGCTCTATGAGCTCAATAGCAGAACACTGTTTGCCCTCCCTGCTGCGCACACTGTTCGACTGGTACCGGCGGCAGAGTGGCACCGAAGACGAGTCCTACGAGTACAGGCCACGCTCGAGTACAAAGTCTAAAGGGTAAGACCGTCCTTTCTGTGTCCTGTCATGTCATCCTTTCATATTATCCTTGTTTACATTTATTTGATCATTTTCTCCTGCTCTGTAGAGACGAACAGCACCGGGATAAAGACTACCTGTTGGAACGGCGGGACTTAGCCATAGATTTCATTTTTTGTTTAGTTTCAGTGGAAGTTTTAAAACAGGTGAGTGATCGAAGGAGGGATCCAGTTTGGTTTCTGCATGTTTACACGTTGCAGGGCAACTGCAGAACATTTGTTTGACATCATTTTCATTTATCTAATCTCAGCCTGGCACGTGTTTGTTTGATTACTTCTGATACACTGATGCATTACATCATAGAGTTTTATTGTGCTTTCCTGTAAGTAAGCTAGTATGTGGGGATTGATAACTGTAATTATTCCTTATTTTTACTGCATTCAGATGTGCTCGCTACATTTGATTTGTGTGATTTAGTTTTAATTTCTTAATTGTTGAACTTTTTGGCCACTTAGACAGACAGATGTAACAGTTGGGATTACTTTTCTTTCTCTCTGATCTAACTCACAAGCAAACTAACATTCTCTATAATAGAGACATTAACTCCAATTTTGCTAGAATGACTCCTCAAGTAGAGGAGAGTAAATAATTGCAGTGGCAACACACCAACTCCCAGCTGAGTGTGTTTTCTAAAGTAGATGGTCTGAATCCAGGCAGCATTCTGAGGTGAAAAGCAGTCCCTGGAGACCGGAGCTGTGTTGTGTTTGGCTTCACCCCTGCAGGGAGGAGAATGAATGGAGGCAAAGAGAAAGAATGAGGACTTTCAACGCCGCTAATAAAACTAATGATTCCGTCTTTACGTCACAGATTCCTCTGCATCCAGTGCCGGATGTTTTAGTACACGAAGTTCTAAACTTGGCGTTCAAGCACTTTAAACACAAAGAGGGGTAAGTAAGCGTCGGCCCCCGGACGGATCGGTGACAACATATAAATAACACTGACTGCATTACATCATCATTTTCATCAAACACCTCCCTCTTCTTAAATATTTAGTGTCAGCCTCGCACTTTTGTGTTGCTCTCTGCAGTATTTCTTAAAGACATGTTGATATAATCCTGAATAATTTACAGGTACTGCGGGCCCAACACTGGCAACGTGCACATCATCGCAGACCTGTATGCTGAGGTCATAGGGGTCCTTACACAGTCAAAGTAAGCTCAAGCGTGTTTATGAGATTATATGATGTTATTTATCACTTTTCTCCTTAACAACCTCTTCCTGTTGAGTTTTTTTCTAAAGTCTAGATGCTCGGGTCTTGGTTTGTGTGTGTCCTCAGGTTTCAGGCAGTGAGGAAGAAGTTCATCACTGAACTGAAGGAGCTCAGGCAGAAAGAGCAGAGTCCTTACGTAGTGCAGAGCATCATCAGTCTCATCATGGGCATGAAGTTTTTCCGGGTCAAAATGTATCCTGTGGAGGATTTCGAGGCTTCTTTTCAGTTCATGCAGGTAAAGTATTGCATGACGGCTCCTCGCCTGACACACGCTTATGTTTTGCTGCAAAGCCGTTGTTCTAACTCAGCAGCTCTCCTTAGCAATGGCTCGTAAAGCAGGTGGAGAAGCGCCAGAAAGGGGCAGCAGCTTTTTCATGCATCTCCATTAGGGATGCACCGAAATGAAAATACTTGACCGAAACCGAAAACAAAAAATGAACAAACCAAGGCCGAAAACCGAACACCGAAAAAAATGTCAATTATTAGAACTGTAGCACTTTTAGCTACAATGTGTACTAACTTCACTAAAATCAATCATTGCAACAAATCAAGTACAAAAGTATAAAATATTTATTTACCCCTGACATTACAGAATGTACACTATAGATTAAAATTCAAAATAAAATATTTAGTTTGACTCCGCTCGTGTACATTACATAATGCCTTTTACATTTTTTTTCTGTAGGACTATTACAACAAATAATAATATACAGGCTTATAACTGAATGGCTGCTGAAAGACAGTGAAAATTAAATATATTTTCACATAAAAACACAAAGTTCATAAGTTGCGTGCTGGATGCGCTGTTTGTTGCATCATCACAAGTTTCGGCCGTGTTGTTTTGGTGATTTATGTCTTTCGGCCGAAAACCGAAAATGCACTTTTGGGTCATTTTTGGCCGAAAATTTGGTGGCCGAATTTTCGGTGCATCCCTAATCTCCATGCGATGACTTTTTAAAGATTAACACAAATAAAGAACTTATTCTAAACATGTTTAATAGATATGCCATGGTTTGCCATTATCCACTGGTTTCCAGCACTATTTTTCCATATTCTGATTAATAAGTTACATCATATACAAATTTTAATGATGCAAGATCGAAAAAAGAATCATTTTTAATCTTTCAGTACCTCAGCGGCTCAGTTTATTAGCAGAAAACCAACGATGCTGGAAAAGATCCCCCCCCCCCCCCCCCCCCCTTTCTTTAATTTTGTAAACCAGCTGTGTCCAAAGTCAGTCCTCGAGGGCTTCTGTCCTGCAGGCTTTCAGTGTTTCCCTGCATCAACACAGCTGACTCACATGAAATGGATTCAGCATCCTATGAAATTCTGCACAGTGACTTAATGATTTTGGTCAGCTGTGTTGGAGCAGGGATACAATGAAAATCTGCAGGATTGTGGCGCTCAAGGACCGGAGCTGGACACCCCTGATGTAAAACTTAACTTTATCCTTATGAATTTTTTACACTATAGCAGGGCTGTCCAAATCATGTCTTTGAGGGTTGTTATCTTGTATGTTTTAGAGATTTTCCTGCTCCAACACACCCAAATTAATTGTATCCAACAGCTTCTTTAAAGGTAGAATCTGGAGTTTTCCACCTGAAAATGAACGCTAGACTTGTGCAAGTGAAAGTCGTCTCACGATGACGCTCCAGGGTGAAAAACGTCAAATATTTTTTTGCAGATGTGCCTATTGTTTTAGATGGTGCCGGCGTTTTGGGGGAGAGGGACCCAACTGCAGTCATGATGCGCCGCCATATATCCAATCCACGCCGGAAGTCCCAAGCGGACGTTTCTTCTCCATGTAACTTACTAAAATCTAACCCTAACCTTAACCCTAGCCACCCGACTACACCATACGCATCTGTTTGCAAGCCGCAGATAGATACTCTTAGCGGTGTTTAACTAACTTCCGCTTGAGACTCCTTGTATGGATTGGATGTATGGCGGTGCCCTCGTTGATCATTGTAACTGCAGTTACGTACTTTTGTTTTGGGTGTCAAAAATGCAAAAAAAAATTAAACTACCTTCCAAAGTAGAAATCTTTGACGCTCCACCGTGTAAATCGCTGAAAACGCTTAAGTCTGTTTTGTAATTTAAAACAGCGTTTGTCGTCACATAATGATGACGTCACGAACAGGCGCCAGTGCAGGAAAACATCAACAAACAGGCAGAGGAGGAGTTGAATTGTTCATGCCGTTTGGTCTTGATGGTGGCGCCATCTTTTGACCTGGCGTGCATGCTACATCAAAAAACATGACATTCCACGCACATTTGTGTTCCCGTCTGCACACAGAATTCCTCCTTAAAACCCTCGTGTAAACGCTGCGTTGTCAGAGAAAGCAAAACCCTACTTTTACATTTTTCAAGCAGAGCTTCGTGTATATGTGGTCTCAATCCACACCTTTGGGCCTCTACTCTTGTGTGGCGGTGACTTTGTTAGCAACTCCCCCTCTCCTGACTGTATTTTGGTTTTTCCCTTTGTTTTGGTGTGTTCGGGACGATTCTGGGTATTGTCTCCAGCCAGACAGAGCCAAAGGCATACTGTAGCACTCTGTGGGGATAAAATCATCGATTAGAGTTGAAATCGCTCAAATTCTTGAGGGGGGATGGCGGATGGAAGGGCTGAGGGGAGGAGCTCTCAGTTTGAATCGTGTTTACAAACAGAAACAGGGAAAAACTTTGGATTTTACCTTTTAAAGGAGTAGTACACGCATAGAATGAGGATCCTTCATTTTCTGCTCACCCTCATGCTGAGCAAGACTCTGGAGCACTTTTAAATATCTCCAATGCAGCCGGAGATCGGACAGGTTTTTCTTTTCCCCAACTTTCATATGATGGAGTTCAGTGGCGACTGAACCAAAAAGGTCCATAAAAGTTTACAAAAACTTGTGGACTTTTATAGCGTATGGACGCTACCCACTCAGGACAGTTGGATTACATTGGATGAGCAGTATGGAGGAATATTGACAAGTTTTTGTGGACTTTTATGGACCTTTTTGGTTCGAGCTCCGGTCACTTCCATTATTTGAAAGTTGGGGGGAAAACGAAAACCTGTCCGATCTTCGGCTGCATTTGAGATATTAAAAAATGCTCCAGAGTCTTGCTCAGCATGATGGTGAAGAAAATGACGGACCATCATTCTATGGGCGTACTATTCCTTTAACGTCTTCATAATAATTTCAGTCAGGTGTGTTGGAGCAGGGAAGCATTTAAAACCTATGGGACTGCGGAACCAAGAGGACCACAGTTTGACACCGCTGCTATATATTGTGCGTATTTATGAAGACACTTGCAAGAGTATCACACTTAGGCTTAAAACAGAACTACACGCTAGGAAGACATGATGGTGCTTAAAGTGAAGATAAGGAAGATTTTAACTGATGTTGTACGATGAACACAGTCAGGGCTGTTTATGCATGTCCTCCATAATGTTTCCATGTGTCTCTTGGTATCCTTTCCCAGGAGTGTGCCCAGTATTTCCTTGAAGTCAAGGACAAAGACATAAAGCATGCCTTAGCTGGCCTTTTTGTTGAGATCCTCATTCCCGTTGCAGCTGTGAGTAACGCTGTCCCACTGCTCCTGTTCTTGAAAATGGAATGTTTTGCAGCTTTATGTCCAAACGAACATGTGGTTCATTCTCAGGCGGTGAAGAATGAAGTCAACGTGCCGTGCCTAAAAACGTTTGTGGAGATGCTGTACCAGACAACGTTTGACCTTAGTTCCAGAAAGAAGCACTCTTTGGTAAAAAATGATCTTGAGATTTTGATTTCAGGCGTTAAATTCCAACAAACCATTTACTCGCTACGTTTTTGTGATGCTCGTTTTTCTCCTCAGGCTCTGTATCCGTTGGTAACATGCCTGCTGTGCGTCAGTCAGAAGCAGTTCTTTCTCAACAACTGGCACATCTTCCTCCAGAACTGCCTCTCACACCTCAAGGTACTGCCAGCCGCAACCTTCACACCAATTCTCTCCAGAAAACATGAACTCTGTAGCTTTAAAGAGCAGAACAATGACCGTATTCTTCAGACGGAAGCATTTTAGGACACCATACTAGACGTCTAATTGAGTTCATCTTATGACTCGTGTTATGAAATCTAAAATTAATTTCCAATGTTTTTAGGGGTAATATAAAATGTGACCTTGTGGGCTGAAATTCAAGCTCATAACGTTGGTCCTGTTTACATGTGAACAGATCAGCATTTCTTTCTCTCTAGAAGGAAAGAAACATGGCTGTTGTGACAGTATAAAGCTGGTATGAAAGAAGAACTTGTCTTGGTTTTGAAGGGTGTGCTCTGTGTTTCTGTCCAAATACCATAATGTGCTTATCCCTCCATTATCAACAAACCAGATCTGGAGAGGAATAGCACTTGATTTGATGACACTGTAACAAAGCCTTTGTTTAGGGGAAAAAATCCCCTAAAACTGTGATTAAAAGTGAAGCTAAAAATGGGCAAAATGCAAACATATCATAGGGTTTTAAAGGGGAAGTTCAGGATTTTTGGCACAGGGCCTCATTTTGGAGTGAGCCAGGATACTACAGTTGTGTGAAATAGTTTTTGCCCCCGTCCTGATTTCTTACTTTTTTTGCATGTTTGTCACAGTTAAATGTTTTAGATCATCAAACAAATTTAAATGTGAGACAAAGATAACACAAGTAAACATAAAATGCAGTTTTTAAATGAAGATTTTAATTAGTAAGGGGGGGGGGATCCAAACCTACATGGCTCTGTGTGAAAAAGTGATTGCCCCCCCTGTTAAAAATCATTTATAACTTAAGACTATCTGTGTAAATGCTGTGTTACTAGAATAATGTTACAAATGAAACTAACCTGCATTTCGTTGCATTTTGATTGTTGCTGCTGAGACACTTTAAAAAGTTTTACTTCCTGTATTTGGCAGTGGAGTGATGTCATCTGCTGCCCTGTGCATGAAGGAATTTGATTACACAAATATACAGTCAAAACTACGGCCACGTCTGAAAAGCATGAGGATATGTCGGATTTTGCAGACGATTTCAGTGTCAGTGTCATACAAGGCTAGTTTTACTAGTTTAACACACGTGTTTACTAGTTTAACACGGCATTTACACAGATAGGTTTGCTGATTTGCCTCAGATGTTCTGTGGAGTGGATAAGATTGTTTTTAATGACAGGCTTGCAGATTCCTGTTGACTTACACTAGCATTAGCATCCTGGAACTAGAATAATGGAATGAAATATGTTGAAACTGTCTTCAGTGAAAAGTAGGACCCTGGTTCACTTGTAAATGAGGCCCTATGTCAAAAATGTTGAACTTTTCCTTTAAGGTTCCAGAATAATTTCCTAAAAATTCCAACATTTCAGGTAAAACCATCTCAAGTGCTGTTTTACCTCCGCTCTGTTGCTGACTTCTTGTGAACCAATCACAGATGAATCAACTCTGTATTTTCCTCCTGAAGCTGATTGACCCAAATAACCGACCGATCAACTCAACAAGCGTCTTTTCAACCTCTCGTTGTTGCCGTCTGATCCTGTGGGGGGGAGGAATGTCAGTTTTCCTCTTCGTGGTGATTTTCAGTGATACCATACTTCTAATTTTCCTGAGTGATCTCATTCCAGCGTTCATTTTTCCATCATAAATGTCCCTGATTGGAATCTGCTTCCTGAGTGTCCGTTCAAATGAAATCACGAATGAGTTAATGCAACGGTGTAGTGATGATTTTAGCTTGTCCAACATGGTTTTAAACTTGTGGGTGCTCTTAAAACTGGTCCCCCCGCCTTGCTTTGCTTATTGAATGGTAGTAATTGAATACACAGTTTGATGAATCTAAAATCAGATTTTGAGAGGAAGTTATTGCTCCATATGAAGATTGATTTCCTCGTCTGTAACATCGTTTCAGGGTTCTTGCAGGGTCTTAAAAAGTCTACTGAAATACTAAACTTTAAATTTAAGGCCTTAAAATGTCTTAAAAACAGCCAGCTTTTCATCCAAGGTGTTAAATTTAATTTAGACTAGTCTTATATTTCACTTTTATTCATTCCTGAGAAGTGTTGGGAGCGTTGAATATGCTGAATGAAAGGCAGCAATCTGAAATGGAGACTCAGATAGCTACTGTACGAGTGTTGGTACGTGATGATTAAACTACAAATCCCTGGCAACGACTTGTTTTTACGGTTTTAAGTCTTCTCTCTCTGTTTTTCTTATAAAAATATCATCATGTCTGACAGCCTCGGTGTCACAGCAAGATGTAGACCAGGGCTGCCCAAACTTGGCTTGCCGACTAAATAACATGATACTATTGTAACTCACTTTCCTCGATGCTTTGACTTAGTGTCCTTTCTAGGGCAGCGCGATATCGCCCAAAATATTTATCACGATATAAATTTTAAAATTTGTGATAACGATATAACTGGCAATATGATTGACACGAGGAAAAATACTTGAAAATTGCACAACTTTATTTGTGCAAATGAAAATTTGCAATTTCTTTTCACTTTAACATGCAGCTGTTTCTGATGCGCATTAAAGTTATAACTTTTTATGAAATCAGATGTGCAGATGTTGCAAATCCCTTACTGTTAGTTAGTTTAAGCAAAAAGCGTTTCCAGTGGAAATGGGCTGCAAATCCTGAACAGAACCATGTACAGCAGAGCTGGAGAACCGAACCAGAGTCCTGCATTTATTCCATGTTTCCTTGTTCTAGCGTACCTGATTCAAAATAACGAGTCTCTGAGCAGAACGTGATCATATTCATGAGCAGTGTTCATCTCACGCGGCTATGAGAAGTATTGAGTGATCACTGACATTCGTGGCGGGCGGGGTTAACTCAGACAAGCTGGACGTGGAAAACGATGCGTGATGCGAAGTTAAACGGGTAGCTTTAATAAACAGCTGATCGAAGGGGTGAACAACTACAAAATACACTACTCACAAAAAGTTAGGGATATTCAACTTTTGGTTTTTGGAGAACAGAATGATGCAGAATAAATATTTAACCATTGAACAATGTACATGTGCACTGAAAAGTTTAGAGAAAGTTTAATTCAGTTCACCTGGAAAGATTGTAGTGGATTTGAGATTCATTCTGACATCATACAAAAAGACAAATATCCTTAACTTTTTGTGTGTAGTGTATATACAGCACGTGGCATTTAGATACACGGACACCGCCGCGTGCGTAACCCTGCCCGCCTGCGACAAACAAAGTTTTTCACAGTCATACCCCTCCTGCATTAATAACCACCCCCTCCCGCGGAAGAAGCTTCACGTGGATGATGAAATGACCAAAATGAACCTTTTAGCAGCCTTGAGAACAAGAAGGAAGTTCTCGCTTCTCATTGAGGATGGAACAGGATTTAAGTCAATGTGCTGCTTTGACTTTACTCCTCTTCGTCGCTGCCAGACTGGCTGCATGTGCGTTTGACAGTATCAAAACAGCTGCAGTAAGCGTGCTCGTTTCACCCATATTATATTGTGATATTTTTGGGGTAACTTGAGTTCCTTCAGGAGGTACACTACTCACAAAAAGTTAAGGATATTGCTTTTTTTGTATGATGTCACAATGAATCTAAAATCTACTACAATCTTTCCAGGTGAACTGAATTAAACTTTTTCTAAACTTTTCAATGCACGTGTACATTGTTCAATGGTTATATGTTTATTCTGCATCATTCTGTTCTACAAAAACCCAAAGCTGAATATCCTTAACTTTTTGTGAGTAGTGTATTTAGAGCCACTTCAGATCAGCGTATGTCCAATACGTATGGCTCTAAATAAGGCATTATCTGCCACAAACTCTTTCATTTCACCAATGTTTTATTATGAAACATTAGTTGGCCCCCCCTATGAGCTCGAAGCAGCTTCAGGTTGCTTATTTGTGGAAATTCGTCCTTATTTACAGACGTTTACTTGTTATGGTGTCGCATAGGGATGCATGATTTAATCGGCCCCCTATGGGTATCGGCCTATATAGGTCTTAGAAATATGTATCGGACGTTGGCCACCCCACCATTTAACTGATATTTAACCAATCAGCCCGCTGTTTCGAAAGTAAAAAAAACAAAAAAAAACAACTTTTTTGTTCTTCAAAAACTTATTTTTTTACAGACTTTAAAACTTCTAAAGACTAGGGTGGGGAAATATCGATACACCTAAATATCGCAATATTTTCATATGCTGATATTATATTGACATTTAAAAATGCGGGATCGATCTATTTTACTAATGAAATCTCGCAATATTTGATCGTTCTATTACGAAATCACGCTAGAATTAACCAAAATTTTGCGATATTGTCGTGCTGATATCATGTTGACATTTAAAAACGCTGTATTGATCTATATTATAAATTAAATCTCACGATTTTTTGTTCTGTTACGAAATCTCGCGCAAATTCACTAAATATTGTGAGATTTTCTAACATAATGATGAAATCTCACAAAGTAAAATCGATGGATACCGCGTTTCTAAATGTCGCCCCCTATTTTGTAAAGTGTCGGAAACGGATAACAAAACCGATATTTGCTGATGACTCTAATTTTTTCAGCTTAAATATTTATATCGGTTATCGGCCACGTGAGTTTTAAAATATCTGCAAATAAGATATCGGCTGAAATTCCAATATCGTGCATCCCTATTAAATATTTAACGATAATTAAATTCACTTTCCTTATCATTATTTGGGTTTCTCCATTAGAATAGCTGTGTGGCCCACGACTCGCTGACACATCCTCATTTTGGTCCTTGGAGGCAAAAAGTTTGGGCACCCCTGATATAGACACATATTAATGTTATGTTGGGAAAGGTCACCATTGTTAAGAAGTTCTGATTTCAGTTTTAGTACTTGATTGTTTTAGTCTCTTTTTTTAATTCAAGGAATTTTTAATAACTAAATTAATTAAAAATAAATGGTTTCTGTAAGCATTTAAATGTTTCCAGTAATACGTCTTGTTGGTCTTAAATTTAATTCATAAAGGTCTTAAAAGATTCAAGGATACTTTATTGTCACGATACACGTTATGGTACGAAATTAGGACTCGGGTCACAGTATTTCAGCCAAAATAAAAACATGAATAAAAAGATCAAACAACACGATCTTGAATTTAACTTTCTGAAACCTGCAAGAACTCTGTTTATGGTGTAATTGTTGCATTGCTGGTTTTCATGGATGATCCACACGGTTAAAATGGAATAATTAGCATTTTCGGGTGTTGGACGCTGATTTGAATGGAGCGCTTAGTCGGGCGTGGCTGTTTGTCGGCATAGAGGGAAGCTTCATGTTGGGTTTTAGTGTCTCTTTCTAACCTTCTCTCCCTCTCAAATCCATTCCTCTGTGAATTTTCTTTGTCCCTCTGTCTGATTTCCAAACCACAGCACACCTCATTTTACTTTTCTTTTTACATCTTGACATTAATGTAGGAAATGGAATCAGATGAAATACAGATGAACTGTTGCTATGGTTGCTGCATCAAGTAGCACGTAGAAGAGTTCATCACGTTTCATTTCACATAGTGTTTGTTTCTATCTCACGCCGACAAGAGCAGAACTAGTCTGGACTTCTCTTGTCGTATTTGTTCTGTTTTTGTTTAACTCTTGCATGTGTCCCTCCCCAATCCCCCCCCACGTTCTTTGTCTCCTGTCATTTTGATCTTTTTCTCACATGGACTCGCTCTAGATGCCGTCTAACAACAGCATCCGAAAGCAGATTGAGACACTGCAGGTGAGTTGATCTGGTGTCTGTGACCTAGCTTGGTACTCCTCTCCTTGTCTGGGTCCCGGGTCCTGGTCGGGATGTAGCGTAGAGCGGTTAGTTCTGCTCGCTTGGCTAAAGCGGGGAGTCGCTCGTAAGAAAAACGGGGAAGAGCACCGTAGATGTGACGTTGCTTCTTTTAGCGGAGCTGATTTGTGTCTGATGTTGAGTTAGATGTTTAGATTCTTCCTGTAGACGAGTGTTACGCTGGGAAAAGACTAATCTATATTAGGATAGACCGATACATCGGCCGGCCGATATTTTAGGCCAATATTTGCATTTTTTTGTTTGAATCAATATCAGCTGATACCAGGGTTCCCTCACGTCCTGGAAAACCTGGAAAGTGATTGACCCCTTTCCCAGTCCTGGAAAACACATGGAAAATGACAAAAAGAAAGGAGAAATGTCCTGGAAAAGCTTGAATTGTCCTGGGAAATAATTTTTCTTCCCTCAACTTCAGCTTTATTCATACAGAATTTTTCAAGCATAAAACAATCAAGATAAAATTACTAACACAGCCCTTAACATTAAAAAAGAATCAAACATGCACTTAATTAAAAAAAAAAAAAAACAGTTGTAAAAAAAAAAGTCATTAAAAACAAAATAGCTTAAAAGTAAACAAGTAAACTGAATAATTAATAAATACATTTGATTTTGATATTCATATTTTTTTATTTATTTTTGCAATGATTTTTATTTTTGTTTCAAGAATGCTGGTGTCAGATGCACAAAATAAACTAAGTAAACAGTAAACAACATAAATCTTGTTTGGGAGATTTATTGAACAAATAAAATATTTTATGGCAAAAGTACAAGAAAGAAAGAGGGAGAGGAAGAAACATTAAAGCAATCTGGTTAAATGGACAAAATATAAGGTACAAATGTAGAAAATGACACTTCTCCAAAGCTGGGGGTGGAATTTATTAGTGTATGTTGGGATAGCTTGATTTGTACTATAGCACCTGAAAATTCCTGGAAATGTCCTGGAAAATAATTTTAGGAAAAAAATGGGAAGCCTGTGATGCTTCAGGTGTGTTGGCCAATACCCCCCACTCAGCATAACTTGCAGACTCTTTTAATATATGTATTTATTACAAGTTTAATGTTTCTATTTAATGTTTGTTTACGAGTGCGCTGTTTCTTATTTATATATTTATTTGAAGTGCTTTGTTATTTTTCTATTAAGAGAGTAAAAAAATAATTTTTCATTGTGTCCTTCATATTAATTTAGGAGTCAAATGCATTATTGGCCCCAAATATACAGCAGGTTGTATCAGCTGAGGCTGATGGGGGGGGAAAAAATATCTGTATCAGTATCCGCCCTAAAACATCTGTATTGGTCAATCCCTAATCTATAATATTACTGGATTAAATCCTGGTTGCTGACATCAGAACGACTCTGGTTGACATGGAAACATTGATCTGGGTCCTCAAAGGGGTGAACTATGCATGAATTCCTGATATAAATTAGGATTTATGGTCGGATAACTTTATTTTAACCCTTTATATGCCATGTTTGTAATGTTAATTAATCTGTGTGATGAATAGATAAAGATTGAGATTCCTCTTTTACAGTCTGCAACGGGTTTTCAGGGATTTACTGCATGATTTGTCTCGCTGTTGGAAGAAGGATTAGATGTATTTGGAGTAGAGGTCGACCGATAGTGGATTTTTAAAGGCCGATATAATAACAATAGTTTGGAGCAGGAAAAAGCCGATAGCCGATAAATTGGTCCTCTGTGATCAGAGAGCAGCGCTTCATGGCGCTGTGGAAAAAACCGCAGCCATCGGCCACTATCGGAGCCAAGATCAGCCGATACCGATAGTTTGTAAAACGTCCTATCGGCGCAGATCAATCGGCCAAACCGATTAATCGGTCGACCTCTAATTTGGAGCACAAAAAGATTTCTCCACTGTTGTTCCCAAGTTCAGCCAAGTCACGAAAGACTTAGACAGATCTGACTCATCTGCCACCTGCTGTTCTTATGGTTAACTCAACCCATAATGCACCATTCCCATGCTGAGTTTCTGTCCCGTCTCATGCTCAACATAACACCAAACCCTGTTTTACATCTGGAATTTTAAATTTAGGTTTTTAAAAAGTCTGGACTTACTTCATATTTCATAAAGATCTGGTGTTAAAACGCAGAAAAGTGATGCAGCTACTGTATTCTTGGAGAAAAGCATAACTCAAAAGTCCAACGTACATGGTACAGCTGGAAATCCCTCATTTTAGCCTCCCAAGTTCGTCTGTGTTCACCCTGTTAACAGTAATGTTTGATGAGGAGAAATGATGTTATAGTGACGGAAGCGTGGTGTTATGAGGAAAAGTTAATGTGGGATAACATGGGTGCATTTTCTCGACTTGCTTTTTGTATCCGACTGTCTTTATAAATCGGCTGCATTCTGTTTAGTTTTCTTAAACATTTTAAATGATCTAACAGACTCTTAAGACTACTTTTACAAATCATTAGAAATATGCTAGTGATGCACAATATTATTCGATATCTGTATCTCCCGATATTGGCTTTAAAACTAGATATAGATATTGGCCTGATATCTGTCGATTTATTTTATTTTATTTGTTTATTTGATAGAGAGAGAGCACATAAGAAACAAAGAAAAACTTCTCAATACTCCAGATTTAGCCAAAATGCCCGTTTCCATCTGTTGTCACTAGCCAGGTCTTAAAAGGCTCCTGAAATGTGGAAATACAGAAATATCAAACTGTAAACAAAACGGATATCAGTTTAATTAACTGATATATAACAGGAACTATTTGTTGGTGAACCTGCAGAATACGTTTTTTTATTTGTTTGTTTGTTTGTTTGTTTTTTTAATCCGTGGGGCATGGGAACGACATTAGGCCACGCCCACCGTGCAACATCACGACGTCTCCAGTAACTAGGAGTGTAATGATTCAGTTTAACAACGATTCGATTCATATCATAATTCATGGTTTTTGATTTGATTTCATATCACTGAATCAAATCGGATTGTATCGTTCTAAATGAACTAATATCGTCCATGAATCAGAAGCCATGAATTGTGATATGAATGGCTCGTTAAACCGAGCCGTTTTCCCTTACCAGCAACTACTGGAAGCAGAAGTATTTTTCTAATTTGCATAAGGAATGAATACCACATCATTTCCTGCTTCAGTATCGGTATCGGCCATTAAAAGCAGAAAATTATCGGTTATCTGTATCGGTTGAAATTTTTCATATTGTGCATCATTAAAATATACATATTTTTTGATCAGTTTCTCCTGACGAGGCAAATTTCTGTGATCTCACAGGTGAGTAATGAAATTGTCATAATGAAATGGGCAGCTAAAAATATCTTTTTTTTTTCTTCCTCTTCTTTTTTTGTTTGTTTTTCTTTCACGTGCACAGAATAAAGATCCCAAAATGTCGCGCGTAGCATTGGAGTCTCTCTACAGGCTGCTGTGGGTCTACATCATCAGGATCAAATGCGAGAGCAACACCGTCACGCAGAGGTCAGTTGCAGAGCCACACAGTCCATCCCTGCACCATTCGTGCCCATCAAGCACGAGTCCTTTTCAAAATAGTCTTCGTTGTTCAAAGCCACGCACGCCTACATGGTTTCCTGATTTCCTTCCAGCCGACTGCTCAGCATCGTGTCAGCACTTTTCCCCAAAGGCTCCCGCAGCGTGGTGCCCAGAGACACCCCCCTCAACATCTTCGTCAAGATCATCCAGTTCATAGCTCAGGTGAGTCTGCAGCGATGGTCGCACACACAGGGAGGCGTTATAAAGATACCGCTGTGGATGAGTGGTTTCTTCTTTGTTGGTTTCAACAGGAAAGGCTGGATTTCGCTATGAAGGAGATAATCTATGACCTGCTGTGTGTGGGCAAATCCCACAAAACCTTCACCATCAATCCTGAGGTAACGTAAACGCTTCAACGTGACATTATGGGAACATAGGTGTGTTTTTTTTCCTTATGAAGCACGATATTATTGGCCCGATATCACTATTGGCTGATTTAAAACTTAATATTGATATCGACCCAATATCAGCTGATTTTTTTTTTTTTTCATTTTATGTGTTTTTTTTATAGGGCCAGATATATAAAAAACAAAGAAACTAAACACGCCATTTAGTGAAAAATGCTCATTTCCATCGGTTGTCCCTACCCAGGTCTTAAGAGCCTCCCTGAAATGAGGAAATACAGAAATATATTTTAAATAAAACAGTTATCAACAAAATTAACCAACCTGCAGAAACCTACTGGATTTTCTTTTTTTTTTTTTTAATCTGTGTGGCATGGGAACAAAATGACATTTTGTGTGACTACTTGAAAAGGAAAACATTTAATAGCCCAAAGTTTTTGTTTGCTGAGCACAAACTGCAGATTAAATGAAAATTATATTAAATTTTGAAATATGAAGTTATCAGTTTTTGGGTTGGGACAGTATTTTGATACACTGAAATATCACAATATTTTATGTTGTGATAAATATCAATATTTAAAAAACGGTGGTATTGATATTCTACTAAAAATCTAGGAAGATATTATTCTGTTTGCAAAGGTCCAGCATGTTGAAAAGTTCCGGCTTTATACCGATATCTACAGTACTTAAAGTTATTCAAACCCTCCAGTTAAAAAAAGAATAAATTCACAATAGTAATTTAAATAACAGGAAACTAAAGAAACTAATAATAAATAAAAATTTACAAAAATATAATTTAGTGAAATAAATATTGCTTTTGATTAGTGATTGGAAATAATTAAAAAAACAAACTAAACTGTCCCAGACACATTACAGCACCTTGTTCATGAACAGTGGACCAACATACATACAGTGGGGAGAACAAGTATTTGATACACTGTTGATTTTTCAGGTTTTCCCACTTGCAAAGAATGTAGAAGACTGTAATATTTATCATAGGTACTCTTCAACTGTGAGTGATGGAATCTAAAACAAAAATCCAGAAAAATACTATGATTTTTAAATAATTAATTTCCATTTTATTGTGTGAAATAAGTATTTGATACACCAGAAAAATGAAACTTAATATTTGGTACAGAAACCTTTGTTTGCAATTACAGAGATCAGACGTTTCCTGTAGTTCTTGACCAGGTTTGCACACACTGCAGCAGGGATTTTGGCCCACTCCTCCATGCAGATCTCCTACAGAGCCTTAAGGTTTCGGGGCTGTCGCTGGGCCACACGGACTCTAAGCTCCCTCCAAAGATTTTCTATTGGATTCAGGTCTGGAGACTGGCTAGGCCACTCCAGGACCTTAAGATGTTTCCTACGGAGCCACTCTTTAGTTGCCCTGGCTGTGCGTTTTGGGTCGTTATCATGCTGGAAGACCCAGCCACGACCCATCTTCAGTGCTCTTACTGAGGGAAGGAGGTTGTTGGCCAAAATCTCACGATACATGGCCCCATCCATCCTTCCCACAATACGGTGCAGACGTCCTGTCCCCTTTGCAGAAAAGCATCCCCAAAGAATGATGTTTCCACCGCCATGCTTCACGGTTGGGATGGTGTTCTTGGGGTTGTACTCGTCATGTTTGGAGGAAGAAGAATGATGAGTGGAGTTTAAACCAAAAAGTTCTATTTTTGGTTTAAATTTGATTTTAATCCTTGACGGCGTAGAGTGTTACTGATTGTTTTCTTTGAGACTGTGGTCCCAGCTCTATTCAGGTCATTGACCAGGTCCTGCCGTGTAGTTCTGTAGCTCATTCCTCGCCTTCCTCAAGATCAATGATGCTCCACGAGGTGAGATCTTGCATGGCGCCCCAGACCAAGGGAGATTTTCCGTTATTTTGTATTTCTTCCATTTTCTAATAATTGCACCAACTGTTGTTGCCTTCTCACCAAGCTGCTTGCCTATTGTCCTGTAGCCCAACCCAGCCTTGTGCAGGTCTACAATTTTATCCCTGATGTCCTTACACAGCTCTCTGGTCTTGGGCATTGTGGAGATGCTGGAGTCTGATTGATTGAGTGTGTGGACAGGTGTCTTTTATACAGGTAACTAGTTCAAACAGGTGCAGTTAATACAGGTAATGAGTGGAGAACAGGAGGGCTTCTTAAAAAAAGAACTAACATGTCTGTGAGAGCCAAAATACTTACTGGTTGATAGATGATCAAATACTTATTTCACACAATAAAATGGAAATTGATTATTTAAAAATCATAGATTGTATTTTTCTGGATTTTTGTTTTAGATTCCATCACTCACAGTTGAAGAGTACCTATGATGAAAATTACAGTCTTCTACATGCTTTGCAAGTGGGAAAACCTGAAAAATCAACAGTGTGTCAAATACTTGTTCTCCCCACTGTATACAAAACATATCTGTTTTTATGTACTGTGTGTTTATGTATTATTGACTGTTTTTACATGTTTAAATGTTTTGTATGTTTTTCTAATATGGACCTCCCTTTGGTGTCTGGAATAAAGGATTATACTATTATATTATATTTTACCTGTCAATGGTGCAGACGTATGATTGGACGTTACAGAAAACACCTGATTGCAGTGATTGTCTCAAAATGTTGCTGAACATTTTAGTTCAGCAGCCCCAGCAGCCCCATCACGCTTGTTCACTTGTTTTATTTTTTGTATGTTTATTTTTAATATTTCTGTTGAACCACAATTTAAAATCAGTGTCATGATTTTCATAGAATTTTTATTTATTATGACTTTTGTCAAATTAATCTAATTTCACTGGCAGCTGATTTTTTTTCTTTCCTTAATTGGAGGGTGTGAATAATTTTGAGGACGACTGTATGCGCATATGCAGGTTCAGGTTAAATTTACATACAGTAGAAAGTACATGTTAACATGTATGTCCAGTTTTTCAGAGACCACCCAGTTGTTGGAGTTTATGACTGACTGACATGTTTATTTCTCATATGCACTAACATGCATTTTCATTTACTCATATACTACTTGGTTTCACTGTTTCACTAATTTCACATGAACTCGTGCACATTTCTACTATTCCAGCTCAGCTGTGGTAATAATGTTTTTAAAAGCACTTTATTTTATTGTCACATCTATTCAGTTGGGTTTTCCCAAAGTGAGAAATATTTATGTTTAGGGGGACGATTGTAAACTGTTTTATTATGAGATCCAAGTGGCAAAAAAACCCTGTCCAAGTTTAATAAACGGGACATGGAGGAACTGGATTTCACTGATTTGGACTCATTTTGTTGTTTCAGTCATCTTGTGATGCGTATTGATCGTGAAGTCTTTGCCAATACCCTAATCGCTTATCTGTATTTTTCTTATGAATCACTATTTTTTCTCCCTTCTTTTTTTTTTTATCTTGGTCCTCTTGGCCCTGCTAGCGGATGAATATCGGTTTGCGAGCGTTTTTGGTGATAGCAGACAGCCTGCAGCAGAAAGATGGGGAGCCACCAATGCCTACCACAGGGATCATCATGCCCTCTGGGAACACCCTACGTGTCAAGAAGATCTTCCTCAACACCACCCTCACTGATGAAGAAGCAAAGGTCATCGGTGAGTTGGATACTGGGACAAGCTGCGTTTGCTAATGAGCGTTGGGAATTTGCGTTAATAACTACGCTGGATCATTTCCAGGCATGTCACTCTACTACCCTCAAGTCAGAAAAGCCTTGGATAACATCCTGCGTCATCTGGACAAGGAGGTGGGCCGCTCCATGAGCATGACCAGCGTACAGATGTCCAACAAGGAGCCTGAGGACATGATCACGTACGTACACACGGCCTGGATGAACGATGACCGTAACCACGCTGCTCGTGCAGCCGTGCTTCCCTGACCAAGGTTATAATAGTTTTGGATTTTTCATTAGTTTCAGTTTTTATTTAGTTTTGACTTTTTGTTTTTCAATTCAGTTAGTTTTAATTAGTTTTTTTAGCAGGTTTGCAGGTTTTTGTTAGTTTTTAGTTTTTTTTTTAAATGCTTAGTTCTAGTTTAGTTTTTATTAGTTTCAGTCTTAGTTTTAGTTTTGGGGGATTTTTTTTTCATAAATTATAGGTATTTGTCTGGTGTGACATTCAAAATCATCAGAAAGTCACTCAAAATAAAGCAAAGTAAATGCATTAAATAGAAATAGATTTCATAAATAGACCATTTCAAATACACCCAAAACGCTTATGTATTAAATAAATTTACAGAAAGGATGATTTTGCAATATTTTTAGTTAGTTTTTTAAATACACAATGCAGTTTCAGTCAGTTATCGTATTTTGAAAAACTGTCATTTTTGTTTTTATTTCAGTTAACGAAAATGTTTTTTCAGTTTTAGTTGTAGTTTTTTCGTTAGTTTTAGTGAACTATAACAACCTTGTCCCTGACGACTGCTTCTCATTCATTGTCCTGCAGGGGGGAGAGGAAGCCAAAGATCGATCTGTTCCGAACATGCGTGGCTGCCATTCCAAGACTGATCCCCGACGGCATGAGCAGACAGGACCTGATCGAGCTCCTGGCCAAGTAACGTCCCCTCAGCTCAGTCCACTCGCATGACGAGCTTCCGCCCACTGAAACCTCGTCTCCTCCTGGTTTCTGTCCTCTGAAAGGTTGACCATCCACATGGACGAGGAGCTGCGCGGCCTCGCCTTCACAACGCTCCAGGCCCTGATGGTGGATTTCCCAGAGTGGCGGGAGGATGTCCTCTCAGGCTTCGCCTACTTCATCGTCAGGGAGGTGACGGACGTCCACCCCACGCTGCTAGACAACGCCGTCAAGATGCTGCTGCAGCTCATCAGCCAGTGGAGGCAGGCGGTGCAGAGCAGCAACAAGAGCCACGACACTCAGGTGGGTCCGCCGCTGGTCTTCACGGGACATGCAGGAGACGGCCGTCTCATTTATCGGACATTATTGTTTCATCAGGGCTCCAGCAGCAGCCGCTCGCTGTCTCTGGAGCGGTCGCTTCCTCTGGGCGTGCTCCATGTGGTGGAGGGCTTAGCGCTGGTGGTGCTCTGCAGCTGCCGTCCTGCCACGCGCAGGCTCGCGGTCAACATCCTCAAAGAGGTCCGTGCACTGCACACCGCTCTGGGCATCGGCAAGGTAATTATTATTACTATTATTATTGTTATTATTATTGCTGCTGCTGTTGTTTTGTTATAAGTTCCAGTAAGTTATGAACGACTGTATAGGAGAGTTTCTTATTTGAAGTTTTGTTCTTGCATCTTCCAGGGAGACGAGGAGCTGGCTATCGACGTCATGGATCGGTTAAGTGCATCGGTGTTGGAGAGCTTCATTCATCTCACTGGAGCAGACCAGGTGTATATCTGAGCTCTGATCATAGGCTGCGTTTCCATTACACCTAGAATATCGCAAAACTTAAAGCAAAACTGAGTAACTTTTTTTTAACACAAATGCTTTTCCGAATCCCTTTGGGGGTAAACAATGTGTTTATGGGGTGATTCCATGTTTTCTCATCTCCCACCGGGGTCTGTGAAAGCAGCACTTGCAACTGTGCCGGGAGCAGACCCGACACAGATCTCGTGATAATACAAACTGCCTTACGTTAGTCCCGTACATGCGTATATACCATGTAAACCATGGCCGTAGTTAGCCGCACGACTTTCAGCTGCTCATGCACGGCAAAACCAAATAAAGAACAGACCATTGTCTGACTATCAGAGAGAAAGGAAACAGGAACTGCAAGACACAGGCAGACCTGGTGATGTTACTGTTGAACAAGTAAGTAAAGTTAACTATATGTGATCATGTCTATCACTGTCTCTAGTTTTGACATTTGAGAGATTGGTGGGTCTCCTAATTCATCAAACATGTTTGTGAAAACTTTCGGCTGTTGTCAGACTGTACACACGATCACACACTTAGCATAAAAAAGAGGGAGTGATGTGCCGCAGAATTGTCACAGCTGTGATCAGATCGTAGGCACCAGGCCAGGTTTTAAAGACAATAATACTCACCTGTCCCTCGAAATTCCAGTTGTGTAAACAGCAATTGACAACGCTGGGAAGGGGTAGGGCATTTAAACTGTATAATGCATGGATCCGATTTGTTTAATCTACTTATACCATGATCCCACAGAGTAAACATTTAATGACAAATGTTTATTTACTTTATTAAACTCGATAAACATGGTTGAGTATAGATGCTATATTATGCTGGCAGCTGGTTTGAGCATTGCTATGGTGATAACATTCTCTGGCGGAATGATATGACAGTGATCTACCTAGGTGTGCTTATATACAGAAATAATGCACACCAGTTGACATTAGACTCACTGACCGTGGTTTAAAGATGATTTAATAACTTGTTAATTTTGGCTGCTATCATTTTAAAATCTCTCAAGTTCATCTCTGTGTTGAAGGAATGCAGCTTTTGCTCTCAAACAGACACATTACCAGCCAGTTAGGTTGACTGTGAGTGGAGGGAAATGTTGGACTGAGAGATCCAGCCCAGTAGAGATGCACCGATCGATCGGCAACTGATCGCAATCGGCCGATAGTGCCCCTATCGGTTTTGATCGGAGTCCCCAAATAGATCCAAGCAAGCCGATCCGATCATGTTTACAGTAACTAAAGCGTTTTGGCGTTTGACGCGCCTGATGCGCAGCAGGCGCGGGAAATACAGAGGAGACTCCGGTGAATGTCTTCCCTCCACGGAGACAGTGGAGGATAAACTATGATCTGCGTCGAGTCCCGGGTTCCAAACGGCGGGTTGATGATCTCTAGTCCCGACGGGGTTTAATGGGCTTATAATGACGTCCCGATGCAGGACTGCAGGTTGTTAAACTGGGTCGGTCAGAGGAAAGCTGCGCCATCGTCGGCGCGCAGCTCCTCGTAAACGGTGAAACTCACCAAACTCAGAACACCTCTGAACAATCTGATGAATCCACACACGGCACAGAAACGCTCGACAACGTCGTTGTCTGGCCTCGTGGAGCAAATGGAGCCAAGGAGCTGCTCAGTTTCATCCGCGATTATACAGAGAGACAGACAAGGAAAACAACCGGGTTCATACACCCCCACACTCAGGCGCTCCTGACGCACGACGCGCAAGGCTCTGCCATTCATGCTGCTTAATCAGAAGTAAGCTCATCAATAAAATCATAATTTTATTATATTATTTAGGCTACAGCATGTTTATGCTACACTTAAGAGTTTTTTTTCTTATAGAAAAGCTGCAGTATCAGCTCCAAGTTTGTTGCAGTTGCACATAAGTTGCTGTTCTTATTCTCATTTAACATATTTTACGTGATTTTTCCACAAAAAGCTTGTAGGTAAACTCTAAACAGTGTGTCTGAGAAAGAGCCTCTAGAGAGTGAAATGTTTATTATAGTGCACATGTGTGTTATGTACATAATCTATTTTTTATTTTAAGATTTAATTCCTTTTTCCACAGGAAAAAGAGTCTATAGTTGACAACTTGTACCAACTCTAAGAGAGTGACATGTTTACTGTAGTCTGTGTTGGTGTGCTGCACACGTTGTGTGTTGTACACATAATTATTGCCATAAGAAAGCTTAAACTAGTCAGCTACACTTCCTCTATGTAAACTGAGTCCAAGTTGTCTCCAAGAGAGTGAAATATTGCAGATTGCCTGCAATAAAACAGGTCAATTCATGATAATTTCCCTTCTCCTAATTGTTAATAACATAATGTCGATGTTATGTACATGAGAGAACAATATTGGAGAATTTATGGATTCGGCGCTGTGATCGGTGATCGGCAATATCGGGATCGGCAGATACTGCTTTTGGTGATCGGTGATCGGCCCCCAAAATCCTGATCTGTGCATCTCTACAGCCCAGGGCTCCAGACTGCGACCAAATGGTCCCATTTTACGACTAAAATGTAAGACAATGCGAGTAAATTTTCAGTTTTTTGTTTTTATATGTTTAGTCTATTTAACACATTTAGTTGCTGACAGGAATAACAATGTACCCCGAACCCTCCGATCTCGCCTGGCCCGGCCCGAGACGAGCCAACACCGGGGGAAAAGTATTTGTTTTAAAATTTTTTTTTTTTTTAAAAATTCGTCGGGAAAAAAAAAAAAACAAAAAAAATTGCTGGTCCTTAAAGGCAACACTGGTCTGCGTGTGGCGCCGCCTCCAGAGCTAAACCTGGCCGTTTTAGTCAACAGTCTACTTCACTCCAGGCTGCCATACGCCAGAAGTCAGGAGCATCTCGTCACAGCGTCTCTATTTTTGACAGAGCATGGTTCCAGAAAGCGTCAAGCTCTCAGCAAAAAGATAGAAAATCAGACACGGAAGCAGGTAAATTTTAAAATAACAGCCCCCTGCAGATTTGCGATATTGAACTAACTATATACAGTAAACATCATGTCATTGCCAGTGACATCAGGTTAGCAGTCAGGAGGTCTCAGTCAGTGTTTTTCATTCATGTCCATGTTTTTCATCATGGACCATCATTGTTATGGAGTGACCTGTAATTCTGTCATCCGTTCCTAGTCCCATTATCATCATTTATTTATCATTAGTTTTTACAGTTGAGTGGAATGAGTCTTGAGTTGAATGATTTTCATAGGAAAAATAAAAAATTCTTGCCTGATAATAGGCAATTTACGGCAGTGAGTTTCCGAAGGGGACCAGCAGGGGGAGCTTAAGAGCAGATGTTTCTTAGTTCTGCTTTAAAGTTAGAGTCTGCAGTTTTTCCCTGCTAATGTTTGTAAAAACTATTCAAACTGAGAACCCCTCCCCCTCTGGCTAATGGCTGCATCGCTCTTCATTCCAAGTCTCTCTTTCAGAGCTCAGAAACGGAAACGCCAAACCAATATTAACCCTGGTTTTTCAACACACACTATCTAAAGCTCCTTTCCTTTTCCTTGCTGAGTCCGCCCCCCTCCCGAGAGTTCGAGTGACTGGCGTCTGCTCTAATCATGAGCTTATTCCCACTCAGCATCATGTTTTTACCTCTGTTATTGGCTGGCGATATAAACAGAAATCTCCACCCAGAAACATCCAGAACACACCACAACAAAGGGAAAAAGTGAATTACAGGCAGGAGTAGAGGGAGTTGCAAACAAACTCACCAGCAGAGAGTTGAGGCCCAAAGATGTGGGTTGAGACGCATTTCACTGGCACAAGTCGTACATTTAGTTTCAGGGGGGAAACTTTGGAGTCTACCTTTAAGTTTTTTATGTATTAATAACAAGTGACCACCATTTTTTTGTTGTTTCCACACATGTGGAACACTGTGTGGAAACAACACAACTTATATATAACTTATATTATAACTTTTTATCGGTAGCTGCTGTGTTTAAAGCGCTATACAAATAAAGTTGACTTGACTTGACATGGCCACGATTTAATGGTCAGGGAATAACGTCTTATAGCCGTGTAACGCGTCACCACAAGTTGTTTTTTTGTTCCTGCTGATGTTGTCAGAAGCTCCGTACATACAAGCCCGTATGTACCTCTGAGTTTTCATCTGCTGCTTTCATCTCCTGATGAGGAGCAGCAGCTCTGAAACAAACTGTTTTGTATCTTCATCCTCTTCAGAGGGAAGTCTTCCAGGACAGGATTTTGCCTGAAACACCTGCATGTTGTAATTGTACTTTTTCAAAAAATAGGAGTCGCGGAAACCCAGCTATAGTCTCAGATTTTAACACGAACTGTGAAACAGGGCTCATCTTCCTCTCTTCCTCCTTGCAGACGAACCTGCTGTATTGTCCCAGTGGGATTGATCTTCAGACGCTAGCGGAGTGGAGTTCGTCTCCCATCAGCCACCAGTTTGACGTGGTCAGCCCCTCCCACATCTGGGTGTTCGCCCACGTGACTCAGGGTCAGGACCCCTGGGTCATCAGCTTCTCCAGCTACCTGCGGCAGGAGAACCTGCCGAAGCATTGCCCCACCGCCCTCAACTACGCCTGGATGTTCGCATACACCCGCTTGCAGCTGCTGTCTCCACAAGTCGACATAAAGTATGTTAAATAAAACCTCTCTGCTCTGATCGGGTGTCGTCGTTTTTCCGTTTTATAACTGGTGCGTTGTGGTGCTCCTGCAGCAGTCCCATCAATGCCAAAAAGGTGAACAGTCTGAACAGCAGCGACTCCTACATTGGCCTCTGGAGAAACTACCTGATCCTCTGCTGCAGCTCGGCCTCTTCATCCTCCTCCATGTGTTCCTCATCCTCCACCTCTGGCTCCGTCCGCTGCTCCCCGCCTGAGACGCTGGCGTCCACGCCGGACAGCGGCTACAGTTACGATTCAAAGGTCAGAACCGGCTACACAGAGCCAAACTGTTTACCCGTAAAGCTCGGGAATGTTGCAGTGAGACTTCAGAGCGCGACGCAGCGCAGCAAGACCACGCTGACCAGAATGAATTTGATGTGTTGTGTGATAGATTGTTGGCACTCCGTCCCCCTCCTCACTGTTCAAACACATCGTTCCAATGATGCGCTCTGAGAGCATGGACATCACAGAGTCTCTGGTGTTGGGGCTTGGCAGGACCAACCCCGTGGCCTTCAGGTAAATGTCTGCATCATGTACATCCAGAATTTTCCCGTTTAAGATGTAATATTCACCTGTTCTTTCCCATCCTGCAGGGAGTTGATAGAAGAGCTAAACCCGATTATAAAGGAAGCTCTAGAAAGACGACCCGAAGTAAGTTGGAAACTTTAAAAGTCTTTTAAATTGTTTCTGTATGAAAATAATTTGACTAAAATCTTCTCTTTTTTTTTTGCAGAACATGAAGCGACGCAGGCGTCGGGACATCCTCAGGGTCCAGCTGGTCCGGATATTTGAGCTGCTTGCTGATGCTGGCGTCATCAGTCAAGTGTATGTTATCCACAGTTTTTAAGACAAAAAGCAGTGAATAAAAGACCCGCAACGTCACTTCTAGGCTTTAAAAATCTGCGTTTCTGACTTGTATTGTAGTCATACCAACGTTCATTATTTTCTTTTTTGAGCCGTCACTGCCCAGCGGTGTCCCGAGGCTCAGAAACGGCACTGTGTAACTTTTCCATCCAGGACGCGGCCATCACATTGCAGCCGACTATTGATAGTTATTTTGTGATGTCACGGTCTGCCTGGAACGGCCCGCTGGTGGGCAAAAAGCAGTCTCGTCCGCCACCTGCAGGCTTAGAATAAGTCAGAGAAACACAGTTGCGCTGCTGGAAATTACCAGACGGTTGTTTTGTGATCTGTTATACAAACCGCCGGGTGGGGGGGGGGAGGGGGAGCTGGGGTCGTGTTTTTACCGCATTCCATCCTATAAAGACACCCTGAGAGGAGAAATCTGAGAATCAGCTCTACCAAACGCACCTCAGTTCTCCGGTACAGTAAACCATGCAGCCCCTCCACAACACGTATTATCAGCGAACATTTCATCAGCGGTCAGTAATGCCCAAGCAGACATCCATCTGTATATAGTTAGCGTAAGTTTCGCCATAAATAAAGCTTTATGTATACATGTTGATTTGGTTTGTTGTCATATGGAGGCGAACAGCTGCCTGCAGTTGACGTTAGCTACTAGGTAAAACGGAGGGATGTGGTAACGCAAATAAACTCCTAAAGGAGGGATGTGGAGATCCTGTTACACTTATATTCAGCTGAATAACACAATTCACAATGTAACACTATTTACAATGATGTTCTTTGTTTTTCCTGCGTACCCGTCCTATTTGCTTTTTATTTAAGTCTTCATAGCGCTCCATCATTTCCAAACCTGAGGTTGCAACAAGTTAAAATGAGAGGAAATTATTCTATTTCTGTTATTTCTGTTTCAATAGTAGTTTTTAGTGAAAGCTGTCGGTGCTCTTGTGTACCTTCTTTCTGGCTGCGTTGTACGGTGACGCTTCTCAACCAGACAGATGTAAATATGCCTGAATGCAGGTGCAGCAGGGACGTGGTGATGTTTAACAGCTCGTACACAGCAGTCGCTTCTCTATCCACCTTATTCCGAGCCCCCATGAGCCCTTGCATGAAATATGCAACTGACTCCAGGTTTGACCAGAACCGGCGTTTATTTACATGCTAGATGTTCGTGCTACTCCGCTTTTTATGAACTTTTTAGGTGAACGATGTGGGAACATCAGCTGTCACAGCTCAGACAGGACAACGTTACAATCCCTCTGCCTCGTGACACAAAGGAGGAGGAGGAGATGAAGATCTGGCCAAAAATAACAAACAGTAACATGATTAGCCATGTTAGCCACTTAGCTCTGACACGTCTGACTGTGAGGCAATGAGCAGTCTTAAAAGCTTCGAGGCTTATCACTACCTACATGATGATAATAATAATAATACATTTTATTTGAAAAGTGCCTTATCAGAGCACCCAAGCACACTGTACAGAGCAGATTAAACGCTAAAAACACCAAACATAACAGGTACCACATGAAAACAACATTGGACTGGTGCATATGGACTTGGGTAGAATAAGAGTGTCTGTACAGAAGAGTTTTGAGTCTGAATTTAAAGGTGGGGAAATGTCTATTGTACGGAGATCAGGAATTCCAGAGATGGGGAGCAGAGTAATACACAGTAATAAGGTCGGTCGTGTTTTGTTGTAAGAGGTGGGATACGATCTTATTTAATTTAAAGGGACTTGAGGCAAGATTAAGAAATGAAACTCGAGCAGCCACGAGCAAAGCCGTCACGGGAGCACAAACTGAAGCTATAATGTTGTGTACTACGCTTTTTCTTCGTAGTTACACTTTTTAGTGTCTTTCCGTTGATCTAGATCGTTTTGTGAAGGCAGAATAATCCATAACTATCACTTACAGTGTTTGAATTTAGCGCAACCATCTTTTTCCTGCATCAAAACAGCGGATGTAGCGTCATTTGATGTCACGTCCACAGGGCAGTGTGGGAAATTCGGACACCGAATTGCAGCGCATTTTGCAGCACACAGCCTGTTCAAGGCAACGGAGAGAAACATGGTTGGGCTCGTTCTTTTTGGTATTTAGTGCTTCATCACCCATTAGTATTAAAAATATGGACATGCATGTTTGTTTTTTTAAAATTCCTGCCTCAAGTCCCTTTAACAGCATATAATTTTTTTTTTTTTTATTATAGCAACTTAGCAATAGCAACTTTATTTATAATGCACTTTTAAAATAACAAAGTTGACCAAAGTGCTACAGTGTAAACATAAGATAAAACAACATAATCATAATTAAATCAATGGAGTTAACTACCATAAAAAATATAAAACTAGAAAGCAGTTAAAACAAATCAAAACCAATCAAAAGGGATCACTGAGAAAACTGCTAGAAGTTGTGTTGCGGGTCTTTAAAGGAAATAGTACACCCACAGAATGATGTAACTTTATTTTCCACTTCCCCTCATGCTAAGCACTTTTTTAATATCTCAAATGCAGCTGCCGATCAGAAAGGCTTCTCGTTTCCACCCAACTTTCATATAATGGAGTTCGCCGGGGTCCGAGCCAAAAAGGTCCATAAAAGTCCACGAAATCTTGTCAGTATTCCTCCATACTGCTTGTCCAATGCAATCCAAGTGTCCTGAGTGGGTAACGTTCAGAATTTACTCAAAATGACATCATTTATTATATTTTTAGAGCCTAAACAGTAGTACATGTTACTTTCACGAAGCAAGCTAATGCGCTTTCACGAAACTGCGGAAGCCTCGGCGTTCAGAGCCTACTCTGCCGATAATGCAAGCGTAGAAGAAGAAATTCGCTGTTTACATTGTGCTAAGAGCGCCAGAGCTGCAGGCAATCCGGGACAAACACAAGAGGGTCCAAGAGGGGTTGGATATTATTTAAAACAAAGAAAGAAAGAAAAAGAGAACGCGCGATCTCGTCTGCGGTGGCTTCCGTAGTTTCGTAAACATGCATCGGCGTGCTTGCTAGATATGCGATGTAGTACAGTTTAGGCTCTAAAAATCTACTAAATGATGTTGTTTCCAGTAAATTCTCGACACTACCCACTCAGGACACTTGGATTACATTGGACGAGCAGTATGGAGGAAAATTGACAAGTTTTTTTGGACTTTCATGGAACTTTTTGGCTCGGGCACAATCGAACTCCATTATATGAAAGTTGGGGGAAAACGAGAAGCCTTCCTGATCTCTGGCTGCATTTGAGATGTTAAAAAAGTGCTCCAGAGTCTAGCTCACCATGAGGGGAAGTGGAAAATAAAGTTACATCAATTGATGGGTGAACTATTCCTTTAAGAACGAAGCTGTCCTCTCATGAAAATGATTCCTAAATGAGACGTTGGTCTTCACAGAGCCAGCGGAGGGTTGGATGGAGAGAGCCACTCTCTGAACAGTACACTGCTGGAGTACGTTGATCTGACCAGGCAGCTGCTGGAGGCAGAAAACGACAAGGACTCGGACACTCTGAAGGACATCCGCTGTCACTTCAGCGCACTTGTGGCCAACATCATCCAGAACGTTCCAGGTAGAAACTCTTCAAGCCGCTGTTTGGGAACTAACTGTAAGTTAAAGGCAGTTAAAGCATTTCTTTTCTTTTACGGTTTTTATTTCAGTACACCAGAGGAGGAGCATCTTCCCTCAGCAGTCGCTACGACACAGTCTCTTCATGCTGTTTAGTCACTGGGCTGGACCCTTCAGCATCATGTTCACTCCTCTAGATCGCTATAGTGACAGAAATATGCAGATCAACCGCCATCAGTACTGTTCCCTAAAGGTAGACGCTCGGCCTCGCGCTGCTACGTAAACCTCAGCAGTTGTTTTCTGCAGATGACACTGCCCACAGTGACACTAACGGGAGTTTTGATGTTCTAGGCCATGTCTGCGGTGTTGTGCTGTGGACCTGTAGCTGACAATGTTGGCCTTTCCTCTGATGGCTACCTCTACAAGTGGTTGGATAACATCCTGGATTCACAGGACAAGAAGGTCAGACGCACGTTTCTGTTGTGCTTTGCTTAGATTGAGCTTCTCAGAATTAGTTAGCCATTTAAAAAATAACTGCAGGGCTTAAAACATTCTGGTACGGGGCCAGATCTTTGAAGAATGGAGGAAAAAAATAAAGATGATTTAATAACTTCTTAATTTTGGCTGCTATCATATTAAAATCTCTTTAGTTCATGTGCCAGGGATATGAGAGGAGCACGGCTTTTCTCTCAACCAGACACATTCTTGTTTTTAAACATTTAGTCTATTAAACATATCTAGTTGACAGAATTACTGGTCAGTAAAGGCGACACCGGTTCCGTGTGCGGCGCCGCCTCCGGAGCTAAACTCGGCTGTTTTAGTCAACAGTTTACTCCACTCCAGGCCGCCATACGCCGGTCAGAAGCATCTCTATTTTATACGGAGCTTCCAGAAAGCATCAAGCTCTCAGCAAAAGATAGAAAATCAGACACGAAGCAGGTCAATTTCAAAATAAAAGCCCCTGCAGATCTGTGATCCCGAACTGTGTGAACATCATGTCATTGCCAGTGACACCAGGTTAGAAGTCAATCCGTGTTTTTTAGCATCTTTATTTAGTGACCTGCAATTTTGTCATCTGTTCCTAGTCACATTATCATAATTTATTTATCAGTAGTTTCTTTATTTTTTACAATGGAGTGGAATGAGTCTTGAGTTGAATGATTTTAATAGGAAAAGTACTGTGGATAGAGGTGAATTTGTCTCGTCCATTTTGTCTTTTGCGGATCTGAAAACTGATCCAGTCTGTGACTCAAACCATAAACTGATCTAAATGCCAGGAACACAAAATTAGCTGATAAAACTGGCACTTTGAGTAAACACAGAGCCATCTGAAACATAAATGTGCTGTGACCTGTGAACATTGTAGTTTCTGCATTTATTGTTCAGGTATTTCTCAGTTATTCAGTGAAAATGAGAGGAAATGTGAATATTTGCTTTGCAAGTCTAATTCGGTGCGCGCCCCTAAAGTTTCTGCTTCCGCTCTTAAAATTTAAGTTGGGGGCTGCTGAGCTCCTGGTGAAAAACGTTAGTCTGGAGCCCTGCAGCCACAGTGGAGCGCAGGTGTAGACTGCAGAGATGTTAGTGAATAGCAAACTACGGCAGGGTGGGGGGCCAGTTTGAAGCGCGCCTCATCTCGGAGTCATTTAATAAAACAGATGTTTCTGTTTGGGTAATTCAGCTTATCTTCCAACACGCTCCCTGTTCATTGGTGGAAGTGTGCTCGCCTGTGTGTGAACTGTAAAAGTGCAACCACATAGTAGTAAATAACGCCAAGCTGTTAAGATTTTCAATAAAAGGCAAATAGACCTGTTCTGTAGGGAAGATGATTAGAAAGTCCTCCTCGTGTAATGGTAAGGAAACAAGCATGGTCATGGATTGGAGAAATGGTCCGAAGTGGCCGCATTACGTTGCTGAAGTTAGCTTTTAATTTTCATATCAGCCACATTAGCAACATTAGACCAGATCAGTTACTGCGAGACTTATGCCTGTCTTACATTAGAGGACTTTTTAAAGATTTGGAAAAGACTCCTGGAAGACCAACATCTCACACCAGCTCACATCTAAAGACCGTTTTTAGTCTCAAACTGACATTTTACAAACTGGGAATCTTGCAGTCACTATTTACAAGACTACATCTAGACTCTTTCAGCATTTTTTTCCCATCAAGCAATTTGCAATTTGTACCCATCATAATAATGCATTTTATTTGAAAGCACCCTTTTAAAACGCACAAAGACCCAGCATAAAAACCAGATGAAACATTAAAAACAGGAAGCTAAAACAGTAAAACTGCAGAACATCATCTGCTCTGTAACGAGAACATTCATGACCAGCATGTCTGCAGCACCGATTATTTACTGTTTACTGTCAGTAATCTGATTACTGCTGTGTGTTCTGCAGTCAGATATGATGGCGCGGGCTTCGCAAGGTGTTCTCCGTGAGTCACGTGACTGCTTTTACACTGAAGTCAACATGCGTCGCAACTCCGTATTTCTATGGCTCTGGCTAACGTATGATGCGACTCTTATTGATGGTTCTGGAGGTCGGCATCCGTTTCTGCTGCTGTCAGAGACCATCCAGCTATTGGTTGATTGTGTTGCGTCACTGCAACTTGCGATAATATTAAACACGTTTGATATTATTGAAGCCCAAGACAAGGAAAAGACTGATATAAAACAGCAGATTACCATCTTAAACTTAACGATGGAGGCCGCGGGGGCAAGCCGCGACTTCAGTAAAACTCCTGAGATTTACTAAAGACCTTCAGAATTAAGTCTGCAATGTTGAAAATTGTTTGGCATAAGCCCGGCATTAAGATGTCTGAAGCTGGACTGAGTTTTTCTACAGAGCCTGTAGATTCAGTGACACCATTTCTGATTTGTCAAACCTCTTTTTAACTTATGAAAATGCAAATTTGGCTCATTTGGTGTAATTTTGGCATCTAGATCTGGTTCTGTTTAAAGCAGTGATGACATAGCGGTAAAAACTAGTTCATGTTGTTGGCATTACTGCATATGTCAAATCTCGACAGAAAAAAACGGCATTTTTTACAGCGGGGGATTGTTTTGAAACGCCAGACCTTCCCCAGTGAAAGATTTGGGTGCGGTAATGATATGCAGCTTTACCCGGAGACCAAGTTGACTTCATTTTGATTGGCTACACCTTATTTGGCTATAACCTTATTTAGAGAAAGTAGGTCAAGCTGCCCTAGCGGTTGGAGTTTGCTAAAGGCTAACCGTTAGCAACATGTGCATTTCAGACAGTGAGCTATGTTTATCAGACAAGACAGCATTTAGAAAACAAATAAACTTACAGGTAATGACAAGGTTGTGGTCGCCTCCCTCAGTGTTGCTACAGAAGTTTTCTTTTAAATCCATTTGTTTGAAAACCCAGACCTGACTGCTCAGCAGTTACCCTCCCACTCGCAGTTGAATCAGACAGGGAGGGAGGAGGGGGGGAGCGAAGCGGACGGTGCATAGACCGTTTGGAGAGAGGAGGGGGGGAGGCTGTTTACTTGATAATGTGCTCTTTCTGGAGCAAATGAATTATGTAGAATGATAAGCTGCTGTCTGATTCAACTGTTTCTGAGCAGAGAGACAAAGCTGACAGACCATAAACAGGAACTTTGATTCTCACTCTGACATTCACATGACCTCATCAGTGCACAACAAATCATATTATACCCCCAAAACCCAAGAAAAGTGAAATTTGATGTCATGGCACCTTTAAGTTTCTCCTGTACAGGTTGAGTACTGTAGCCACCTACTGACCTTTCCTGGTATTCCTGTTAGGTAGCTCTGCTGAATCTGTGTCTGTCTGTGAAGGAGCTCAAACTGTCCTGCAGGTTTTAGGTGCTTCCCTGCTCCATAACACATGATTCAGATTAAAAGCATCCAACTACTTATTGCCAAGCTCTTTTTTTTTTTTTTTTAAACAAAGTGTTTAGTGTTTTTCATAAGAGAAAAAAAAACAAACTGGGAATGTACCTTGTTTACAGTCATAATAATAATAAAAAATTATTGACAGAAAGTGGGACTGCTCACTTATGGAAAAAATCATTAGCATGATTATTTTGGTTACTATTGAAATCACGATTATTCAAACAATGATTTTTTATTAACATGTTTTTATTCACCATTTCTCTTTCTGTCAAGACACTTCATTGATGATTTGTGTAAAACATTTAAATTAAAAAAAAAGGCTACAAATATGCACCTTACAGCTGCTTTAAAATAAAATAAATGTGAAAAATTTTAAAAAACAAAAATGTTTCCAAAATAAGTTATGTATCCAGCTGTTCTGCAATTTCTCTATATTTGAATAATAAGATAAATATACTATTTATGTATATTAAATCCCAAAATAAACTTTAAGCTTTAGTGCAATGCTAGATCATTCCAAATCTAGCATTTTTGTTTAAGACACCCAACAAATGGCATGAGTGGAAGCCCTGAAATGAACTTTAACTTCAGAATAACTTTCAGAAAATGTGTAAAGAAAATGGCAAAAAAAATTGTTTTAACTCTACTATGAGTTTGGAGATCGTTTGACATGAAAATTTAAATCACGATCAAATTTCAAATGTTGCACGCCCTAACAGTAAGTGGGTTTGTATGTAAAACTTTTTTTTAAATGTTCAGATTTAAGTTTTTCTCTCTTTAATCACCTGTATCTACCTTCACACCAGTTCCTCTTTAGTTAGATTTTGACGAATCCTGTAAAGAGCAGGTTGGTTTATGTAATGCATTGTACCAGTTGCATGCTGCATATTTTCTGTTCATACTTATTAGCAGTGCATGGCTCCTTCTAACCTTGTGTGGTGTCCTCAGGTGCACCAGCTGGGCTGTGAGGCTGTGATGCTGCTGCTGGAGCTGAACCCAGAGCAGAGCAACCTCATGTTTTGGGCAGTGGATCGTTGTTACACCGGCTCCCGCCGTGTGGCCGCCGGCTGCTTTAGGGCCATTGCTAATGTCTTTCACAACAGGTACCGCTCATGAATCTGCGTTATGTGCTTTCTGGTCCCTGTAAACGCGTGGCTTACACTCTGTACACGTGTGACGTTTCTCTCAGGGATTACCAGTTTGACACTGTGGTGCTGCTGAACCTGATTCTGTTCAAGGCAGCCGATTCTTCCAGGGACATCTACGAGGCAGCCATGCAGCTGCTGCAGGTCGGTCTGCTCACAGGGAACGATGCTCTCTATAACACCGCCATGGAGACTTTCTGCCACGATAACTTGTGATTGCTGTCTGTGTGAAACAGATCCTGGAACCAAAGCTCTTCCGTTACGCCCACAAACTGGAGATCCAGCGAACAGATGGCATCTTGACGCCTGCCTCACCTCTGCCACACCTCTACTCTGTGTCTTACTACCAGCTGTCTGAGGAGCTTGCTAGGACCTACCCTGAACTCACGCTGCCCATCTTCTCAGGTTTGCTGCCTCACAGTTTGGTGATTCTTGTTAACATTGGTCTGAATATTAAGCAAGACTAGAGGGAACATACAGATGTTTTAATAGGTTATCTGGAGGTTTGTTTTATCTGGAAGAGACAGCAGTCACTGTTAGCCTTGTTTTGGAAATGCATTGTGCTGCTGTCTTCGGTGCAGAGGTCAGCCAGCGTATCCAGACAGCACATCCTGGTGGTCGTCAAGTGATGCTGCACTACCTCCTGCCCTGGATGAACAACGTGGAGCTGGTGGACTTCAAGCCAACCTCGCGGCGACCCGAAGACTGCGGCAGCGGTGAGGACGAGGAGGACGTCCAGGACAGGGAGATCATGATGGTCAACAGCCGGCGCTGGCTCCGTGGAGAGGGGTGGGGATCCCCACGTGCAACAACCATGGTGCTAAACAACCTCATGTTCATGACCGCCAAGGTGAGGCAGATAATGGAAGAACTTCACTCCAGTTTATACAGATTTATGTGAAGTACACGTGCACGTGGTAACGATAGGCCAATGCATCGGCCGGCCGATACTTTAGGCTGATATTTGTGTCAGGTGTATAGGCCGATACCACTACTTAGCATAATTTACAGACTTTTTGTGTGCATAGTACATATATATGTATATATGTATATGTATGTATGTGTATGTATATATATATATGTATATGTATTTATGTGTATGTGTATGTGTGTGTGTATATATATATATATATATATATATATATATGTATATATACAGTGGCTTGCAAAAGTATTCATACCCATGACCAAACCTCAATTGCTCAGAACAGAACAAAGCAAAAGTGAGTTTCACCTTTTTATATGAAAGGAAATGGCACAAACACAACAATCCATCACTGTTTTTGTTCGTAAGCGCTCTTTACTATGAATAGGTTGTATAAGTCTGTATTTCATTGTTGCAAAAGTATTCACACTAAGTCATTAAGTCACAATCAGTACTTGGTTGCAGCTCCTTTGGCAGCAATAACAGCTACCAATAGCTTTGGATAGCCAGCAATGAGTTTTGTGCAGTGGTCCTTGGACAGTTTCGCCCACTCCTCTTTGCAATACTGCTCCAGTATTGCAAAGAATATATATATATATATATATATATATACTATATATATATATATATATATATATATATGTATATACAAATATATATGTATACATATATATTTGTATATATATGTGTGTGTGTGTTGTGTATATATATATATATATATATATATCAATAAGTCATACCCTCCGATTAAAGAAGGAAAAAAATCAGTTGCCAGTGAAAAATTTGAAATTGACGAAAGTAATGATAAATAAAAATTCTATGAAAATCATGAGACTGATTTTTAATAATTGAGGTTTTGAAAGAAATAGTAAAAACCAAAACACAAAAGATAAAACAAGTAAACAAGCATGATGGGGCTCCAAAGCTAAAATGTTGTTGAGCAACACTTTGAGACAATCACTGCAATCAGGTGTTTTCTGAAACATCCAATCGGACGTCTGTACCTGTTGACACATATGTTGGACCACTGTTCATGGGAAAGTTGCTCTAATGTGTCGGGAACAGTTTTTTTATTATTATTATTATTATTATTTCCGACCATAATTCAAAAGCAGTTTTATTTTGCTAAATTATATTTTTGTAAATTTTTATTTATTAGGTTCTTTAGTTTCTTGTTATTTGAATTACTATTATGAATTTAGCCTTTTCTTTCATTGGAGGGTATGAATAATTTTGAGGACAACTGTGTATATGTGTATATATATACAGAGCTGTGTGAAAAAGTTTTCCCCCTTGCTAATTTCTTACTTTTTTGCATGTTAGTCACCCTTAAATGTTTCAGATCATTAAACAAATTTAAATGTGAGACAAAGATAAAACAAGTAAATAGGAAATGCAGTTTTGAAATGGTTTTTATTTTAAAGGGGGGAAAAAAAATCCAAACTTAAATGGTCCTGTGTGAAAAAGTGATCTTCCCCTAAACCTGATAACTTGTTGTTCCACCCTTAGCAGCAACAACTGCATCAAGCGTTTGTGATAACTGGCAGTGAGTCTTCTTCAGCGCTGTGGAGGAATTTTGTTCCACTCATCTTTGCAGAATTGTTGTAATTCAGCCACATTGGAGGCTTTTCCAGCATGAACCGCCTTTTTAAGGTCATGCCACAGCATCTCAATGGGATTCAGGTGGGGACTTTGACTAGGCCACTCCAAAGTCTTCATGTTGTTGTTCTTAAGCCATTCAGAGGTGGACTTGCTGGTGTGTTCTGGATCATTGTTCTGCTGCAGAACCCAAGTGCGCTTCAGCTTGAGGTCACCAACAGATGGCCGGACGTTCTCCTTCAGGATTTTTTGGTAGAAGCAGAATTCATGGTTCCATTTACCACAGCAAGTCTTCCAGGTCCTGAAGCAACAAAACAGCCCCAGACCATCACACTAAAACCACCATATTTTACTGTTGGTATGATGTTCCTTTTCTGAAATGCCGTGTTACTTTTACGCCAGATGTAATGGGACCTACACCTTCCAGAAAGTTCCACTTTTGTCTCGTCAGTCCACAGAGTATTTTCCCAAAAGTCTTGGGGATCATCAAGATGCTTTCTGGCTAAACTGAGACGAGCCTTTATGTTCTTTTTGCTCAGCAGTGGTTTTGGTCTTGGAACTCTGCCATGCCGCCATTTTTGCCCCCCAGTCTCTTTCTGATGGGGGAGTCATGAACACTGACCTTTATTGAGGCAAGTGAGGCCTGCAGTTCTTGGATGTTGTTCTGGGGTCTTTTGTGACCTCTTGGATGAGTCGTCGCTGTGCTCTTGGGGTCATTTTGGTTGGCCGGCCCCTCCTGGGAAGGTTCACCACTGTTCCATGTTTTCACCATTTGTGGATAATGGTTCTCACTGTGGTTCTCTGGAGTCCCAAAGCTTTAGAAATGGCTTTGGAACCTTTTCCAGACTGATAGATCTCAATGACTTTGTTTCTCATTTGTTCCTGAATTTCTTTGGATCACAGCATGATGTCCAGCTTTTGAGGATCTTTTGGTCTACTTAACTTTGTCAGGCAGGTCCTATTTAAGTGATTTCTTGATTGAGAACAGGTGTGGCAGTAATCTGTTATATATATATAACGTTTAATGTTTATTTTATATTTGTTTACAAGTGCACCGTTTCTTTTTCATTTATTTTATATATTTAATTGTTTTGTTTTGTTTTTTTAACATCAAAGGATTTATAAAACTACTATTTTATTGTATTCTTCATTATATTTAAGTGGGAGTCAAATGCAATATTGGCCCCAAATATCTGCATGTCGTATCAGCTATTGGCTGAGGCTGATGAGAAAATATCTGTATCAGTATCGACCCTAAAAAGTCTGTATCGGTCTATGCCTACCATGTAGCATGTATTTTGTTTTATGTTGCAGTACGGGGACGAGTTTGCCTGGTCGGAGATTGAGAACGTGTGGACAACATTAGCAGACAGTTGGCCTAAGAACCTGAGAATCATTCTGCACTTCCTCATCAGTATGTCCGGAGTCAGCAGCGACCCCAGCCTTCTGCCCTACGTAAGTTACAGCATGTTTACCTCGCGCAGCTTACCTGTTGCACACAGCTTGTTTCTTGATGCAAACGCGTGTGTCTCCAGGTGAAACGAGTGGTGGTGTACCTGGGCAGAGATAAAACTATGCAGCTGCTGGAGGAGTTGATGTGCGAGCTGGAGCTGACCGATCCTGTCAGCTCAGCCATCACTCACATGGACAACCCCCCTTACTACCGCATCACCTCCAGTTACAAGATCCCCTCAGTCACCTCAGGTTAATGAGCAGTAGACATGCACCAGTTCATTGTTCTGATACAGAATAATGTGTTGTCCAGCGCCTGATGGGGTCTCTTATGTCTTTCCTTCAGGAACAACCTCCAGCAGCAATACCATGGTGCCAGGAAACGATCATCATGACGGCAAGATCAAAGACTCTAACATGGAGGACAGGTATGACTTCTCTGTGAAGCTTATCACAGGCTTTTTTTTCTTAAAGTTTTTTTGTGTGTATCATGTATGTATTTTTTCTCTTCTAACGGAGTTGACCGTGTTTATTTTAGAAAGTGGAAGAATAGGCGGGGTTTGTGTACAGCTTTAAGACTAGTTATTACCACCCAGAAGCCTCAGCCATATGAGAGAAATGGAGAGAGGTCTGGAGTTTTTTGTTTTTTTCCAGCTCAGGGCTCCAGTCTAAGGGCCTTTTTTTTAACTAAACAAGTATCCATAAGCAGCTGTACTGTTGGGATATCCTTCTTATTTTTTTTTTTTTTTTTTTAAAGGATTTTTTGGGCTCTAGTGGCCTTTATACGACAGTGTACAATGACAGGAAAGGGGCAGAGAGAGTGGGGAGTGACATGCAGCAAAGGGACCTGGACCGGGAATCGAACCGGGGCCGACTGCGCTGAGGAACTGTAGCCTCTGTTCATGGGGCGGCTGCTCAACCAACTGAGCTAATCACCGCCCCGGGATATCCTTCTTATTGACAATGTTATACTACAAATAACAGGGTTACACGGCATGCCTGTAACGTTTAGTATCATCTTGTGTTTGCTAGCTACTAATGTATTTCAAATGTTAAGATCAATGGAGCGTTCACAAACACTGAAAAAATTACCAACAAGGGCTTAACAGGCTAAGTGAAAAAAAGGAGGAAAAAAAGAAAGAGGGGGGAAAAAAGGGGAAGGGGAAAAAGGAAATTGAGGAGAAGGAGGGAAACGGAAGGGGGGAAAAGAGAGGAGGAACAAAAAAAAGAAAAAAGAAAGAGAAAAAAGGGAGAACTCCTTAATGCTCATGTTTACGTCGAAAATCCGCTGCCTCCAGGTCATGATGACATTGTTCTCCACACACAACTGTGTCTCGTCTTCATGTTTAGTTTACAACAGGGCACGCTTTACAGCTGGAACATGTCGACTTGCATCTGGTTGCCATGGAAACACAACGCTCCAGTCTGTAAAGCAACTGCTGTCGCGGTGATCAAAAAGCAAATGTGAAATGGAGCCGTATTAGTTGAAAGTTGAAACATTGCAACCTTTTCACTGCTGCAGCAGCGCCTGGCTCCGCCCACATATGTGTGGAGGCTCCGCCCACATCCGTGTGGAAGCAACCTGAGTTTCTGCATTGTTTGCACTGGTACGCTTTACTTTTTAATTTGGTTGCGCCAGCAAAAACGTTGTCCAAAATGGAGCCCATCCCAGCAATGACCAGGCGAAAGGCAGGGTTGTCAAATATTTCTAAGGATTGCTTTCTGATCTTTCGATAGTTTAAGCTCGTTAAATTCACAGGTGAATACCCAGCCTAAGGCTACCTCTATACCGGTAGGCTAGTGTGGCCGAGACGGGGAATTGGCTAAATATGCGTTGAAGCACTTACACGGCCGAGTGGAGACGTGGTCTAAGTCGAGCGAACCAATGACACCTAGAGTTATATGTGAAGGGATGTTGTTTAACCAATCAGATGCAGATATGTGAAGACCAGCTGTTCATGTAAACATCAGCTGATGGAAACAAGGTGGACGCACCCAAAAAAATTATTTTTTTTTTTTTAAATTCAGAAAAACAAAACTTTTTTTTATTTTTTCAGGTGAATGGAATATGTTTCTGCAGCTTTTGGGCCTGTAAAGATTTTTTTTTTTTTTATATAAAAAAGCGCTCATTACCAACCCTGCACTTGTAAACAAAGCATATCTGCTGCACACAGTTACACCCACCTGGACATCTACTCGGGCCTGAACAGCAACCTGAACCGCCAGCACCACCGTCTGGAGTCTCGTTACAGCAGCAGCTCCGGAGGGTCCTACGAAGACGAGAAGAGTAAGAAAATGATCTTTGCTGGTCCGCTTGCAGCACTGACATAATTCTGTCCGTCTGACAGAGTTCTGCTGCTCTCCTCTCTGCAGGCGACTCCATGCCGCTTTATGCAAACTGGCGTTTGAAAGTGATGGAGCACAACCAGCCGGAGCCTCTGCCCTTCCCTCCATCCGGTGGCTGCTGGTCTCCTCTAGTGGACTATTTACCAGAGACCAACACCCCTGGTGTTCCCCTCCACAGGTATGCTAAACCAAGGTCCCGGGGATCCTTAATAGCTAAATGTCGTTAAGACAGTTTTGACAGTTTTGGTGTTGAATTTTATATAGTAGGTCTGAAATTATTTCGGCTTAAAGTTGTCGGGGAAATGTGTGATCTGCAAAGTGATGGTTATGAACTAATTTGTTCCCTTTCCAACTCAACCATTTGAAATTAGGAACCAGTTATGCCTGGCTTTGTGTGTATAAATGGTTCAGGAGCATTTAACCCGACACATGAAGCCTTTATTCAGGCCCAAAAGAAAACAACCCCACAGTGACTTGAGAATTTTGTGGATTTGTGAGTAAAATGAGAAAATGCAAATACTACATGGCTAAGAAATTGACTTGACTTTTTATGCACGTATATGCGCTGTGTGTGTGGTCATTGTTATAACTGTAGAGGGATGTGCGTTTTTGCAAAAGTTTAGGTGATGCAAACTTGCACTTTTACATTAGTCAGTGTATTAGTTAGTCGCTGCTGATGTAAATAAATGCATTTAATTGAATTCTAGGAGTCATTAATTATTGCCTGTGGCCGTGAAATGGGTATTAAATTCTGTTCCAAATGGTCTAAAAAAACGTTTTGAATTTAACTTGTAAAATCATGTAGGAACCCTGTAAATATTTCCAATCTTCTCCAAACATACCAGTGTGTTAAAGTAACACCCTTTTTTTTTGTTTCTCAGATGTAATATTGCCGTCATCCTCCTGACGGACCTCATCGTGGACCACGGCGTCAAGGTTGAGTGGAGTGCCTACCTGCACCTCCTGCTACATGCAGTGTTTATCGGTAACTTTGCTTTCTGAAAACTTACTTCTCAGGTGTGCCTGACTCTGATGTCTTTCTATGGGTCGGTGCATTTAGAAGTGCAGTAACGCCAGTTTCTCTGTGCCCTCTCTAGGGTTTGATCACCAGCACCCGGAGGTCTACGAGCACTGCAAGCGCCTGCTGCTTCATCTGCTTGTTGTCCAGAGTTCAAACAGCAGCGTTCAGTCGGTGGCCATGGTACTTTTACGTAACAGAGACTACAATGATCCGCGGGTCCTGACGGTGAAGCCTGCAGCTCCAGAGTTCAACCTCACAGGTCAGTTCTGCTAAGGGCAGGTGGAAAGGATTGTGAAGAGGGGGGAAGTTTAACTGAATGAATAGGAATCATTTCCTACCAGCGTTTTACTTCTACTTTCAGATTCAGCCACTAGGTGGCGTAGCAGTTCTGTCTCAGATAGAAGCTTTAGCTGCATGAAAAAACATCATAGTTTTGGATTTTTCATTAGTTTCAGCTTTTATGTAGTTTGTACTTTTTGTATTTAAGTTCATCTAGTTTTAGTTATTTTTTTAGTTCAGTTTCAGTTTATTGTTTCAGTCACATAATCATTTTTTCATGAATGAAGCAATTAAAGGTTGTAAGACCAAAACAGGCAGAAGCAGAAAGCTAGTATGCCTAAATAAATATATATGTTGCATCAAATGAGTCACCTTACATTGTGCGTTCGAGACAAACACAGCTACAGAGTGTGACAGAAAAGGAAAAAGGAATTTTTTTTTCATTCAGCTACATATCTCTCAAAAATGGACTGGGAGATCTTTTTTTTTTTTTCTTTAAGGTTTAGTTTTTATTTTTTTCTCACACAGAAGAGGAACAAAGGAACATGCGTGAACAACCTGCCAGCATGTTAAAAACCGACATGGCCAACAGACTACAGACACACATGAGCATAACACAAAACGTTTTCATGAGACGGGTCACCGGGCTTATGGAAGCAGTCCATTATGGACGCTGATGTCTCACGTCCCTTGCGTCTCTTGCTTCTACTACAAGACTTAATTTTGATCGTTGACATGATCAAAGAAGTCCCAGCCAGGACTCTGCTGCTTTCTCCCTAATTTCGCCAGAGCCACCAGTAAGCTGTCATCATGTGACCTCACGGACCGTTCAGTGCTGTATGGAGCAGAGACCAGTAAAACCAGTAGAGCAAAGTAAACAGCTTACACATCAATGCAAAAATTTTACAGACTAAAACTACGGCTGTTTCTGCAATAATTTTAGTTAGTGTTGTACAGTCATGATACAGTTTTAAATGTTGTTGGTTTTTTGTTTTTTTTTATTTCAGTTAACGAAAATGTTTTTTTCAATTTTAGTTTTCATTATTTCGTTAGTTTTAGTTGACTATAACAGCCCTGGTGTGAAAGAGTTAAATTACCATTAAAAGTGTGTAAACAGCGGCTGGTAATGTCTGTGTGAACCGTTGCTACAGGAACCCAGGAGATTTTGCCAGACTTTCAGCCGTCTCCGATGACTGACTCCGGGCTCAGCTCCAGCTCCACGTCCTCCAGCATCAGCCTGGGGACGGGGGGCGCGGCTCTGTCCCACCTCTCTCCCACACTGCTCAGGGAGGTAGACGTCACCGCCGAACAGGACGAGAAGGCCAAAGCTCTCATCGAGTTTATCACATCCAGGTAAAAACACTCATTTATTCGAATCAGAAAACGTTTTAGCATTTCTGCTGGTTGCTTCTCTCACCTGCATAGTTTTTTTTAACACACTTGGACGGTTTTACTCATCCTGAACGATGATCTGCTTTCATGCTTCCAGCAGAGTCTGAACGGACCGGGTATTATGCTGTGTGGGTTTGGTTTTGGAGTTGGTGTCATGTTGTTCCTGGATCAGACTGCACGACTTTAGCCCGATTTTAACCCGACACACTTGTCGCAGACAAACACCATCTTCCTGATTCTGCGTTGTCGGATCGCAGAATGTCTTTAAAGGAATAGTACACCCACAGAATGATGTTACTTTATTTTCCACTTCCCCTCATGGTGAGCAACACTCTGGAGCACTTTTTTTAATATCTCAAATGCAGCCGGCGATCAGGAAGGCTTCTTGTTTTCCCCCAATTTTCATAAAATGGAATCCGAGCCAAAAAGGTCCACAAAAACTTGTCAGTACTCCTCCATACTGCTCGTCAAATGTAATCCAAGTGTCCTGAGTGGGTAGCATCCAGAATTTACTCGAAACGACGTCATTTAGTATATTTTTAGAGCCGAAACTGTACTACATCTTACTTTCACGAAGCGCACAGATGCGCGTTCACGAAATTACGGCAGCCGCAGCAGACAAGATCGCGCGTTCTCTTTTTCTTTCTTTGTTTTTAAAATCAATATCCAACCCCTCTTGGACCCTCTTGTGTTTGTCTGCAGCTCTGGCGCTCTTAGCACAATGTGAACAGCAAATTTCTTCTTCTACTCTTGCATTATCAGCAGAGCAGGCTGTGAATGCCAGGTTTCTACAGTCGTCCTCAAAATTATTCAGACCCTCCAATTAAAGAAACGGCGAAATTCACAATAGAAATTCACATAACAAGAAACTAAACAAACTAATAATAAATACAAATTTACAAAATTGTGATTTTCCAACATGGTTGATCTCACAATGATAAAGAATCCTTCAAAACATTCCTGGATCCAGACAGTGATCCGGATCACCACCAGAATTGAATAGGTTTGTCCTTGGACTGAGGCACACGGCTGGTGAAGATTTCAGGTCAATCCTTCCAGAACTTTTTCTGTAAAGTTGCTGACAGACGGACAAACGGACAAACCAACGCTACCAAAAACATTACCTCCTGGGCGGAGGTAAAAATAAGCATTGTTAAAAGTTGAATATGGAACATTTTTATAAAAAAAATAATACCTCCACGAGTCGTTTGGAGGGGTGCAGAATGAAAAAACATTTCCTAAAAAAAAATCATATTTAGCCTGAAAATAAATATTAAATAAATTTTAATGGGTTTGACAATGACGTGTTTACATCTACAAGCCGATACACGCCGCCATTGCAGGTTGCCAGATACGACCTCTGCGTGGCAACAATATGTTGGACACAGTTAGGCCGGTACAGGAAACAGTGGAGACGGCAAGTCCAGCAGCAGCTTCAGAGCCGGAGATGTTATCTGTTTCTGAAGAGGAGTGACCTGAGAAGAGCAAAAGCTGGAGTCAGTGTAGGTGAAGCTACGCTAGATGGACCCATATGAACATTTTCCATGGCATCAAAACATGGAAATGGCGACTTTCCTCCTGGATCGGTAAGCTATCTTGTTTGCTAACGTGGCTAACGTTATCTGTCAGTTACAAACTCCTCTGCAGTGTTGGACATGATGCAGCTGCTGGTCACTGATGTATATACAGCGAGCCTGGTATCCCAGCGGCTGGAGTTGCTTCTCTGCTGTTGCAACTAGAGATGTAGCGATATGAAAATTTCATATCACGGTTATTGTGACCAAAATGATCACGGTTATCATTTTTATCACGGTGTTATAGAAATACCCCCCAGCATCTTTAGAAATATCCAAAATGGGTCTAAATGTCTACTTTGTCCTTTTTAAAAGGGGAAAAATCTCCAGAGTTCTGTCCACGTGGGCGCCTTCATTGCTTTCCGCCATGTTTTCATAATTTAAACATTGCAAACTGCAACTGCTACTGTTTTTCCAGCCAATGAGCAGCATCACTGGCCTCGTGAGACCATCCTGATCTGGCGAGCTTCAGGTTTTCACTCGCAGATCAGTCTGGCTACTTTCCGTTGAAGAGAATTTGGAGCAGTTCACCAAACAAACGTCCAATCAGCGTTGGCTTTGAGGCGGGTTGAGGCTTCAGCGGACGAAACTAGCGTCAGCGTGGCTTTCACTCGAGTTTAATTGGAATTACAGAGTATTTCTTCACTGAAAGAAGAGAAAAACACTGCTCTGGAGGCTTTTCTCAAAGGAAAAGATGTTTTTGACCCCCCCCACCCGACTGGTTTCGGTAAGAACTGTGTTTTTGTCGTCGCTCTGTTAGTGCGTATATGCTTCGTTGATCTGATTGGTTGATTTGGCCCATTTTTCACCATCATAGGTGGTGGTAGACAGATGCCTTATTCAATCAGCGACCCAGTATTTTCGCCCCCTCCCAAAACTACTCTAATGGATGATTCCCAGATGGATATGCGGAGCAGATCCATCTGGCGGAGTCAGGTTACAGCATCACTCGCAGTGCACTAATCAGTCACGGTTTTAACGATAATTACAATTTGAAACAGTATTACTAATCGTTGGGAATTTTATTTATGGTTAACCATTATACCGGTAATCATTACATCCCTAGTTGCAACTACAACCTAGACACACGTGATGTCGCTTTTCTGTCCGTATTCCATATTCAACCTTTAACGCTTACAATTTGTGTGTGTGAAAGTATCTGCAGTTGGACATGGGCATGAAATTAGTTTAAAGTGGCATGAAAAAGTATTAAATGAGTTTTGCTGATACCTGTAGAAACCCTGTTTCTACTATTCTACACAATTTCTACCTCATCCCCTTGGACGATGCTAGCATCTGGATCTGAGTGCTTTTTTCCTGAAATCAGTGATTAACATTGATTAACACAACGACATTCAAACCTGGAGTAAACTCCTGATTCTAGGCCACGAGTAATTTTCTATCCACGACAGCAGACGGAGCAGAGGACAGCTGCTTGTCCCGCCTCCCCATCTCCTGCCCTCCCAGGGGTCTGTTGGCGAACGCTCCCGTCCTTGTTGTGTTGTCTCACCGGTGCAAAACACAGAACGAATTCACGACACCGTGTCTGCTAATCTGACTTAACAACTGACGTGAACGTGGAGAAAACTGCAGTCTGATCCAGGCGTGAGTTGCTTTGCCTGGAGTGAGACATCTGACATTATTCAGCATGGTGGTAACTTTCCACACTCGGTGACGTGTGTTGGCTCGTTCCTGCAGAAAGCGAGGTCCGCTCTGGAATCACGAGGACGTGTCTCCCAAGAACCCCAACATTAAGAGCGCCGACCAGCTGAGTGTCTTTGTGAGACACGTGGTGACGGTCTTCAAACATTCTCAGACAGGTAGGACGGGTGTTTTTCTGTCTCTTCATTTTATTTCATGTCACTGCTCTTTCTTCCTGCCTCACCTCTGCAGCTTGTTCGTCTGTCCTGCGTTTGTTTTGTCCCTCAGGCTTCCAGCTGGAGCCTCTACTGAGCGAAGTCGCTTTGAGGACAGCTCTGTCTTGCTCTTCTCGACACTACGCTGGTCGCTCCTTCCAGATTTTCCGGGCGCTCAAACAGCCTCTGACTCCGGCCACCCTGTCCGACATCCTGTCTCGGCTGGTTGAGACCGTAGGAGACCCGGGCGAGGAGGCTCAGGTATTTGACGGGTTTTAGCTATTCAGAGGGTTCCTACGCAAGTGCAGAAAGTACTTAAATTTCCAGGTCTGGAGAAGTTTGGAAAATGAAAACTATTGTATGGAAAAATATTCAAGTTTCCGGGAATTAAACTTTTTGGATTTCTGACAACTGGAAAGATAAGAGTAGAAAAATGAGATTTGTTGCGGCGTATTTGGGCTTCCTTTGCTCTCTTTGTGAAGCACTCCTGATTCTCTCAAAGCTGTCCGATAATCCTCGGATGCAGACTTTACTTGACAGAGTGACAGTGACAATGCCAGCAAATAACTGAAGAAATATAATAATAGTAATAATGATAATAATAATAATGATGATGATGATAATATATACTTTATTAATCTTAATTAGAGAGCCAATTAGGAAATTTGCTCTCTGCGTTTACCCCATCTCCGGTTGAACCTGAGAGCAGTGGGCTGCTAATTAAAGGGAAATTGCGTAACAATTGACTCGCTCGTACTTCATGGTTGGGGGTTAGGGACCTCTGTGGTTCACCTGGGTGCCGTGTCTAGGACTTGAACTTAGGTCTGCTGCGCCAAAGGCTACCCACTCCCCCAAATACATCAAATAAAAACCTTGAATACAAATAGAAATAGATTAATAAAAATTATTTACATTATTTTATTATTGATATATTTATATATTTTCAATCATTAGAAAAATTGTTTTATTTTTATAATAAATAAAAGATTAATTAATTAGATAAAAAACAGTTAATTTATTTTATAATTAATTTAATTATAAATCAGAATAAAAACTGATGTTTTTTTTTACATTTTACATATGTACAAAACAACAAAAACATAAATATACATAATATAATAAAAAGAAACAAATGATTCCATAATTTATTTCAATAATACAAATACAAATCCGTCAGAAATTATTTGATTATAGTGAGAAATCTGGAAATTTATATCTGGAATTCTGAAATGTCAAATGTGTAGGTAGCTGTGTTCAAGTCCTGTGTTGATTTAGTTATTTGAGTGTTTGTAGTATTTATTTCCTGTTTTCTTTTATTTGGGGCGAACTTTTTCTGTTTATAAGACGGTTGTAGGACTCAGGATAAACGCTGTCCTTACACGTTATCATCATGAACTGTGTGAATGTCGGCACAAATCTGTATCAGACTGAAACAATAACTCCTGTTTTCTCTTTGGGGATGAAACTTTGACGTGTAAGATGCTCTGACGTGTATTTCTCTCTCTCTGGTTTTAGGGCTTCGTCATCGAGCTGCTGCTGACGTTGGAGTCGGGCATCGACACGTTGGCAGACACAGTCAAGAATTACGACCTCCTCGCTGCTTTAGCACAGTGAGTCCTCATACTAGTGATTTTCCGCTCCTGACAGATGCTACAAACGTTTGCTTGACTGGTGGTGATCTTGTTTCCAGGAGCTCCAGCCGCGACCACCTGCTGGGGGCGAAGTTTGCTGCCAACAGGAAGAGCACGGGCCAGCTCAACCTCAGCAGCGGCGGCTTGTTCCACTACGTCCACACTCGCAGCAACTCGCTCCGTGCCAGCCTCATCAGCGAGCGGAAAGCCGACAGACGGAGGAGCAACACTCTGGACGTAGCGGACCGGCTGGGCGGTAGCCACGGCAACCTGGCGCGCACGCGGAGCTTATCATCGCTAGGAGGGGGAGGGAGTCCAGGAGGGGGCTCCATCCCGCCCGTGGATCCCTCCAATCTGATGGCGACCGTGTTTTGGATCGCCACGTCCCTGCTGGAGTCGGACTACGAGTTCGAGTACCTGCTGGCCCTGCGGCTCCTCAACAAGCTGCTGGGCCAGCTGCCTCTGGAGCGCGCGGACAGCCGGGAGCGTCTGGAGACGGTCCAGGCCAAGCTGAAGTGGTACAACTACCCCGGGCTGCTGCAGCTGTTCCTCAAGGGCTTCACCTCCACGTCTACGCAGGAGCTCACCATCCACCTGCTCAGCAAGCTCATCAGCGTGTCCAGACACACGCTGGTCGACCCGTCACAAGTGGCCGGTAAGCGCTGCGGCTGACACGGTTCATGAAGGAAAGCTTCACGTTAAAGGAAGACTTCACACACAGAATGATGTAACTTTATTTTCCACTTACCCATATGTCAAATGCAGCCGGCGATCAGGAAGGCTTCTCATTTCCCCCAACTTTCATATAATGGAGTTCGCCGGGGTCCGAGCCAAAAAGGTCCATAAAAGTCCAGAAAAAAAACCTACAAAAATTCCTCCATACTGCTCGTCCAATGTAATCCAAGTGTCCTGAGTGGGTAGCATCCAGAATTTACTCGTACTGCGACGTAATTTAGTATATTTTTAGAGCCTAAACAGTACTACATCGCATCTCCTGCAAGCACGCTGATGCACGTTCACGAAACTGCAGAAGCCACGGCAGATGAGATCGTGTGTTCTCTTTTTCTTTCTTTCTTTGTTTTAAATCAATATCCAGCCCCTCTTGGACCCTCTTGTGTTTGTCCCGTTTTGTCTGCAGCTCTGGCGCTCTTAGCACAATGTGAACAGTGAATTTCTTCTTCTACGCTTACATTATCGGCAGAGTAGGCTCTGAATGCCGACGCTTCCGTAGTTTCGTGAACGCGCATATGCGTGCTTCGTGAAAGTAAGATGTTCTACTGTTTAGGCTCTAAAAATATACAAAATGATGTTTCGAGTAAATTCTCGACACTCAGGACACTTTGATTACAGTGGACGAGCAGTATGGAGGAATATTGACAAGATTTTGTGGACTTTTATGGACCTTTTTGGTTCAGTCACCGGTGAACTCCTTTATATGAAAGTTGGGGGAAAATGAAAACCTGTCGGATCTCCGGCTGCATTTGAGATATTAAAAAAGTGCTCCAGAGTCTCGCTTAGCATGAGGGTGAGGAGAAAATGAACACACATCATTCTGTGGGTGTATATTTGAAATTGTGACCTTGCAACTTTCTGGAGGGACTTTAACGTCTCTTTCATGTCTTCAGGTTTTCCTTTGAATATTTTGTGCCTCCTGCCGCATCTCATCCAACACTTCGACAGCCCCACTCCTTTCTGTAAGGAGACGGCTGATAAGATCGCCAAGGTCTGCGCCGACGAGAAGTCGGCGACGCTGTCCAACCTGGCCCACATGATGAGCCTATACAGCACTCACAGCTACTCCCGCGACTGCACCAACTGGATCAACGTGGTGTGCCGCTACATCCATGATGCCTTTGCTGAGAGAACCTTGAACCTGGTCACCTACCTGGCTGAGGTGCATAAGCTGAAGACCAGACTTTCTTTTATAATGCTCACATGCTTTAAAGCTTGTATTCACCCAAATATGTTAATTTCTGCTGTCATTAGCTGCTGGAGAAGGGCCTTCCTGGCATGCAGCAGTCGTTGCTGCAGATCATCTACAGTCTGCTGAGTCACATCGACCTTTCAGCAGCGCCCGTCAAACAGTTCAACCTTGAGATCATGAAGATTATCGGCAAATACGTTCAGGTAAACCGTCTACAGTTGGTTGTGAATCTGAAGGCTACTTCGAGGATACTGAACAATAAGAAGCGCGACTTGTTAGATTAAACTTTTTGAATAGAACAAGTTTCTCCTGAAAATTTTCTCACAAAATTATCAAATTGATTTGATCATAGTAGGAAACGTATTTCAACATGAAACTTTTTGTTTTTTTTCTTAATCCATTTTATTTGGTCCATTTTTCAAATAATTGGTTCTGTAACATTTTAACAGCAAATCATTTACATCTTTAAATCTGGTCACATTTATACACTAAAACCTGGACTTAGCTCTCCATCGTAGCCACCTACTAGCATGTAGCAATGAGTGAGTGAGGCAGCACTGATATTTGACCCATAAGCGTTTATAAATTCATGTATATGCCTACACTGAATTTTATTTTTTCATCTTATTTTCTTTCCTTATTCAGGACTGGTGTTTTTAAATCTTCTATAAACATAAATGGATTTTAAAATAATCCATTTTACACATTGGTGATGGCTGTCTTTAAAGCAGAGCCTGCGGGCATGTCATGTGGTCCCTGCAGGCACCACGTTGACTACCCTGGTCTACACGTATAAGAGAAAACAAGTATGCAAAAGGTTTTGGTTTTAATTTCTGATATGCCTTTCTGCTAAAACCGGGCTCAAATCCGCTGCTGTTGGTAGGGGTGTGAATTAGCTATAATCTGGCGATGCGATACGATACTATAAACAAGATGATATATTACGACTTTTCTTTACCAGAGTTTAATGGCAGAAAGTTGAGAATATTCAACACTAAAAGCTAATTCCTGCTTGTCATCACCTTTGTGAAAAAAAGAGATCTATGTTTCACAGCAGAATAAAAACCTTGTTCTGATAAATTAACATTTGCCTGATGGATAAAGATCTAAAAAAAAAAAAAAAACTGGTAAACATACCACCACTTCGGTGCAACAGAAACTTATTTCGGATGTAATTAACATGTAAAAAACGCAACAATCAGACGGTGTATGAGGAAATCAGTTTTTTCTTTTCCAAGTATTTATCAGAAGAAGATGTTCACAGCAAACTATAACACTTTTACTGTTATACTTTCAGCATATACAGTTATTCATACCCTCCAATTAAAGAAGGAAAATATCAGCTGTCAGTCAAATAATTTGAAATTGACAAAAGCAACAATGGCCTTCCTGTGTGGAGTTTGCATGTTCTTCCCGTGTATGCGTGGGTTCTCTCCGGGTACTCCGGCTTCCTCCCACCATCCAAAGACATGCACGTTAGGTTAATTGATCACTCTAAATTGCCCCTAGGAGTGAATGTGAGCGTGAATGGTTGTGTGTCTCTCTGTGTTGGCCCTGTGACAGACTGGCGACCTGTCCAGGTGAACCTGCCTCTCGCCTGATAATAGCTGGGATAGGCTCCAGCAACCCCCGTGACCCTGAACTGGATAAGCGGTACAGAAAATGACTGACTGACTGACAAAAGCAACAATAAATAAAAATTCTATGAAAATCATGACATTGATTTTGAATTGTGGTTCAACAGAAATATTAAAACAAACACAAAAAATAAAACATGTAAACAAGCATGATGGGGCTCCGAAGCTAGAATGTTTTGAGCAACACTTTGAGGAAATCACTGCAATCGGGTGTTTTCTGTAACGTCCAATCAGACGTCTGCACCTGCTGACAGGTATTTTGGTCCACTGTTTATGGGAAATGTGCTCTAATGTGTCTGGGAAAGTTTTATTTTTTTTTTTAATTATTATTTCTAACCACAATTCAAAAGCAATATTTATTTCACTTAATTATAATTTTGTGAATTATTGTTTATTATTCGTTTCTTTAGTTTCTTGTTATTTGAATTGCTATTGTGAATCTAGTCTTTTATTTAATTGGGGGTATGAGTAATTTTAAGGATGACTGTAGGTTTATTTGAATAAAGTGCTTGTAGGATTTCTCAAGTAAATAATATAAAATGTAAACAATGTTGGCATGTACATGAGTTTGTTTATAGAAAATATTGATACTTGGAGTTTAAATATCAATACAATGTCACAAAACAAAATATTGCGATATCTTAGTGTGTCAATATATTGTTGCGCCCCTGGTTGTCGGCAGGAGAGCTGTCAGTGCATCACTTGTGTGAATAAAAGCTGGACATGGTGTATTTTCACATACATGTACAGCCTGCCGTGCGTAAATACTGCCGTTATCTGAGCCATAAATAGTCGCATGTCATTCAGGGTTATAGCTCTGCTGCGCTTCCATCTTCTTATGGAAGCCTTTTCACTGACCCTGACCCATGGCACTTTCTGGTTTCCACTCATACTTTCCTCTGACGGCTGTAGTTCTGTAACTGCCTGCAGCAAATGTTATTGTGGGCTTTTATATGACGTATTGTTCATGTGCATGGACGGTACGCTGCTGGTGCGTGTGCACTGGTGTATAATGACCTAATTTAAGGGCTCCACAACATAATCGTATATTATGGAGAATGGCGTGTTCCTGCTGTGGGAGGGGGATACTTTAGTCCTCTGAAGGGAGACTTGTTCTTTTTCATATTCACAGATTATAAGCTTGTAATCTCATGTGAAGTGATTGTTTCTGGATTTTCCAGAGCCCACACTGGAAAGAGGCCCAGAACATCCTGAAGCTGGTGGTGTCCCGCTCAGCCAGCCTGGTTGTGCCCGACGACGTGCAGCGTTCCTACAGCACAGAGTCCTGCGGCTCTCCAGAAATCGCCTTCACGCGCATATTCAACAACTCCTCCAAGGAACTGCCGGGCAAGACGCTCGACTTCCATTTCGACATCTCAGAGGTCAGAGCGCCTGCACTTGTCTGGAAAATCCTCACCTCACCGCTGTGGTGTTGGGGATGTACTCTAACGTGTTTCTGGCTCTGCAGACTCCGATCATAGGGCATAAATATGGCGATCAGCGCACGGCAGCGGGCCGAAACGGAAAGCCACAGGTGATCGCTGTGACCAGGAGCACCTCCTCTACATCATCTGGTTCCAACTCCAACGGTCTGGTGCAAGTGAGCTGGAAGAGGCCTCAGCTCTCTCAGGTACCTGCCCAAACGCACATCTGTCAGCTGATGTCACACTGTTCAGACTCGGGCTGTGACTAAAAATCGATAGGCTGAAATATCGCTATTATATCGCTATCGATATTTTATGTTGAGATATATCGATATTAAAAAACACTCTAGAAAAGTCCTAGCTTTCCTTTGATATCTATGCATCTGCAGGTTCAGGTAAAACTTTACACACAGTAGAAAGTACAAGTTAACGTGTATCCGGGTTTTCATCGTTGTTGGCGACTATACTGTAATGACTGACAAAAATGTTAATTTCTCATATGCACGAATATGTGTTTTCTTGTACTTATATACTACTTTGTTTTACTGTTTTACTAATTTCACATGTATTTGTGTACATTTCTACTTTTCCAGCTCAGCTGTGGTAAAATTGTCTTCAAAAGCTCTTTATTTTTATTTTATTGTCACATAAATGGTTTTATTATGAGATCCAAGTGGCAAAAAAACCTGTCCAAGTTTAATAAATGCTACATGGAGACACCGGATTTCTTCATTTTAACTCATTATATTGTTTCAGTCATCCAGTGTATGCACATACATAGTCGTCCTTAAAATTATTCATACCCTCCAATTAAAGAAAAGGCTGATTTCACAATTGTGACTCAAAAAACAAGAAACTACAGAGACTAATAACAGATAGAAATTTACAAAATTATAATTTAGTAAAATAAAATAAGATGACAAAAACAAAAAAACAAAGCTATTCCAGACACATTAGAGCACCTTTCCCATGAACAGTGAACCAACATACCTGTCAACAGACGTCTGATTGGACGTTACAGAAAACACCTGATTGTCTTAAAGTGCTGCTCAACAAGATTTTAACTTCAGAGCGCCATCATGCTTGTTTACTTGTTTTATTTTTGTTTTTAATATTTCTGTTGGACCACAATTCAAAGTCAATGTCTCAATTTCAACTCATTTCACTGTTTTTTTTTTCCTTTTCTAATTGGAGGATATGAATAATTTTGAGGACCACTGTGGGTACAACTTAAAATATCGCAATATTGTACAGTATTGTGAGGTCTTTGCTAATACCCACCCCCAGATTTGGACGAATGAGTTCTGTGATAAATCTTTGTGGGTGTTATTTTTGTCATCTTGTGCCATGTTCTTGTTCCAGAGAAGAACCAGAGAGAGGCTGATGAATGTCCTAACTTTATGCGGCCCAGAATCTGGCATTCCCAAAAACCCATCTGTAAGACTCCTCTCCTACTCTAAGGCCTCAGACAAGGTCTCTGTACATTTACTGTTTTAAAAACTCCAGCTGTGACTGTTGTTGGTTTCTGGTGACTCTGTGTTTGTGTGGACACATTTTGGTTGGACATACATCATCTGTATGTTACAGACTGACAATGAAATCTTTCCTCCTCTTTGCTTCCAGGTGGTTTTCTCATCCAACGAAGATCTGGACTCTGCCGACCAGCAGACGAGTCTCATACCCACTGTGGAGGAGGTGGTCAGAGAGGAGGAGGTGCCAGGAGAGGACACGGGCAGTGAACAGCAGTTCGGTGTCTTTAAGGACTTTGACTTCTTAGATGTGGAGTTGGAGGATGCTGAGGTGAGAATTTACACTGAAGTCTGGTTATAAGATGACAAACGGAAGAAAACGGAGCGTTAAGCGTGGATGGAAGGTCGGGCTGGGCGATATGGCCTAAAATCAGTATCACGATATATTGAACAGTTCACCTCAGTAACGATAAATCGACGATAACTGGTTACAGACTGGATGGGGTGGAGTCACATGACTACAGGCAGTATATGTTGTTGAGCGTCTTACAGGGACATGAGCACAGCCGACCTATAAACATCCGAAACACACTTTTCATTTTATTAAAACACCTTAAAGGGGGAACTCTGTTTTTTTTTAGTCTGGACCTATTTTCTATCATGAAATATCTTCATTTACTCACCCAGACTGTTTTGGTGCAACTTGAATTCCTTCGAGAGATATTTAGATCCACTCCAGATCAGCGTATGCGCCATACAGTATAATGGCAGTGATGGGGCAACCGCGTCCAGCCTCTCAATAAGGCATTATCTGCCACAAACTCCTTCATTTCCCCAATGTTTTGTTACGAAACATTAGCCGGACCCCCTGTGAGCTCAAAGCGGCTTTTTCGTGGTGATTTGTCCTTATTTACAGATGTTTACTTCATCATCAAAGCCGCCGCTGTAAAAAGTTTTTAAATAAAGGACGAATAACCACGAAAAAGCCGAAGTTCCCCTTTAATTCTGTCCTTACTGGAACTTAATGTGACCTCTAGTTTGGCAGATAGATAACAGGTTCCTCAATAAACTCACAGGAGGTGGTAGATATGTTTAGTACGTTTATGAGAAGTTCTGTGAAGCTGAAATGCAAACACAAATGTACATATTAGTAAACTTAATTGAGTCAGATTCTTATGTACATATGAGGGAATATTGGGGGAGTGGGTAGCGTAGTGGTCATGTTGCGGGCTTTGGTGCGATTTACCTGGGTTTGAGAACACAACACAACACTTAGGTGAACCACTGTGGACCAACTGCTCCCTGGGCGCCTTAGATAGCAGCCCTCTGCTCTCAGGGTAAACCTGAGATGGTTAAATGCAGAGAATTAATTTCCTAATTGGCTCTCTAATTGGGATTGATAAAGTATATCTTTAAATATTACTTTGTGTCCATGAAAAACAGTGATGAGTTTATTATTTAATTGTACACATGACTATCAATTAGCATGAATGCTAAGTTTACATTGAAAAACCCTTAGACAGGCTAACGCAATTAGCATCGCTAGCGTTTTCAAAACTTTAACACAAACAACAGTACTTTAAATGTTCAACACCTAACACTGACATCAATGTCACTGATCACCTTCTTCAAGGTTATGTACAGAAAACATGCAAAAGATGATGGAAGACACCAGCAGGAATGTCACTGTAACTACGGCAAGTCTGAGGGGAAAAAAGCCCTGTTGCGGCAGTTCTACTGCGGCTTTCTTAAAGGGGCAGCACACCGAATATACTGACATGGGTAATAGGGATGGGCATTTGCGAACATCATTTTGATCGATCGTCTGGAGAATTCATGATCAATTAATTCAATCATTAAGAAATTCATGTTAAAAAATAATTACAGATACCACGGGCAGACTTTATTTTTTTCCTAAAATACGTATTTATTTCAACTCCCCACTGTAACAGCCTCGGTAATCTTCTCGTGAGAAGGTCGGCAGTGATGGCACGTGCTGGTGAGGTAGCGCTGCGCTGTTAAAGCGGTCCAACAGTCTGTTGTTATGGCAACGCTAGCTGCTGTGGCTAGCCCGTTTAGCAGCTCCTGCTTTTGCTTCTCGTGTTTCACTGAGCCTGGTGATGGTGCGCCGTGAAGTAAACTGATAGACTGATTCCAGTAAATTCATCAAACTTTCCCATCCACGACACTTCTGGGAAATATATCCACTTTAATCATTTGACAGATTCCCTCCATGATTTTGTCTGCCTGCTTTGCATCACTGCTCCCCCGGCTTCAGACTGAGAAGAGTAGGGATGTATACCGAGTACCGGTATCGTTTGGTACCGGTTCCTAATCTTAACGATACCAGGGTACCGTTAAGATTCTGGACTAACGATACTCTTATTGATACTTTTTGTACATCTACCTAACCATCGAGTTATCATTACGCAGTCAAATAATCACAATGATGGACTAAGACAGACACAATTCCCTTATTCTCCCAGCTGTCCTTCACCCACTTTTATGTCCAGGCTTCTTCAACATCATCTGAACAAATATTCTCCACCGCTGGATCTTGTAACATCTTGTAATGTCTTTATTATTTACTCTAAGTTATGTTATAGTATCAATAAGAGAATCGATAAATACCGGTATCGATAAGGAGTATCGATATTGGTATCGGTATCGATAAAATCATAACAATATACATCCCTAGAGAAGAGTGTGTGGAACAGAGGATTCATCACCTTTAAGCTCGGTCGGGTCAGCGGTTTTTAAATGGTGCATCATGGGAGTTGTAGTCCAGTTATTTTTATGAAGGGTGTCGCAGTATTTACAATGTGGGGAGTCATTTTCTAACGCAGACTTCGCTGTGCTCGCTTAAGCTGCTGCGACAGAGAAGAAGGCAGCTTGCAGGCGGCTTTTTCTGCTGTATTTAGGCGATATCGCCCCCCCGCTGGTTTTATTACTGCCACATAGTGACATTACAGAGCTTCAAGACGTACACTACATGAATGAACTCCGTTTTATATCAAGGTAGGATGATTGAAAAAAAATTACATGATCGAAAAAATTCTTAACGATCAGTTATTGATCATCAATTAATTGTGCCCGTCTCTGATGGGTAAAAAGATGTTGGTAAACGTTGTAAATGTATTTGTCGGCAGATTTTGGGTTTATCGCCCAGCCCTAACGGAAAGTGTCGTTCGTATGAGCCGTGTTTAAATGAACAACCTCAGGCTTGTGCAGCTGTTTAAAGTTGCTCCTCATGACTTAATTTTAAATAGTTGTGACAATTTCATTGTCTCACTTGTCCAACTTTTGCCGTACTTTTCTAACCACTAATTACAAGAAAATCTTTGTGTTTGACCGTCGTAAGGCTACTAACACACATATTCCTTCTCCTCTCTTGCCACAAGGAGCTGCAGGTAAGTCAGTGGACCGAGAGCTACTCAGAAACATCCAGACTTCTTTGTGTTTTCAGCACCCTGCCGTCTCCCTCTGCTCTCATCCAGTTAAATGCAGTAGTTGTTTCTGTTTTTATTCATCGCTCCTGTGATTGTGAACCCCTTTGCTTTTATAGTTTAGGACTATGCATGATTAATGTGAAGAAAAGATGAGTGTTTGTTGTCCTTATTTACATTTTGATTTCTCTTATTTATTTTTTGTTCAGCACTTTCAGTTGTGGGATGTTGTTGGTCTTGTGCTTTGCTTGTTTTACATCATCCTTCCCACCGTTTGCTCCCACATGCCCACTTCATGTCACTGCTGTTTGCTCGATCGTCCTGCAGGGGGAGAGCATGGACAACTTCAACTGGGGGGTCCGGCGTCGCTCCCTGGAGAGCATGGACAAAGGAGACACGCCGTCTCTGCAGGAGTGCCAGTACACGGGCAGCACGCCGAGCCTCAACCTCACCAACCACGAGGACACGGACGAGTCGTCTGAGGAGGAGGTACTGAGCGCTAGCCAGATTCTCACCCGCTCTGGCCTTGTAAGTCTCATTCTGATCAGGGTCCCCCCTCCCCCCCCCCCCACAACCTCACCGTGCTCCTCACACAGCTCGCTGGCATGGTGTGCACGCGTGTGTGTGTGTGCGCGCATACTGAGCCGGAACTGCTGCCTGCTTCTCTGCTGGTGGTGGACGCCCCCCCCTCAAGCTCAGCCAGCTGACTTCTGCATTCACTCTGTCATAGAGAGTTTAGGGTTTAGATTTAGCACCGGTGAGTTTGGTGCAGGGATCATACATTCATGCATTTAGAGAAAACTTGTAATTACAGATATTTGATTTCTTAAGGAATCTAAAAGTCTAAAATGTCAAGTTTGCCAGTTCAGCATATCGCTTTGCCTTTTTCCAACTCCTCTTTGTTTCATTTTTGCTTTGCTTTGCAAGAAAAGTCTTACCCAAAGCTGCTGATAAATAGTTTAATATCAATAAGGGGTGTAACGATTCATCTGGTCCATCGATGGATCGATTTCTATTCCTGCGATCCAACCACATCGATCTGTACTCAGCAAATTGTTAATAAAACGACAAATACCAGTCTAGATCGTTTTGAAAGGTAATTAATCAATTATATCAATATTAGAAAATAACACATTGAAGCACTGTAGTTTTTTTTCTGTAGATACGTTTTCTGTTTGCACTTTTAAAGATGTTAAACATGACTCGATTGAGTCAGTCTGTCTGTGATGTCATGATAAAGCGCAAGCGGTGCAGACTTTAAAACAGCGGGGGATGGGGGAGAAGTCACAGCGAGAGATTTTTAACAGATGACCTATGGTTAAGCCACGCCCCCTTCACTCACTCTGATAAACTATCAGCGTTTGGTGACAGGCGCTACGTGACGTTTCGGGAGATGACAGCTGTCAATACGGACAACAGACGCAGGATCAGACAGAGAGACCATGACAAGATAAATGAAAAACATTAAAAAAAAAAAATTGTTCACGAGTCTGAAACTGCGAGTCAAAATCAAGCCTGTGAATCTCTGGAATCCCACTAGTGTGCGCTCCTTCAGTTTCTTGCACAAACTTCTGCACGGCTGCAGGTGTTGTGCCAAAAAGTGATTAAACAGCCACGGGAGCGGAGTCGAGTCTGGCTGCAGCTTGGAAGCCAGAGGCGTGTCGTTACCCATGTTACTACACCACACCTGTACTAATGCCGAGTGAAGGAGTTACATGTGCCCCATGCACACTGTTTGACCATTTTAAACAAAAAAAAACACATTAAGACATATAAACGAACAAAAACGGATTAACTTCAATGCACTTAAATGGACGTTCAAGCAGAGAATGTCCGAGTGTATTGGGTTTGCTGTGCACAATGTGTTTGGCTCATCGTGTTTGGGGGCGTGGTTTAGCCATAGGTCAGTTATTAACAAGCCACCGTTCCTGCTGCAGGAGCATCCGAGGAAAGCTAACGCCGGGCCTTCTGCAGAGGTGACCGTCGGCTCTGCAGAAGTCTCGGGCCTTGTCAGCAAGTCACTGTAAGTCACTCTGCTCAGGCAAAAAACAACACGACCAGTTTATATGCAGACTTCCAGCCAGATCATGTTGATCAGCTGATATTTTTGAAGAAAAAAAAATGTAGTCATTTTACAGTATTTGCTTACTGGTGCTCTGCTGTTTCTTTCTCATAATGACAGTAAGCAGGTTTAATCACTGCTCATTCAGCCTGAAGCCATGTCAGCTGCATTTATCTGAAGTTTTAATGTTCTATATTAATGTTCTATTTGTAATATTTTTATGTTGGATAAACATCAGTTGAAACTGCAGACAATCTACTCTTGATTCAACCTAAAAAGACGTTGGTTGTACTTTATTTTATGTTAAAGTTGTAATATTTTTTTAGTTAAAAGAGAGGAGGGGTAAGCAGTGGGAGCAGCAGGTAAACCTCAGGTTAAAATATTTATTGCACTGACTGTACTTTGCTTAAAAAAATGGTTAATAATTGAAAATGACAGCAGAAAAGGTTAAGCTCCTGTTGATTCAATCTGGAGTGCTGGTTGAACTTAAAATGTGAATGTGTTTGCCATTAATTCTTGTTTTCATGTTTGTTTATGCCCATATTTAATTCATTAATACCCGAGTCCCTTAAAAGAAACGACAATAATCTAGGAAACTTCGCCTGCACTGTCCAGTATGCAGGTATTTATTTCACAGTCATACTGGTTACATTTTTAGCCAAAGATCTACTGAATCGGTTTCAAGTCATCGGATTGGATTGTTCTAAATGAACCAATATCGTCCACGAATCGAAGCGGAAACCGTGAATCGTGATATGAATGGAATCGTTACACCCCTAATATCAATGCTTTACTCTGCTTCATGGGGATGTCTCTCTCTCCCTTATCTTCTGTTCTTCTTGATCTTGCTAGTGCACGGTGAGAGAATGAGCTTTTGCCTTTAGTGGACATTTGTCGTCCACCCCCCACAAAGAGTTTGCTTTCTGGGAAAATGAGCATGCTGTAATAACATTTGAGTTAACGAGAATAGTGAATCTTTAATCAGTAATGATGGCATGATCATTTTATCAGATGTGGTTTTAAGATCACAATCATTTGAATGAACAATTAAAAAGACTAAATTTGCTCTGCTTGATATAAAACTTGAGTAATGTTATTTATTTGTCTCACGTTGAGGCTTAAAGTATGTTTGTTCCTACATATACACACACATTCACTGTATGCAGATCTACCTGCGTTACCGAGATTTAAACTACCGGTGGGAATGTAATCAGATGAGACCTAAAGCAGGGGTCTGCAGCCTGCGGCTCTTTGGGTTTTCCACAAAGGCTCTCAATAACTTGAAGGAATAGTACACCCACAGATTGATGGTCCTTCACCTTCTCCTCACCCTCATGCTGAGCAAGACTCTGGAGCACTTTTTTAATATCGGAAAAAAAGGAAAAAGGGAAAAAGGGGGGAGGAGAAAAGGGGAAAGAAGGGGGGGGGAGAGGGGGGGGGGGGAGGAAAAAAAGAAAAAAAGAGAGACAATTTCTTTTTTAAATAAAATATTATTTTTTTTAAAAAACGGAATCAACGCCTTCTTTAAAAGCAAAAAAAAGAGAGAAAAAACGAAAAACCCCCTCAAATGCAGCTGGAGATCCGGGGGGTGTTTTCATTATCCAACGACTGTCATAATGGAGTTCACCGGTGCCTGAACCACAAAAACTTGTCAAAATTCCTCTATACTGCTCGTCCAATGTAATCCAAGTGTCCTGACTCTGATTGGTTCTCTCCGACTGGCCGTCTATCTCATACATGGCGTTGGTCAGGCTGGTGTACCAGGCTAGCAGTGAGCAGCATCACTGTGAGTTTTTCAAAGTGCAGTTATCAATCACGGTTTTCATGATAGTTAAAATTTGAAACAGTATTACTTATCGTTGGGAAATTTATCAGGGTTTAAGATTTTACCGGCAATCATTACATCCCTGCTTCACAATACCTTCAATAAATATCAATTTCTATGAAAAATGATCAAAAGAAAATCCTGAAACTGGATTAAAATGAGCTGCTGACAGCCATGCTGGAAACATGCTGGTGCACCTAAACTTTTTATTGGTGCAGCCAAACTAAAAAGTTTGGCGCACCAGTGCAACCAGTGCTGGAAGTTAGTCTGGAGCCCTGATGAGTGGCTTTTATTTCGCTGGTTGAGGTAAAAATGGCTGTTTGAATTGGAAAGGTTGCAGACCCCTGACAGAAAGGCACAATAAGAGTCCAGTATCGCGTCTTCCAGTCGTATTGTTACATCAGTGTTGGGTAGAACCAGACCTGCATGTTCCTCAGTGCTGACACGGTGAGAGTCGTTGCCGTTAGCGATGAAGCTGAGTTGTTGTCTCTTCCTCCCCAGCTGAACAGCGATTCAGCCACGGATGACACCGCATCCAACCACGTGGACTCCCTGCAGCAGTCTCAGGAGTCTTCCAGCAGCGCCATGACCGAGGAGGCCACCGTCCTGCCCTCTCTGCCCTCCCTACCCTCCCTCCCCCGACTGGATAGCCCCAGTTTGGAGATGACCCACTCAGACAGCACCAGCAGCCAGCTGCCTGAGGTGCGACCAATCAGGAGCAGCAGTAAACTCTGGTGTTCGGGTGCTTTTTAGCCTGCTTCTTTCTCATTTTCTTTTTTCTCTTTGCCTTTTATCTGCTTCTGCTGTTCTTCCTGGCTTGTCTGTTATCTGAGAAGATGATCAGCTACCTTCAGAGAGTTTTGATTGGGTAGAAGTGTTGATTCTGTAAGTCTTCCCTGCTGTCTGGCTGAGACGTAGCTGCTTACAAACACTTTTCTGGTGGCTTTGCTCTGGGTGTGGACGCTGAAGGCCGGCGCTTTAACTCTCATGTCTTTTCATAGAAATGGGGCTTTGGTTTTGTGATTTAGTAAGAGGGTAAAATAAGCTCACCTCAGGTCAGCTGTAACTGCTCACTCCCCAGTAACACAGCAACTCACCATTCCAACTAAATCCACCATTTAAGAGCTTGTGAAAGCAACAGCAGCTCCTTTCCTCCAGCATGTGTGAGTATGAAACAAGCGGTGAGTTGACTTGAAGGATAACTTTCTTTTTTTTTCAACCTGGACCTTATTTCTAGGAGTTTATACATGCATTTACTCTCTGGTAAAATTTCTGTATCACTTTGACTACTTTAGAAGATATTACATTGAATTGCCTGTCAGTGTACATCCAGTTTCGTGGCGGAGACGGGGCAGCCTCTCTATAAGGTATTATCTGCAACACAACTCTTTCATTTCACCAATACTTTAAGTAGAATGAACAAACGAACGAGTACTTGTGAGTACGAGTTAGTTATCAGGGTGTTCTACACACTCTTCAGGGCCGGCCCTGAAGAGGGTGGCACGGGCATTCCCGATTTTAGCTTCCGTAGTACAGCTGAGAGGAGCAGCTCGTCACTCAAACAACAAAAAAACACCATATGCGAAACTCTGAACTCACAGGACTATAGTGCTCATTCATTTGTTCATTCTCCTTAAAGTATTGGTGAAATGAAGGAGTTCTGCTGCTGATAATGCCTTATAAGAGAGATTCTAGGAACGCAGTTCCTGTAACTACCCATCTCTAGTTTTGTTAGAATTACTCTTCCAATCAGTTTGCATTGGCGCATGAGGGAGGACCTTGATAGAAACCATGTGTGACGCAATCATTGCGACAGAGACAAATTTATGCCCCAGATGATCTGATACAAAACTGAGGTTTCTCATCTCTTTTATTCAAAGCTATTATAAAAGCTAGCTTAACAGCTTTCCATCATCACGGTTTGTATCACGTAACGGAACAGCCCCCCCGTTGGAAAGCTGCCCTACTAACGTCTTGTTTACGTTTCGTTGAAGTACGCCCGTGGTAGTGGACGGACCGGGGTTCGTCCACGAAAGTGGCGCAGATTGTACTGACACACTTTGCAACTGTATTTGGGTTTTCCATCTCTTTTATTGAAAGCTTTTATAAAAGCTAACTTACCAGCTTCCCCTCATCACGGTCATATGTATCACGTTACGTCTTGCTTACCTTTTGTTGAAGTGCGCCCAAACGCTTTAAAGGATGAACCAGATTCTACTGCCACACTTTGCAGCTGTATTTGGGTCATTTAATTAGTATAAAATAATTGCTTTTGGACATTTTAATTGTAATGGATTTAATAATGAATTGGTACACTCTTATTGTAATAGTTCTTGGTTTTGTTACGATCTCGGTAAACAGTTGTAACAGCTGTGGGACTTTTTAAATGTGGCGGGCCAGAAGAAGCAGAGATTAAGCAAAGGGGCCGGGCTCGCCAGTTCTACCAACCCTGAAAAGAACCTGCCTCGGAGTAGGAGCTAAAAAGGTTCTAGGAACTGAGGTCAGAGGTCCCTAGTACCTATGTGTCCGAATGCGTAAAAAAAACTGCCTGGTTCCTGAAAAGGTTCCTACAGTCTGAAAGTGCCAATAGAGAGGCTGCATCGGCTCTCCTGTTATATGGATGCACGCTAATCTTAATATCTTCCAAAAACGTCAAAGTGATACAGAAATGTTACTGGTGAGAAAATGCACGTAAAAACTCCTAGAAATGAGGTCCAGGTTGGAAAAAGGAAAGTCATCCTTTACGAAAGTGATGCTCTAGCTTATTAAATCCCTTCAGTTTGCCGTCTACTAACATGCCTGTCTTACTGCTACTGACATTTATCACTTTCACTAACAGTGGTAAGTTACAGTATATATGAACTACCTTAGCAGTTTCTGAGCAGGTGCTGTTCTCCGTCTACATCAGAGCTGAATGTAACTCCAGGAACTTCATCTCGCCAGTGGTCTCAATATCATCCCAAGGACGTCTCCCCCATCACGGCCCTAGCTCTTAGTTTAATGAGCCCAAGATAAAACCATCAATACTCTTCCTCTTTCCCTCCAGGATGGCCATGACCACTTCTAAAAGCTTTCTGTAATATAGATGCTGCCTCAGTGATGTACTGGCTGCCTGCCACACTTGGCTTTCGTAATGCATTAGACTTTCAAAGAAAAAAAAAAGAAAAAGAATGGGCAGAAAAAAGCTCTTGATCCTCGTCCTCCATGTACGAGCTCGGAGTCTATAGTGTTTGTATACCAAATTTAATTTTAGCTGCAGCAGATTTTTATTTTAATTACATTTTACTTCATATATTTTCAATTAAATAGATTAAATTCATAAAAAAAAATTTTCTGCTGTTAAAGAGAACATGTATATTTTTAGATAAAGCTGAAAGTTATAACCATATCCTCACTTGATGCGCGCCCATGCTTTATTTATTTTTGGGTCACTTATTTCGCCTGTTATTTATGTGCGGTAACTTGGCAGCAGTTGTAAATCTAGTTAAGTCTGCGCAGACATGCGTCACAGCAGATGGGTGACATTCATTGGCTGTCCGGTTGACGCGCCCGTCGCCGTCCCACCATGATGCAGCTGTTAATTTGCGCTGACATCAGGGCTTTACTGGTGCTTCAGTGATGGATAACTGTTGGCTCCTTTATCCTGTAATTTCTCACCAGAGATATTCGTGACATTGGAAGTAAGAAGCTGAACAACATTAGAGGCACTGACTCAACTGCCCCCCCAATGCATAATTAAGCCAATAACCTTGGCTGCAGCAGTCTTGATTCATGCAATAATGTAGGTTCAGGAGTAACTTTTCATGTAGACTTGATGACCACCGTTGTCATGACAACCACAGAATTGACTTTTACAACCTTTTTCCGGTGACATGATTTTCTCAGTGCAAACTGGTCCAGGGCCCATTCACATTTTACAACTGCATTCGTTTAATGGATCCCACGTTTGGTTTGATATTGATTTAATAACTGAACCAAATCCACGTGCAATTAAGAGATCAAACCTAGTAAAAATATAACATAAGCATGATAATATAAAAAATATGAGAGATCATCACAGAGAAATATACAGTACAGTCATCCTCAAAATCATTCATACACTACAATTAAAGAAAATGCTAAGTTCACAGTAGTTTTTCATACAACAAGAAACTAAAAAAGTAATAACAAATATAAGTTTATTAAAATGTAATTTAGTGAGTTAAAGGATTACTTTTGAATTGTAATTGAAAATTATAATTAGAAAAAAACAGGCAAATCTGTCCCAGACAAATTAGAGCACCTTGCTCATCAACAGTGGACCAACATGAAGGTTATAATAGTGTTGGATTTTTAATTAGTTTCTGTTTTATTTAGTTTTGACTTTTTGTTTTTCAATTTTGTTTTTGGAGCAGGTTTGCTAGTTTTTATTCGTTTTTATTTTTGAAAAATGCTTAATTTTAGTTTAGTTTTTATTAGTTTCAGTGTTAGGTTGTTTTTTTTTGTAAATTATACGCTTTTGTCTGGTGTGACATTCAAAATCATCAGAAAGTCACTCAGAATAAAACCGGTAGAGCAAAGTAGATAGATTAAATAGAAATAGATTTCATATCAACACAGAAGGCTTATGTGTTGAATAAATTTACAAAGACTAAAACTGAGGATGTTTTTGTAATAATTTTAGATAGTTTTAGTTAGTTTTGTAAAGAAATACAGTTTCAGTTATCGTTTTTTTAAAAACTGTTTTTATTTTTATTTCAGTTAACAAACATGTTTTTTCAATTTTAGGTTTTGTTTTTTTTGTTAGTTTTGGTGAACTGTAATAACCTTGAACAACATACCTGTCAACAGGTGCAGACGTCTGATTGGACGTTACAGAAAACGCCTGATTGCAATGATTTCCTAAAAGTGTTGCTTTAGTTCAAGAGCCCCGTCATGCTTGTTTACTTGTTTTATTTTTTGTTTTTAATATTTCTGTTGAACCACAATTCAAAATTCAAAATCAATGTCATGATTTTCATAACATTTTTATGTACTGATAAGGAATCTTTTTTCAGTTTCAACTTACTTCCCTGGTCAGCTGATTTTTTTTCGTATTTAATGGGAGGGTATGAATCATTTTGAGGATGACTGTACATGAAACAAGAGGTGCAATATGTTAATTCATGGAATAAAATCTGACTCCTACGAGAACAAATCTGAAAGATTATGTCAGGATTATCAAAATCTAAGAGGTATTACATTTTACTACATAAAAATTGAGGAACATGGTAAAAAAAAACTGATGGGGAAAAAAAGGTAAAATGACGCGGTAATGAAACGCATAAAAATAAAAAATAATAAATCATTTGTAAACAAACCTGTGGTTTATTTATTTAGATAGGCCGGTTAAGTAAAAACATTTCATTAAACATTTTTTTTTAAGGGCTGCCAAACAGCAGATGTTTTTTGCATCAACGGTTAATTTTCTTACTTTCTTTTATGGTTCTTAAAAATTCCACCATCTTTCTATCAAGTGTTGGATATTTGCTTTCTACATGCAGCTTGCAGATGAAGGTTTCAGGGCTTCGGTTTGTTACTTCTGTTTACGAAAACGTATTTAATGCTGAAGTATGTAACAAAATCAAAGGTCAATGGCAAAAAATGCCATGCAGTCGTCCTCAAAATTTTTCATACCCTTCAATTAAAAAAGGAAAAAATCAGCTGTCAGTAAAATAAAATGAAATTGACAAATTATGACATAAAAATTCTATGAAAATCATGACATTGATTTTGAATTTTGGTTAAACTGAATCATTAAAAACACAAAAAAAATGTTAAAAAGTAAATGAGCACGATGGGGTTTTGAAGCTAAAATGTTATTGAGCAACACTTTGAGACAATCACTGCAATCAGGTGTTTTCAGTAACGTCCAATCAGACGTCTGCACCTGTTGAAAGGTATGTTGGTCCACTGTTCATAGGAAAGATGCTCTAATGTGTCTGGAACAGTTTTGTTATTTTTCATTATTTCCAACCACAATTCACTAAATTATAATTTTGTAAATTTTATTTATTATTAGTTTTATTATTATTATTTTTTTACTTTCTTGTTATTTGAGTTACTAATTTGAATTTAACCTTTTCTTTAATTGAACGGTATGAATAATTTGAGGATGACTGTATATCATTAAAAACTGCTTTTCTATTGGTATCTGATAACTTTGCTAAAACAACTGCAATGTTATTATTCTTTCAGAATGAGTCATATCTATGACAGCTGTCATACAGTTGTATGAAAAAGTGTTTGCCCCCTTCCTGATTTTGTTGGGGTTTTTTTTTTTTTTTTTTTTGCATGTTTGTCACACTTATGTTTCAGATCATTAAACAAATTTAAATGTGTGACAAAGATAACACAAACACAAAATGCAGTCTTTAAATGAAGGTTATTATTAGTAAGGTGGGGAAAAATCCAAACATTCATGGCTATGTGTGAAAAAGTGTTCACAACTGTGCTGCATTTTAAGGCATTTCCCATCTTTACCTCTAGGTGTCAGTGGTTCTTGCACACTGTACCTTTAATAAATCCAATTGTTTTTCTGGAATATTTTTTCCTTTAAGGGGCAGTTTAGGAATTTTTGTCATTATTTTGTTTTAAATACTTCATAACTTTCGGTACAGGGTAGCGGCTAGCCGAATGTCTTCCGCGTATGGGAGTTTGTTGAACAGCTGACGCGTTACTGCTACCAGGTGGGGGAAGCTACATTGCGTCTGATCTAGTAATAACAGTGTTGCTTGTGTCTTATATTGAAAGTGGGAGGTCCTGCGGCCCACAGGTGCAAAATGGAAAGTTTTTCACGGCGCTCGAGGGCCAAGCTGAGGCTGTGGCCCTATGATTAAAGGGATAGTACACCCATCGAAAGATGTGCCTTCTTTTTTACTCATCCTCATGCTGAGCAAGTGGCTTCAGAGAGTGGCTCTCTCCATCCAACCCTCCGCTGGCTCTGTGAAGACCAACATCTCATTTAGGAATCATTTTTATGAGAGGACAGCTTCGTTCTTAAAGGAATAGTTTACCCATCGAATGATGTAACTTTATTTTCCACTTCCCCTCATGGTGAGCTAGACTCTAGCGCACTTTTTTAATATCTCAAATGCAGCCAGAGATCCGCGGTTTTCGTTATCCGCCCACTTTCATATAAATGAGGTGACCGGCGCTTGGAACAAAAAGGTCCATAAAAGTCCACAAAAACTTGTCAATATTCCTCCATACTGCTCGTCCAATGTAATCCAAGTGTCCTTAGTGGGTAGCATCCAGAATTTACTGGAAACTACATCATTTAGTAAATTTTTTTATAGACTTAACAGTGGAACATCGTACTTCCCTGATGCATGTTTATGCGAGTTCACGACACTACGGAAGCTGCGGTGTTCACGCCTACTCTGCAGATAATGCAAGTGTAGAAGAAGAAATTTGCTGTTTACATTGTGCTAAGAGCGAACGAGCTGCGGACAAACACGAGGGGTTGGATGTTGATTTAAAACAAAGAAAGAAAGAACGCGCAATCTCATCTGCTGCGGCTTCCGTAGTGTTGTGAACTCACATGGATGCACATCGGGGAAGTACGATGTTCTACTGTTTAGTCTACAAAAATATAGTAAATGATGTGGTTTCTAGTAAATTCTGGACGCTACCCACTCAGGACACTTGGATCACATTGGACGAGCAGTATGGAGGAATATTGACAAGTTTTTTTTTAGACTTTTATGGACCTTTTGCTTCGAGCGCCGGTCACCTCCATTATATAAAAGTTGGTGGATAATGACACCCCCCCCGATCTCCAGCTGCATTTGAGATATTAAAAAAAGTGCTCCAGAGTCTTGCTCAGCATGAGGGTGAGTAGAAAATGAAGGACTATCATTCTGTGGGTGTACAATTCCTTTAAGAGTCACTGCTAAAGAGCATCCCCTAATGAGCTGCAAGGATCCGCAGCCGAAACTCTGGCTCCACAAAATTGGTCTTGATTGAAGAATAGACCTTCGAAGCAATTGATTATTGAGGGGGGAAACTGGATTTGCTTACAGGCATCTGTGCGGATCTACAGATACATGGAAGAAGTTTCACGGGTCAGGTGAGACTAATATTTTTACTGTGGGGTTATGAACACCATCCCCACAGGAACACATTAGTTTCCATCAGAGGTGAATGGATGATGGATCGTTACAGGAAATACACCAGCTACGACTTTTCAGAGCATCAAGTCGGGGATGGAGGTTTAGCTTTCAGCATGACGAAGAAAAGAGTTTAAAGGAAAATACTTCAGCCTTGGGGTGGCATGGTTAAAGTAAAATGTAAGCATTAAGTCAAGTTGTCTTGGTGAAATGAAGCGAACTCCAGTAAAACCAGTTTTATTCCGAGTTGTAAGGCGGAGGACGGACATGAACGTGTGGCGTCTGCTCATGTTGCAGGATGCTGCGAGCATGACGGCAGCCGACGAGCTGAGCAGCAGCGTGAGCGAAGACACGGGATTCTGCAGCGCCCCCCCGCTGCCCTCTGACCCACCAGAGCTCTGTGACCTCCCAGACTCGCATGAACCCCAGGAGACTCAGGACCCTCCAGAGGACCTGGATCCGGCCCCCCCTCCTCCGCCGGCCATCGACACCCCACCGGGGTCCCTTTGTGAGGACGAGTCCCAGATGCTGCCTCTGTATCTGCCCACGCCACCACCTGAAACCAAGCCGGATCCGGATCCGGATCCAGATCCAAACCCAGACAGCAGCCGTGGCTCGGTGTGGGAGGATGAAATGACGCAGGCCCTGAAGGAGCTGGACGAGCGCTGTGAAGAGGAGGAGGCAGACTTCTCCGGGATGTCCAGGTAAAAACCGCTCACATGAGACTTGTTCCAGTTTCACGTCTCATCCATTTAATGTGTAGAACTCATCTTCTATGTTAAAGGAATAGTTCACCCTCAGAATGATTTAACTTTATTTTCTACTTACCTTCATGGTGAGCAAGACTCTGGACCACTTTTTTAATATGTCAAATGCAGCCGGCGTTTAGGACGACTTCTTGTTTCCCCCAATAGAGTTCACCAGGGTCCGAGCCAAAAGGTCCATAAAAGTCCACAGAAAATTGTCAGTATTCCTCCATACTGCTCGTCCAATGTAATCAAGTGTCTGAGTGGGTGGCGTCCAGAATTTCTCAAAACGACGTCATTTAGTATATTTTAGGCCTAAAAAGGAGTATTGTTTACTTTATGAAGCGCGCACTGCGCGGTCACGAAACTACGGAAGCCTCGGCATTCAGAGCCTACTCTGCCGTTAATTCAAGGGTAGAAGAAGAAATTCACTGTTTACATTGTGGTAAGAGCGTGAGAGCTCTAGACAAACCGGGACAAACACAGGAGGGGTTGATATTGATCTAAAAGAAAGAAAGGAAGAAATAGAGAAGCGCGTCTCGTCTGCCATGGCTCCGTAGTTTCGTGAACGTGCATAGGCGTGCTTGCTAGGATGCGATGTAGTCTTGTTTAGATTAAAATATCTAATGGTGTTTAAGTAACTGCTCTCAGGACACTGATTACATTGGACGAGAGTATGGAGGAATATTGAGTTTTGTGGTTTATGGACTTTTGCTCGGATGGTGAATTATTGGGGAAAAAGAGGTCGCCGGCTGAGACATATTAAAAAGTGGTCAGAGTCTTGCTCAATAGGGTAAGGAAAATAAGTTAAATCATTCTGAGGGTGAACTATTCCTTTAACATCAGAGGTCCGAGTCCCACCGTAACGAAATCTAACTCATCCCATCTGAGTGTTTGGCTTCTTCTCGGCCTGGGTGCTTGTGGTTTGAGCCAGGAAAGTTAAATCTAGACCTACAGCACGCAGCAGTGGGGTTGTCACAATGCTAAACTCACTTTCAAACTCAACATCGATGCGAAGGATGTTGCTCAATACTTGATGCTTGATAAATGATACTTGATACCATAGAGGGAGAAAAAAATTCTCATTGAGAAGAATAAATTATTTTTTTCATGTCAGTATCAAAAACTCTAAATATCATGACAAGCCTCTACGTTGGTAACATTGGTAATACTGGAAACCAGGGGCCAGCAACCAGGTTCAGTCTGGGGCCGATTTGTTTCTGACCACCTTCATCTGGACCAATCTTCATCTTCACAAAACCTGATTTTTCCAGCTAAACACATTTCTCATCTAAACTGTTACATCTTTTTCTTAAGTGAAGTTTTTTATTTAAAATCTGCTGCAGTGGCACACAGAGTGCAGCCTTTTTTCCTCCTTTCTCTCAGAGCACATGTGCCATTTATAGCCCCATTTCGGGTTGGCCACGTTTTTTTTGCGTCTCCACAGATAAAAACTGGGACAGATACCCTTATATCCGATCCGACCCGCACTACGTTTTTTGGTACCCTCCATAGGGGTTCTGATCAAACTGATCTGGACCAAAGAGGTGGAGCTTAACATGCTGCAATCCATTGATTAGTTGAAAAAATACATCACTTCCTGCGTGACCCAGCATAAAAACAAAGCAGGATGATCCTTTGTTTCCGTCTCTGTGGTGCTTTGATTAAAAGACGTTGCACTGCGATGATGTCACGCCATCACATAGCAGCATTATCCGGTTAATATTCCGCCTCCATGGTAAGGGGACAGTTGCTGTGGGGACGCAACATGAAAACAACATATCTGTACCAAAACCCAGCCACCAGCCCAGCCCGACCCAACCCAGACGGATGGAAATGGGGCTTACATTCTGCCTCATCATGCCAGTGTCCAGCAGATGAGCTTTTATCATTTTTAGCTCACAACTTCTGAAGAAATGTTCTAAAATCTTTGTGAACGTTCTGATAGCAAATGTTACGAATATTAGTCATGACATCATCAATAATGAAATGAACAATATTTTATCTCCAAAGGTAAAGGCTGAGGAGAGGTGATTATTGGCAAAAGCTGCAGCTAGCTTCAGGATAACTCCCTGAATCAGGCACTGGACTGGAACTGTGTGCTGTTTATGGCTATGCTCGTAGAAAAACTGCTAACCTTCTTTGCTGCTACTGCTCGTTGTAACCAAGGGTATGTAACCGCAAGACTCTGTCGGTACCATGTGTATCACGATACCGGAGCAGTGATAAGAGATATTGCAATACTTTGCAAGACAATATATCGTGATATTGTGTTTACAGCAGAGTACTCAAAGCTGTGTGTAAAGGTGGTGAGTCTGTGATACATTCAAATGAATGTCGTGGAGTTACACCTCATCAAAGGAGTTGGGTTTCAAAGTCACATTAAACATCAGCAATACTACCATATATCAGATACTAGCAGGTATTAGATACTACCATATATCAGATACTAGCAGGTATTAGATACTACCATATATCAGATACTAGCAGGTATTAGATACTACCATATATCAGATACTAGCAGGTGTTAGATACTACCATATATCAGATACTAGCAGGTATTAGATACTACCATATATCAGATACTAGCAGGTATTAGATACTACCATATATCAGATACTAGCAGGTGTTAGATACTACCATATATCAGATACTAGCAGGTGTTAGATACTACCATATATCAGATACTAGCAGGTATTAGATACTACCATATATCAGATACTAGCAGGTGTTAGATACTACCATATATCAGATACTAGCAGGTGTTAGATACTACCATATATCAGATACTAGCAGGTATTAGATACTACCATATATCAGATACTAGCAGGTGTTAGATACTACCATATATCAGATACTAGCAGGTGTTAGATACTACCATATATCAGATACTAGCAGGTGTTAGATACTACCATATATCAGATACTAGCAGGTGTTAGATACTACCATATATCAAATACTAGCAGGTGTTAGATACTACCATATATCAGATACTGGCAGGTGTTAGATACTACCATATATCAGATACTAGCAGGTGTTAGATACTACCATATATCAGATACTAGCAGGTGTTAGATACTACCATATATCAGATACTAGCAGGTGTATGATACTACCATATATCAGATACTAGCAGGTGTATGATACTACCATATATCCGATACTAGCAGGTGTTAGATACTACCATATATCAGATACTAGCAGGTATTAGATACTACCATATATCAGATACTAGCAGGTGTTAGATACTACCATATATCAGATACTAGCAGGTGTTAGATACTACCATATATCAGATACTAGCAGGTATTAGATACTACCATATATCAGATACTAGCAGGTATTAGATACTACCATATATCAGATACTAGCAGGTGTTAGATACTACCATATATCAGATACTAGCAGGTGTTAGATACTACCATATATCAGATACTAGCAGGTATTAGATACTACCATATATCAGATACTAGCAGGTATTAGATACTACCATATATCAGATACTAGCAGGTATTAGATACTACCATATATCAGATACTAGCAGGTGTTAGATACTACCATATATCAGATACTAGCAGGTATTAGATACTACCATATATCAGATACTAGCAGGTGTTAGATACTACCATATATCAGATACTAGCAGGTGTATGATACTACCATATATCAGATACTAGCAGGTGTATGATACTACCATATATCCGATACTAGCAGGTGTTAGATACTACCATATATCAGATACTAGCAGGTATTAGATACTACCATATATCAGATACTAGCAGGTATTAGATACTACCATATATCAGATACTAGCAGGTGTATGATACTACCATATATCAGATACTAGCAGGTGTTAGATACTACCATATATCAGATACTAGCAGGTGTATGATACTACCATATATCCGATACTAGCAGGTATTAGATACTACCATATATCAGATACTAGCAGGTATTAGCCAACATGTGGCTAGTTATAATGTTTCTGACAACTTGGTAACTTAACGAACAACTTAAAACCAGACATATTATCAGCAGCTTCAAAGCAAGTCAGTCTGTAGCAGCAGCAGCTGCACCGTAGTCACATGACTCTGAAAGGAATGCTGGGAAATGAAGTTCCTCCACAATAACAGTGACTTTTATAGACTAATCCAACGGATGTTCTGTGTGTTGCGCCATCTTGTGGCGCCGCCATTGCTTAGGGAACTGGTCCTAATCACCCTTGTATCTGCCAACATAGAAAGCAGCATGAATACCTTGACTTGGGTCATTCTACAGAAACGTCCACTTTTGGGATGGCAATCTTTTTTCTTTTTTCACATTTAAACTTGGACTTCATTGTTACATACGTGTTAGATTTATGACTACACATAAATGAAAACTTAATGCTTTTGTTCCTTTTTTTTTTTTTGTACATTTATCCAAAGACCATATAAGCTGCTTTTTTGTCACTGGTATTACCTCATTTTTTTTGCATAAATTAAGGCTTTTATCAAATTTTATGTCTCAGTCTCTTCAGCACATGTAGTCAGAGTCGGAAGAATTATAATAATGCAAAGCGATCAGGAGACTGTATTTCATAAATGTGTTAAAGTTTGTTAAAAGTGTGACTGAAAGACTTTTATTCATTTGTGCAACCATGTTTTTGCTACAAAAATTTAAATAATTGAAAATCTGGCGTAAACATTGAAGGATGCAGTCCTTAAAATCTTCACTTATGAGTAAAGCAAAATGTATGTTTGTAGAATTATTATGTGAAATATGACAGATTTTATGAATGAATATAAGGAAAAGCTCACAGTATGCTTATTTATTGCTGATCTACTGATTCTCAGTGGTGTTACCCCTAAGGAAGGTAACACCAGTGACAATTTTCATAAGAAATGCATTTTACAGAATGGCTGCTGCAGAGCATGACACCACATGTTGTTAGTCATGATCTGTTCACTAAATTATGTCATTTGAGACATTTGAATTCCATTATTTTGCAGTTCCCTGCAGGTAAAGTAGGAAACAGCAGTGACATCAACTAAAAGCTTCACATAAAATCATGAGATAAATGTTGATATTTCTGAAAACTGAAAAGGAACAACGTTCGTACCATGGCCTTTCCTCAGAGATCTTCAGGAAAGAGGTCAAGGGGAGTAAAGTGATGTCATCAGTGTGATTTCTTTTTTCCAAAATAAGACTTTTGTTGCCTGGTAACACCAGTGACATGACTGGATGTCAGCCGTCCTCACCTGGCTGGCGCAGCTTTCTAGGGCTGGGAAAAAAATATCGATACACTAAAATATTGCGATATTTTCATATGCAGATTTCATATTGATATTTAAAAACGTGATATTGATCTGTTTTACCAAGGAAATCTCACGAGATTTCATCATTCTCTTTCAAAATCTCGCAAGATTTCATGAAAACTCGTGAAACAACAAAATTTCGTAAGTTTTTTATCGATGTGATGTCAGTATATGGAAATATTGCGATATTTCAGTGTATCGTTTAGGTCTGGGCGATATATCGAATATACTTGATCTAATCCCCTTAGAAAATACCAATATTTGTCATATTTGAGTATTCAGTTGCTTTTAGTTGCAGGGAGGGTTTTTTCACTGCTCGTCTCTCTGCACTGCTCTGCACAGAGAAATAAAACAAGCGCTCCTAGTTGCGTACATCACATGTGCCACATCATGTGCCCAGCAGTAACGGCTTCTCTGGCAGAGAGCTCAGGTAGCGGCAGCAGTGAGTTATAAAAAAAAAAAAATGGAGGAGGAAGAATTTCAACCACTAACTACTGTAAGATGTGCACACAGCACACTTACAAACGAGGCTCACGCGTGTAGAACACATTTGACGCACACTTGAGTTGTTTCCTCACTGCTTTCTCTGATAACTCGCTCACAACATTGTCGGAGAAAAAACAAAGATGTTTGTTATGGTGAGAGGACTCACTCGCATAACTGAGCGTACGTTTTAGCAGAGAGCTTTTTGAGAAAAAGATGTCACACTGATTAGATCTGAAGTCCAAACGTTTTAACTGTTTCTAGCATGAAATAACTTCTAGTAAATATCAACTCATTTATTTCCTTTTTTAATGTAAATAATTCACACCATGAACTAATTATCTCTCTTACCAAATGCATGACTGCATAAACTTACATGACGTTTAATGCACTGCTTTAACTGTTCAATACAGTTCTGATCAATTAGTTAATATCAGCAGATATTAATGCAGTATGAACAGTAGTGTTTAAAATAGACACAGAATCATCTTACTGATGTGATGATATGCATCAAAGCATTAATTCAAGGCTAAGGTAAAATATCGAGATATGTATCGTGTATCGTGACATGCCATAAAAATATCAGGATACTACTAAAAGGCAATATCGCCCAGCCTTAGTGTCGATATTTTTTCCCAGCACTACAGCTTTCCCCCTGCGGCCGATGCACCGCTTACTGGTGAGGGTATGGTTGCTTTGGAAACGCTGTCTGGGTCTGAGTCGGGACGGTCAGGTGGAGGATGGTAGGGTAAATCCTGCTGGATGTCAGAGTTGCTGCCGTGTTTTAAACGCGCGTCATACTGCATATCTAATGTTCTTGCAGGGCTCTGGTCGGCGTTCCAAGCCTGTTTTGTCTGATTTGACCATGAGATCAGTGGCAGATACAACTCCAATATTGTCTTATTGAATTTTTGTATTTATTTTTGTACGTTGATTATATTGATGTTAGTAAAAGACGAGCTAGTCTGCTTACGAGCAGCAGGATCACAGCATGTGATCAGTCCGGCTTCTGAGGGATGAAGACACGCTTGGCACGGCTTCCTGAAACTATGAAGGTGGCCCGCAGCGGTCTGGCTCCGTTCCACTTCTGAGAGCGTGTTTTCGTGAAGGTGGGCCAGTTCCACCCAGAGGACGGATGTAAACTGAAGGATGTTTAACTCCAGTAAAACCTGCAAACGTTTCTCACTCAGACTACTGACATGTTTCCACTGAAGATGTTATATTTAGCTGAGGTGGCCCACACATGAGTCATGAGTGAGTGTGTGTTTGTCTGAAAACTGCAGCTACCTGAGCGTGGAGTAATGCTTGAGAGGGAAAGATAAAAACAGCCTGCTCCATTCTGCTGGTGCGAGGCAGGGAGTTGTGTTCAGACGTGTGTGTGTCGGTGTGCAGAGGCTTAGCTTGTTCAGAGCTCTGCAGTCCTGTGTGGGATGAGAGCAGTGCGCTAGTGCTGTTAGCAGTTGCAGCACGTTGGTGCTGCAGAGAGCTGGGGGGAGAAGTGATCGTTGGGGTGAGGATGAGGACGGAGACGGTGTCGGCGGCAGTGCTCGGCAGCGCAGGCTTCAGATACTTATATTCTGTCTGCTTCTTCAGGCTGTTTGGTCCTACAGGCCTGTGAGTATCCGTGCGTCTGTCTCTGAGATGCTTGCATGATGCTAAAATGCTAACAGCTCTTGTGTTGTTGTGAGAGCGCTGCAGTGGATCAGAGCTGTGGGAGGGAGAGGGAGGCAGAAACGCGGCGGCGTGAGGTTGTTTACTTGCAGGAGCGACGAGCGTGCGCATGTTTACGTTTGTCCTTCAGCGGAGGAGCGCTGAACACGGAGGACTGCTGCTGACTGGCCCGTGTGTGTGTTACAGTCAGGATGAAGGTGACGCAGACGGCTTCCCAGAGATCCAGGCCTCGCCACCTCCCTCACCCTTCCTCTCCGCCATCCTGGCAGCATTCCAGCCTGTTGCCTATGACAATGAGGAGGATGCTTGGCGTTGCCATGTCAACCAGATGCTGTCAGACACAGATGGGTCCTCTGCTGTTTACACGTTTCACGTGTTCTCGCGACTCTTTGAGGTAAATGTTTACATTTATTATGCAATCTCAAGAGCCAGCTCGTTTTCCAGAGGTCCAAAAGTTTTTATTAATCCATCTGTTTGATTTTTTTTCCTCTTGTTTTAGAGTATTCAGAGGAAATTTGGCTCCATTACACATGCATCTGTTCGCTTTTTGGGAGAAAGGCTCCAGCGAATGGGCAACCAGTTCCTCAGCTCCCTGGAAGTGATGACGTCGTGCTCGCAGTGTCCCACCGTGCTGCTGGACGCAGAGACGGTGAGGCTGCTGTCTGGGCTGCAGTTGGAGAACATCTGGAAAAGCGCTGGTGGTAATCTTGTTTTGTTGTTGTAGCTGGTCTCTTGCGGACTGCTGGAGACTCTGAAGTTCAGCGTGCTGGAGCTGCAGGAGCACCTGGACACTTACAACGCCAAAAGAGAAGCAGCAGAGCTCGTAAGTCGCGTCTCTCTCCACATCTGCTTCCTCATTCTCTTTGAACTCTTCAGGAGTAAGAGCTGAGTTTAGGGAGCAATTAAAATGTCCTTCATCTTTTTGTAATCACACACTAGGAGGCGAAGGGGGGGGGGGGGGCATAAACAGCTGATGCAGATGAAGAATGGCCACCCCGTCTCATTAGCACACCTGAACCAGTGCTGGGTACGGGTGGATTTTGCTGCCATTCGTGTTTGCATCACTAGCGACAACCCCTGCTGGAGGGATAAAAATAACCCTCTTAAATCAGTTACAGAAGGCCGGGCAGAAGGAGCTGCTAGCGGTGGGCCAAGCCAGGAAGGGGGAGGGGAGGAGAGAGAAATGAGATTGCAGAGGGTTCTGGGATGCAGGGGCGCTAATTGAATGAGACGGCATTGTTCCCTGGAGGGCTAGATACCATCACGTGCTCTGGAACAGGCCATCTTTAATTCGCTAAGTACAACACTTTTATTAAATCTGCTCCTTGACCAAATGTAGATGCTTACGTCCGCGGGAGGGAGGAGAACTCCTCCTTCTCTGGGCTTCCTCTCTTCCTCCTGGGCCATGTATTTCTTGACCTCCGGTCTTTTTCCCCTCACTCTTGTGCATCTCCCCCTGTAGTGGCTGGAGAACTGCAGGAAAACGTTTGGGGACAAAGAGAGCAGCCAGCGACCGAATACTCACGCACAGGTAGGGATGAACGCCCACTCGTCTGATGCCTTTCAGGTTTGTTAATGTCCCATAATTGTTGAATCAAGTCTCAGAAAACACATCAGCTTTAGCTGACAAATGTTACGCTGCAAAAACTCAAATCTTGCCAAGTATATTTGCTCATTTCCAGTCAAAATGTCTCATCACACTCAAAATAAAACAAAATCACCTAAAGAGAAGCATTTCAGTAAGATATAGGATTTTTTTTTTTTTAAATAAAAAAAAAACAGATTTATTATTATTATTGTTATCATCTTTATTTATTTATTGGGGGGGGGGGGGGGGGCTTGTAATAAGCCCCAAAAAATCTTGGTCACTCTTGAAATAAGTTTTTTAAAAAAGGTTGTTTTTTTGCTTGTAAGAAGTTTTAAAAAATGGTCTTGGTCACTTTTAAAATGAGTTTAAAAAAAAGATTTTTTTTTTTTATTATTATTATCTTTTTCTTAATTTTTTTTTTTTTTTTTGCTTGTAATAAGCCAAAAATCTTGTTCACCTTCGAAATAAGTAAAAAAAAAAAAAAAAAAGTTTGTTTGTTCTTTTTGCTTGAAAAAGCACCCAAATGAACTTGGTCACTCTTGAAGTAAGTGAAAACAAAAAAGTTTTATTTTGTTGAGGGTTTTTTGCTTATAATAAGCAAAAAATAAAAGAAAAAAAATCTTGGTCACTTTTAAAATGAGTAAAAGAAAAGATTTATTATTATCTTTTTATCTTTATTTATTTATTTATTGGCTTGTAATAAGCCCAAAAACTCTTGGTTACTCTTCAAATAAGTACTTTTTTCTTTCTTTTTCTTTCTTTCTTTCTTTATTTTTTGCTTGTAATAAGCAAAAACATTCTTCCAAGAAAACAGTTGAAATCTTCTTGATAAGATTTCTTGAAATAAGAAGCATCTGTCCTAAAACGAGTTCCTTAATCTCACTGAAATGTTTCTCTTTAGGTGATTTTGTCTTATATTAAGCATGATAAGATATTTTGACTAGAATAAGAAAATATACTTAGTAAGACTTTGAGTTTTTGCAGTGTGAAGTTGGAGAACAAACCAGCAACTTAGTTCCCTTACGGCTGTTTTGTCTATGCTGGTTCCATCAGGTTCCAGGTGACATCACCACCTCCCTGCTCAGTTTCTGCAGATGTCCGTCTGATTTGTTTACATGATGTTGTGGTTCTAAAGGCCGTTACACACCAACTCTGATATTGCTGCAAGTAAAAAAGCAAATATGTCACATTGAGTAAATCAGTGCTTCCCAATCTGGGGGTTGTGACCCCCATCAGGGACGCAGGATGCTTTCAGGGGGTCGCCAGATCATTGTAAAAAAAACAAAACAAACAAAAGTAGAGGCCACATTTATCAAATACATTTGGGGGTTTCAGGGTTTCAGAATTGACTCATTACTGCAAAGAGATTTGTGTCAAATTAACACATTAATTTCTTAATTATTGCATAAATAACTAAGTTATTACTAATACATATTAAAGATTGTATTTTGTCAATATCTCAGTGAGAGAAGCTGATATTGGGTATGTAGGTGTCTCATCGCAGCAGTGACCCGAATTTGCCAGAAAACATTTATTTCTGAAGTTTTTGAGTTTTTATCATTGAGTGTCCAGAAACAAAGTTATTACAGCTGCTGCTCAAAAAAACTCCACATTTGCTCCTATGTCAGTGAGAAAAGCTGAATTTTCCACAACTTTTAACATAATCCACCAAAATTCACTTCATCCTCCTTATTGATGAAGGTTCGGACAGTTTCCAGCCTCACATGAAGAGGACGGACACAGGACGATCCATTACATGGGTCACACAATTATCCACTTAGTCGCTGAGGGGGGGTCCCGAACACAAATGTTATCTTGGGGGTCGTGGCTCAGAAAGTTTGTGAACCACTGATGTAAATCACAACTCAGAATGTCTTTATAGCTTAATATCATCTGGCTCATGGTCTCACATAATACCCCCGCACCAAGACCTTTAGGACAGAAATATTTGGGGAAATTAGATCACAGAAATTAGTGGTATATTTTTAACACCCAAATTGGCTGCAAGGTATAAAATATATCAGGTATATACAGTAGATGTATATACACGGCATATTTTCAAATTTATTTATAGTGTACAAATCGCAGATAGTGACGTAGACCACCCCTTCCAAAACCAGGGGGTCTCAAGGTAATTTCAGGGGTCACCAGATCATTCTAAGATCATTATAGTCTACATTTATCAAATACATTTGGGATTTTTATTTGGGCAAAATTAAAGGGACACCATGTAACTTTTGGCCACTTGGGGAATTAAACCTGTAACTTCAGTGTCGCAATATTAAACCGTCTCTATCCATGTTCTGGAATCGTGTTTTCAGACCACTTGATCAGCTGATAGTGAAGTCATGGAAACAAAGCAAAGCGCTCCAGGTCACATGATCCAATGAGAGACGGATCCACTCCTGCAAAGTTACCATGTCTGGCTTGAGAGGAGGGCAGCCCCCTCAGAGCCCCGACATGTGTCAAGTGCTGTATGTTAACCCCAGAAATCATCTATTATTACTTACATTAATAGCAATAATATAATATAATACTTGGCTAATATTTGGGTCAAAAGATTAATCTGTAAAATGAACACTACACTAGCTGGCTGCAAGGTATCAAAGATGTCAGGTCAGACATATCTCAGCCTGAAAAGCTGATTTTATCATCACAGAAAACTGAATCTACCATAAACCACTTTATACTCCGTATTTATGAAGTTTCTGATATCTTCTACTGCCTCAAGCCGGCATTCACTGAGAGTTTTGGCTGTTTTTGAGCCGATTTTCCAGTCATGGGCTAATTTTGGGGATCGGGCCGACTCTTGAGCAAATCGTGTGTCATGCATCGAGAAGTATACTAGGGGGTCACGAGAGGAGATTGGCACCTCGCGACGAGCTCCCGATCAGAAGATCAAACCTCTTTGATATTTCGTTCGTGGCTCGTGAGTGAATCGCATGTTGAAGCGAAGCCACGGCCAGACTGAGAAGTCTTTCCTCTGAGATTTTCACATTTCACATGCGTGAAAGAGAAACTGAAGTAAACCGGAGGCAGCATGGAGACCCGGCATGTCATTTGGACGGAGTTCTCGTCGTAGAACCGACAGACCACGTCTGGTCAGACAATTCCTCGTCCACACACGACGTTGTCGCCTTTTCTTTTAGGTGAATTCTTTACAAAGAAGAACGCAAATCACCAAGGCAGCGCAGGTTTTTTGTTGATAGCATACTGTTGCTGCTGCTGTTGTCGTCTTCTTCTGCTCCGTTTTCTTCTTCTATTACTAGCCTACCTCTATTTATTGCGTTGCATGTCGAGATTGTTCGAGACCCCGACCTGTCTATGAGGTTGTACCGTGTGAGTAGTCAGATCGCATCTGAGCGTCGGTTCGTACAGTGTGAGGACAAACATCGCAAGCTGTGAACTTTTGAACTCTGCGACTGATTCGCACAGTTTGAGTTGTAACTGCGAGCAACGATTAAAAATATCGCGCAGTGCATCCCAGACTTTAAATGTAGAATACTTCTCCTCAGACATCCAGAAACAAAGTAATTAGGGGACCAGAAAATCTGAATTTGGCCCATCTCAGTGAGAGATGCTGATTTTAGAAGGGTGTTTTGTCAGAGCTGTTTCCACCAACAACCATATCACCAGCCTCTGTTAAGTTGGGATTTGTGGCTCTGAATGTTTGGGAACCTCTGGAATCTTCTGCTCTTCGTCAATCTGCCGTAATTCTGCCATTCTGCAGAAAATCTAGTTAACGTCAGGCATGGGAAAACACTGTTGCATAAACCAGTCTAATTCTGGTCATACCACCAGGACTAAGAATCAGAGTATCTGCAGATGTGAGATAAAACCATCCAGGCCTCCGTCTGCAGGCTTTCTGTGGATCAGTTTCAGGTGAGAATGGAAACGGCAGGCAGCGAGTTTCCTCTTCAGTCCCGCCATCCACAGACCGCCCACCCATGACACGGCGTGTGGTGTGTCACCCCACCAGCTCTCTTGAAACAGATGCAGAACATTTCTACTTCCTTTTTATGATCAAATAAAAAAACCATAAATTTAAAGGCCTCGTGAGCATCGTTTCCAGCTGCAGAGAGGGATGATCTCAGATCAGTTCAGAGGATCCTGCAGCCAGACCTGCGCTGGATTTCATTTCTGTTTCCAACCCAAAGAAGCGTCCTGATACTCGTGTTTTAAAGTCCAGCAGCCACACGTGCAGAGGGTTTCCTGCTGCCCTCCTCTCTGGTAGCCATGCCATCTCCCTTCCTCTTTACTGCTGTTATTGGCCTGTAGGAGTAAACGTTAGTGTTAGTGTTAGCGTTGCGGCTGCAGCGCTGGCTTGTGGGAGTTAAACATTAGTGTTAGTGTTAGCGTTGCGGCTGCAGCGCTGGCTTGTGGGAGTTAAACATTAGTGTTAGTGTTGGCGTTGCGGCTGCAGCGCTGGCTTGTGGGAGTTAAACATTAGTGTTAGTGTTAGCGTTGCGGCTGCAGCGCTGGCTTGTGGGAGTTAAACATTAGTGTTAGTGTTGGCGTTGCGGCTGCAGCGCTGGCTTGTGGGAGTTAAACATTAGTGTTAGTGTTAGCGTTGCGGCTGCAGCGCTGGCTTGTGGGAGTTAAACATTAGTGTTAGTGTTAGTGTTAGCGTTGCGGCTGCAGCGCTGGCTTGTGGGAGTTAAACATTAGTGTTAGTGTTAGCGTTGCGGCTGCAGCGCTGGCTTGTGGGAGTTAAACATTAGTGTTAGTGTTAGCGTTGCGGCTGCAGCGCTGGCTTGTGGGAGTTAAACATTAGTGTTAGTGTTAGCGTTGCGGCTGCAGCGCTGGCTTGTGGGAGTTAAACATTAGTGTTAGTGTTAGCGTTGCGGCTGCAGCGCTGGCTTGTGGGAGTTAAACATTAGTGTTAGTGTTAGCGTTGCGGCTGCAGCGCTGGCTTGTGGGAGTTAAACGTTAGTGTTAGCGTTGCGGCTGCAGCGCTGGCTTGTGGGAGTTAAACGTTAGTGTTAGCGTTGCGGCTGCAGCGCTGGCTTGTGGGAGTTAAACATTAGTGTTAGTGTTAGTGTTAGCGTTGCGGCTGCAGCGCTGGCTTGTGGGAGTTAAACATTAGTGTTAGTGTTAGTGTTAGTGTTAGCGTTGCGGCTGCAGCGCTGGCTTGTGGGAGTTAAACATTAGTGTTAGTGTTGGCGTTGCGGCTGCAGCGCTGGCTTGTGGGAGTTAAACATTAGTGTTAGTGTTAGTGTTAGCGTTGCGGCTGCAGCGCTGGCTTGTGGGAGTTAAACATTAGTGTTAGTGTTAGTGTTAGCGTTGCGGCTGCAGCGCTGGCTTGTGGGAGTTAAACATTAGTGTTAGTGTTGCGGCTGCAGCGCTGGCTTGTGGGAGTTAAACATTAGTGTTAGTGTTAGTGTTAGCGTTGCGGCTGCAGCGCTGGCTTGTGGGAGTTAAACGTTAGTGTTAGCGTTGCGGCTGCAGCGCTGGCTTGTGGGAGTTAAACATTAGTGTTAGTGTTAGTGTTAGCGTTGCGGCTGCAGCGCTGGCTTGTGGGAGTTAAACATTAGTGTTAGTGTTAGTGTTAGCGTTGCGGCTGCAGCACTGGCTTGTGGGAGTTAAACATTAGTGTTAGTGTTAGCGTTGTGGCTGCAGCACTGGCTTGTGGGAGTTAAACATTAGTGTTAGTGTTAGTGTTAGCGTTGCGGCTGCAGCGCTGGCTTGTGGGAGTTAAACGTTAGTGTTAGCGTTGCGGCTGCAGCGCTGGCTTGTGGGAGTTAAACATTAGTGTTAGTGTTAGTGTTAGCGTTGCGGCTGCAGCGCTGGCTTGTGGGAGTTAAACATTAGTGTTAGTGTTAGTGTTAGCGTTGCGGCTGCAGCACTAGCTTGTCAGCAGCGTTCTCAAACCCTGCGAAGCCAAGATGACAAACTGCTCTTTCCCCATCAGGTCACTGTCTCAGCTGTCATGTTTGAGCTCACTAATTCTTGGTCTTTCTTCTTTGTCTTATTTGTTGTTTTGCGTGTGTTTGTGTGTGTGTTTGTGTGCGTGCGCGACCCTGCTCACCTTCTTGCTTAGCAAATGGAAAATCTAGCAGTAAGTGGTTCTCATCTTATAGATTGTAATAACGCCACCAGACACACTGACCATCTCATCCATCTGCACATGGCTGCGCTGCTGACAGCTCCAGACTGCCCCCCCCACCACCACCACCCCCAACCCCACCCCCTGTATCTGTTCTGCTTTGATTTGTCATGTAACCCAATTCAACTCTTTTATCCATCCAATCATGAGATCTTGTTTCATCCTGTTTGCCGTCTTTAAGCTTTTAGCATCTAGTTTGTGCTCGATTTCAGAGACTGATATAAAGAGAGGATGTTCAGAGTTGATGTTGGAAGCTGGGATTGCTTTCATCTTGCATGGTCATTGCTTCATTCCCATTTCTGTTGAATCATTTCTCTCTCCCATGTTGTCCTGAATCAGGGCTAATTCATTCCGCTCGTCACCGCGGCCCACAGGTAGCATCCCTGCAGGTGCTGGTAGACAGTCCTCTAATCATGACTGATTCTAATGGGCCAAACCAGATGTTAACCCTTTCATCTACCCCCATGTCTCTAACCCAGGTCTAATCGTAGCTTCATCAGACTTGTCTGTAAGTGCAGGCCGCCCTTTGTTGTTTCCTGACACGTGATTGTTGTTTCCGTTTGTGTGTGCAGGAGCTGGAGTTGTGTCGGAGGCTTTACAAGCTTCACTTCCAGCTGCTGCTGCTGTTCCAGGCCTACTGCAAGCTCATCAGCAGGGTGGACACCATCAAGAGAGAGGCAGAGGTGAGGATGTTACACCTGACTTAAATTATTGAGGGTTTTAGCAGACCTCAGGAGCGGAGCTGGAAGCTGTGCTGAAGTCCTAACAGCTACTGTCAGACGCTGCAGCCGCGATGTGGAGGAGACCGCCACACGTCAAGTAGAGAGGGTGGTTGGAGGCGGACGCAGCTGTGTGATGCAGCTTGCGTCTGATTAATCGCCTGCATCTGCGAGCGGCTTTCCTGGAGTAAACCAGAAACAAGCCTTAAAGATAACGTTGAATACTGAACAAATACTTGGATCGTTTTCTTAAGGCAGTCTGACTTAACAGAAATAAAAGTGTACCACGTACAAGTGTACCGAGGGGACATGATACGGGTCAGATGTATTTAATCTGTCCTCTTGTAATGAAAAGCATCTTCTGATTTAAAATTAGACGTAAACTCCAACGAAGTAAACGCCCCTGCGAGTTCTCTTTGTCTTTCTTTCTTTGTTTTAAACCAAAATCCAACCCCTCTTGTGTTTGTCCAACTTAGCACAATGTAAACAGCGAATTTCTTCTTCTACGCTTGCATTATCGGCAGGTAAGACACTGAACGCCTCATCTTCCATCGTGTTGTGAACTCACAGGGGCGCGCTTTGTGGCATCTACTTTATAAAAATAGAAAAGTGTAGAAACGGGACAGGAAGGATAATGGGAGAGAGGAGGAATTAAAGGGAAAGGGGGGAAGGGGGGAAGGGGGGGAAAAAAGGGGGAGGGGGGGGGGGAAGAGAAGGGGGAAACCGGGGGAAATTATTTTCATATAAACGGTTTTAACTATTTACTGTTGAAGTTGTGGTTTTCCTGTAAACTCTGTGTAGTAATGTTTAATCCCAGGTAATAAAAACAGTTATCTCATGTCTGCATGACGATTTGTCCTCTGGGGTGCATCTAGACTGAGCTCTAATCAGATTGTGGTACTCTCCTCCAGATTGATGTTGCTAATTCAGTTAGCATTTACTTAAGGTTGATCCCCCCCCCCCGCGTTTATTTTGCACATCTGCTTGAATTATTTAGTGCTGTGATGAGGTTGGGATAAATTGTTTCGTGTCTTTGTTACCAAGGTGATCAACATGTCTGAAGAGCTCACCATCCTGGAGAGTTGTCTGAACAAGGCAGAAGCGGGAAGTGATGGTCAGGAGGACGTGTGCATGTCGGACAACGCCCAGACCAACTCGGAGACGGCCATCCAGTCACTGATCGAGACTCTTCGAACCAGAGACTTTGGCTCTGCCCTCACACAGGTCAAAATCTTCAGGTAAGATGAACTGAGATGAACCGGGTTTACTCAGGAGCGGCAGTGGAGGGAACTGCTGTCTGAGCTTATTCTGGCCTAACCCGTCACGGCAGAAGCAGCAGTAAAAGTTAGTGTCCTTTAACTGGAAAGAGCACAAACGCATCATGAAGGCGGGTTGTTCCACCTTAGCAGCAACAACTGCATCAAGCGTTTGTGATAACTGGCAGTGAGTCTTCTACAGCGCTGTGGAGGAATTTTGTTCCACTCATCTTTGCAGAATTGTTGTAATTCAGCCACATTGGAGGCTTTTCCAGCATGAACCACCTTTTTAAGGTCATGCCACAGCATCTCAATCGGATTCAGGTGGGGGCTTTGACTAGGCCACTCCAAAGTCTTCATTTTGTTGTTCATTTTGTTGTGCATTTCGTGTTTACTTGTTATCTTTGTCCTACATTTAAATTTGTTTGATGATCTGAAACATTTAGGTGTGACTAACATGCAAAAAAGTAAGAAATCACACAGCTGTATATGAAAGTTTAAAAAGGATCTGAAAACTTGCTAATTGTTGCAACAAAGCCGCCGAGTTCTGCTGTGTCGATCAGCGTAATCAGGATGTACCAGAAAATCGGTACTGACAGACGTTTGCTTCTAACGTCATTAAATGTGTTCATTTCTTTCACACATTAATTTTGTCATGATTAATAAATCGTAATTAACGCATTTAATTCCCATAACCTAATAAATATATATTTAAAATGTCCAAAAGAGTAATAATTTAGTTTGTTCTGATACATCATTACCACTGTGGCTTTACTGTAATTTGTCACTTGTTTGTGTCATTTCCAGGAATAAAAACAGGCTGAACTTATAGTTAAATTTAAAAAGAAAAAAATACTTTGAATCAGAATTTATTTGAATTCACGGCAGCTATGCACTGATTCAGCCACAGTTCAGTTTAATTGTCTGAGTCATCAGTGTTGAGCTTTATTTTGGTTGTTACCATCATCTCTGGCTACATTTTTGTTTGTTTGGAGATGGTGGGTAGTAGCAGGAGTCACATGTCGGATAACGGTGGAACCGTTCCTGATGTAGGAGCACTGTTTAAGTCTCAGATAACCCACGGTTGAGATCTTCAGCGTTTTCCAGCGCAGCAGACTCCTGACACTCAGGACGAATCCACAGCTCGACGCCCTCTATGATCACGCTGCTGTGCAGCATCCTCGTCCGTGTTCTCACCCCCGCCTCCCTTTGTCTCCAGATCTCTGTGGCCTAACGACATCTTCGGCAACGAGGCGGACAACGCGGTTCAGACGCTTCTGCACATTTACTTCCGCCACCAGACGCTGGGCCAGACGGGCTGCCTGGCGGTGGTGGGCCCCAGCAGGGACCTGTCCCAGGCCAGCACCCGCCTCATGGAGCTCAACCTTCAGATCCGCGAGGCTCTGAGCCGGGCCCAGGCCTGCCCCCCCCCACCACCACCACGGTCAGCACTGGACTGTGAGCCTGCGGCGCCGCAGGCCGGACCGGACCAGACACACCCCCCCCTCGCCCTGCTCTGTACATACCTCACATCAGCTGCAGAGCGAAGGCAGACGGTGAGGGGGGCGAGAGACTCCACCTACAAAGGGCTAAAGGATGCGTGGGAATAACTGTGACACTCATCATCACTTGTATGAATGCTTGAAGCTTTCCCAGACTCGCACATTCAGTTGCAATAAGTCAGGCAGGCGTGTCTGAGGACCAGGTGAATGACAACTTCATTGTTTCTTTATTTTTCCTTATTTTGAGCCTGATGGGACCCGAAAGTCTCATTGCGGTGAGCGTAGCCTCCTCTGGACCGGGGCTGAAGCATGAGACGGTCCGGAGGACGTTTCATACCTGTGAGGACGCACCATCCAGAAAAATCTTGTTTTAAAAGAAAAAAGAAAAAAAGGTTTTCAAATGCATGCTTGGAAGAGAGAAGCACTGCAAGAATATTTTTTGAGAAATGTATTTTTTATTAGAGCTAACATCCTAGGTTGTAAATGTTAGATATTTAACATGTAACCCTGCGGGAGACGTCACCTTCAGGGAGTGTAAAAAGAGAAATATATCTGTTCATTGATCTGTTCCGAGAGGAGAGATCGTCATGCAAAACTCACTCTTTAACCAAATAAGTAGATGCCTTTAGAGACTCTTGACTGTGTGATATATATTGGAGCTTCTGGTATACACTCACACACAAATGCATTTAATTGCACCCAAGTGCAGACTGGCTACAGCTCATATAGAAACATAACTTATTTTACTCTGTATATATTTTAGAAATGTATAGTGTAAAACCAGTATTTTTCCCTTGTACTTTTGTCTAATGCACTGTTCATCCAAGATAGGATGTATGAAGCTTTGTGATGGGAGAAAGATCAGGTTTGAGTCATGATCCAGTCCACCTTAAACACCCCCTTTAGCTGCTGGGAAATTAAATGTAGCCCCATTTCCAAGCCAGCTCCAGCTGAGGCGGACGCGCATTCCTGTCATCAGCACCAGCTCGTCTTCAAGGCCCCCCCCCGCCCCCGGATGTGACTCAATGCTGCATTAAACTCTTTGCAGGACAGACTTTGAAGCATGTCATGGCACATTGTTACAGCCACTGTACTCATCCCTCAGCTTGTCTGGTACCATTTAAATGCTGTTAATTTAAGGATTTACTCAGTTTTGATGTAAAGCTGCATTACATTTCCTTCACATACCAGCCTTCTCTGGAAAATAAAAACCTAATCCTACTGACGTCTGAAGTTATTCGGGAGAGCGAGAAGCTGTGGCACAGTGAGGGATCTGGTCTAGGTGCAGATCCAATAATGTAACCACCAAGGTTACATTTTAGCCCCCATAAATTACAGGGCAGTCAAAGTCACTTAGAGTAAATTGAAATTTAATATCCAAAAGGCTTTTGGATATGAAATTTACAAAGACAAACAGGATGTCTTTGCAATAATTTGTGTTTAGACTTTTTAAACTACTCATTTTTATTTCAGTTTATGAAAATGTTTTCCTTCGTTGTTTAACTATAATAACCTTGGCCTCCACACAGGATGCAAGGTAGTAGTTTATTACATGTAAAGCACGAGATCAGAGTCAGAACATGGAAGTTTGGGGGAAAAAAAAAAAAGAAAATCAGGATGCCGTTGCGTTTACAGGTCAGAGTTCTGCTCGGATTTCTCAGATGATGTATTTGAAGCTGAAGGTGCTGTCGCAGGAGAGCCGCTTGCCTTTGCAGCGGCCGCACAGGTCCTGTCTGTGGGGTCGTTTGGGATCGACGTGCCGTTGCGTCAGGGCGCACGAGCAGCGGGCTTTGTTGCAAGTCTGAAACAAGAGCCCCCCCCCCTCCCCGTATGAGTGAGGTGACGAGCTTTAGGGTTTACTGAGCGATGGAGGCTTACGTGGCACGTGATGTCCTCGACGCGGTACGGGTTGAAGTCCTTCTGGCATTTCCTGCAGAACTGTTTGAAGTAAACCTGGAACGAGACTGTCAGGAACAAGCCTCCACAAGCATCAGCCTCAGTTAGGATGTTCTCACCTTGTTGGTGCCCTGAACGCACCACACGTAGGCGCTCTCCCATCGCAGGTTGCAGTCTCTGCAGTGGTAATATCCGTACTTCTGCTCCAGGAACTGAAACACACATTTCATCCTTCACAGCCGGACTTTCACATTTATGCTAAATAACTGCAGACTGAGCCGCGCGTGCGCCGTTTCACTCACCTGGAAGCGCACGCGCGCCTTGCTCTTGGACTCCTCGGCAGGCTGCGCTCCGTCGCTCTTCACCTGCGGCTTTGATTTCTGCTTATCGCTTTCAGGGACCTTCATCACGTCCCCGTCTTCACCGCCCCGGTGGTCTTCCTCCTCCCTGTCCTGGTCCCCCGCGGACTGGACCGGGTCACCGGGCGTCTCTGCGGTCTGCGCAGCCTCAGAAGACGCCTCTTTGTTGTCGTCATCGACCAGGAAGTAAGTGACGCTCCTGTAGGCGATAGGTGAATACACCGCGAGGGTCCGCGGGTAGCGCACCGCGCCGCCCGCCTTGGGGCTGTCCGCGCCGGGCGTCGCGGGCTCCGCCCTCCTTCTGCGCTGGGAGTCCCGCTTCAGGGCCTGGAGGGTCCGCGGGCCGATGGAGCACTGCACCGAGGCGTCCTTCTTCGGATTCACCTGCACCGCCACGTCCTTGGTGTTCGCCTTCCGGAGCCGCGGCGTGAGTTTGGGGTTGATCTGGGACAAGATGGACTTGAGCTGCGCGCGCTGGTGGTTGTTGAAGGCATCAGAAGTGTCTCCATACTGAGAGAAGTAACTTTTATATTTCCACCCCGTGTCTCTGGGCCTGGAGTACCTGCCCAGGTAAGGGTTGTAGGATGAGTAGAAGTAGCTGTCGACTGGTTCCTCACCGTACGTTGCCATGTTTGTTCAACCAACCCCGCAGGTCGCTGCAGCCGCTTATGTAGACTGCACACATGGACCACGTCATCAGGCCTGATCACGCTCAGGTGTGACACTTACAACTTTATTTATACAGCACTTTTAACCACCATAGTCGCACAAAGGGATGCACACAACTAAAATCAAGACGTTAGAAAAATAACTAAAATCAATCAAGCTTTATTGACACAAAGACGTCACGTAACATGGCACTGAGACTCCACGGGCCAATTACTATGGTAAGCCACGCCCCCTCCACTTACTGGGAAAAAAAAAATTGAGGAGGGGGTGAAATTGGGGGGGGGAAGGGAAAAAGGAAAAAAAAGGGGGAATAGAAGAGAGAAAAAAAGAAAAAAAAAAAAAAAAAAAAAAAAAAAAAAAAAAAAAAAAAAAAAAAAAAAAAAAAAGGAGAGAAAAAAAAAGGATGGCCCTCTAAAACAGGGGGTGGAAAAAAGGAAAAAAAAAAAGAAAAAAAGAAGGAGGGGGGGGTGGGGGGAAGAGGGGGGTAAAAAACAAGAAGATGACAAAAAAAAAAAAAAAAGAAAAAAAAAGAAGAAAAAAAATTAAAAAAAAAATAAAAAGACAAATAAAAAAATTTATTTATAGGGGGTAGAGTGAAGGAAAAAAAAAAAAACCACAGAAAGATAAAAAAAAAAAAAAAAAAAAAAAAAAAAAAAAAAAAAAAAAAAAACAAACAAAAATAAAAAAAAAATAAAAAGCTTTAGAAACCAAAAGTAAAAAAAAAAAAAAAAAAAAAAAAAAAAAAAAAAAAAAACACACCCACAACAAACAAAAAAAAACAACACAAACACAACACACACACAACCCCCCCCAAAAAAAAAAGCAAAACCGAGAAAAGAGGAAAGGGCAGGGGAGGCGAGGGGAAGAGGGGGGGGGGAAGAGGGGCGGGACAAACGCCCCAAAGAGGAAGAAAAAAAAGAAAAAAGAAAAAAAAAGAAAAAAAAAAAAAAAAAAAAAAAAAAAAAAAAAAAAAAAAAAAAAAAAAAAAAAAAAAAAAAAAAAAAAAAAAAAAAAAAAAAAAAAAAATAAAAAAAAAAAAAAAAAAAAAAAAAAAAAAAAAAAAAAAAAAAAAAGTGGTCAAGAGGGGGGAAGGGGAGGTTTGGAAAGGAGAAGGTGAAAAGAAAAAAAGAAAAAATAAAAAAGAAAAATAGGAGAGAAATACAAAAAGGAAGAAAAAAAGATAAAAAAGGGGAAAAAAAATTGAAAGAAAAAAACCCCAAGAATAAACGAAAGAAAAGAAGAAGAAAGCAAAAAACCAAAAAAAAAAAAGAAAGAGAAAAAAAAAAAAAAAAAAAATCAATTATAAAACCGTGCGGAAAGCACACTAGTGGCGGCGGACGGAGGAAAACAGCGCAAACTCTTTTCGATACATGAAAGAGTCCGTACGCACGTCCTGTTTTTGTTTATAAATCAGAATCAACTCTAAAGCTGGCATGAAGGAACGCCTTGCTCCGACATAAAAGGTCAAAGGTCAGGAAACACTGATAAATATTCATGACATCATTTCCATGACGGCTCGGGACGTAAAACGGTGAAAAGGCGGAATTTTTGAGACTACGAAAGTGAGATCCTGATAGCCCACGTAGCAAAACGTAAAATATTGTATTAGAGGCCAGGGCACGAACACCAGCGATGCAGAGAGGTAGAAAAAAGTGTTATCAGGACCAGACGATTTCCAGTGGACAATAAAGTGGAGACAGAACTAGAACCAGAGGAGGACACAGACACGCCAGAACCAAACGCGGATCTGAGGCGCCATGATTCAGATCATTTATTCCTTTTTTCCACCTTATAAAACAACATGTACAGACACTGAGATGTTTCTGACATCAGTTTGCTGTTAAATAATATTTCTTTCTAGTTCCTGGATGTTTCAGCTGGTCACTGGTGCTGCAGCTGTGGTTAGAGGGGGAGGCCGGTGACTCCCCAGCACCTTTGGCCCAGTTGTATCCACAGATGAACTCCTGTGTGCGGAGGCCATGGAGGCCATGGAGCTGGCAAAAATAAAGACCTTCTTTACAGAAATGAGCACAACACTAAAACTAGTATATAAATACATGAGATCTGCCTCTTGTGTTTCATGCATCTCTGATATGAGCTTCCCATGCGCCGTTTGCTCCTGCAGATGCGTCTTTACCATAGAGAGGTCTTTAGGCAGTGGATTGCTAGCCAGCCTTTATACATATATAATTATACATCAAAAACCACTGGAATTTCTGAACAGCTACAGGTGGGAAATTTCCTGATTGTCCCCAAACTAACGAGCACTTCTGCATGTCGATCTTGTAGTTTTTGTCATTTATGTAGAAGCTCATTTATACAAACATGTAGGCAGCAGACTGTCCGCCTTATTCAGCTGTGTGATTGGACTTCACAACATGTAAGTTTTTATTTCACAACAGACCATATTTTATATGTAGGACCAGAAGAGTCACTGAAAAAGCAATCCAGCATTTTGAAGATAATGTTATTTCACATTAATTGTGAAATAACAAGTGGGCAGAAGCTTTTCTAACTGACCCAGTCATTCTCTGAATCTGGCAGCACTGACTTTAGCTTAGCTTAGCATAGTTGCTGTAATCTGGTGGTTCCAACTAGCATCACTTGGCAAAAGTGAACTAATTAACTCAAGATTTTTTCCAATTACGTTTAGTGACCCGCACATTCTGATCGGGTACAAACGAGAATCTGATTTCACATCAGAGGACTGACTAGGCGGCATTCAATAGGGGAACTATGGCTGGATTTACACTGTCAGGTCTTGATTCCCAGAGCGGATTTGATGCCTAAATCCGATTTTTTAAATGTGTGGTTACACATATTTTATAATGTGACCCATATCGGATATCTCACGATTACACCATCCTGTCATTTGAAACACCTCGCATGCGTACCTAGTGTTTACTAAACTGAAGCGCTTGCATACAAACAGAAAAGAGGATGTACCAGACAGATACGATGATGGGAAATAGTTAGATTACTGATCTACAATGTAAAAAAATACAAGAAAATAAGCCACAAGATTTAGATACCAGTACTGTGGGCTTCAATCATCTCCTGTTGCTTTTTAAATTATGCCAAGAGCTAGCGCACTGGTGATTTCTTTAATTGTGTTCTGATTAATTTCCAAAATAAAGTTTTAGCATCTGAAATCAGATTTTTAAACATTTCTGATGGAGCTTGTAGAGTATTTGTGGCATCTTTTACTCCGACATCATTCTGTATGTTCTTGGTCTGCTCATGTTGTTGGCTGCGCGTCCTTTAAGATGTAACAGGAAGTGATGCGACCTCTGTGTGTTATCCTCAATGACAGTAAAACGAGTCAAGCTGAGCACGCTGGTCTTCCGTGGTCTTTCCCGTGAATTACAAAAGCCTCATGTATTCAACAGTGGCGACGAGTGAACCCATGTCGGATAGTGATTCTGAGGAGGCGGCGAGTGACGTTACACGGCAAGTCAGGATGGCTAGAATTGGATCTATTGACCCCTTCAACAGTGCGATGGATGACTGGGTTGAGTATACTGAGTGCATTTCCCAGTATTTCGTGGCAAAAGACATACAAGAAGACAAGCACGTCGCCGTTTTGCTTAGTGCAATGGGGGGTAAAGCATATGGCCTGTTGCGCAGCCTGACGGCACCGGCAAAGCCATCAGAAAAGACTTTTGTAGACTTGGTGAAAGTCATGAAAGAACATTTGTCGCCGAAGCCGCTACTGATTGCAAAGCGTTTCAGATTTCATAAGCGCAATCAGCACAAGGGGGAGTCTATTGTCAGTTATGTGGCTGAGTGAAAAAGACTGTCAGAACACTGTGAATTTGCGCAGGGACTGGATGATGCGCTGAGAGATCGCTTGGTATGCAGTATTCTGAATGAGGCCATACAGAAAAGACTGTTAACAGAAGCCAACCTCACCTACAAAAGGGCGGTTGAAATCGCAGTCTCCATGGAAACAGCAGCTAGAGATGCTATTGAACTGCAAACAGGAGTAAAGGCAATAAATGTGCATAAGATGGCGTCAGTCCCACAGGAAAGGGAGCACGAACTGTGTTACGGGTGTGGGCAGGGCTCTCATTCCCCTGACACAGTGTAGATTTAGGAATGAAGTTTGCGGACTTTGCAATAAGACTGGGCATATTCAGAGGGTTTGTTGCTCAGCTAAATCAAGAGCAGCCACAAATGAGAAGAAGACACGATGGAATGCACAAAAAAACAGGAAAGTGTGCAATGTAGAGGACGCTGCAAGCGGATCTGATGATGAAAGTGAATGTACCAATTGCTTAGATTTATACCATACAAAAGGTGGTGGCCGGGAAGCCATCCGGCTCACACCCCTGGTAAATGGCCAACGAGTTAAAATGGAACTGGACACCGGCTCGGCAGTGTCTGTGATGGCACACAGTGATTTTGTACGTTATTTTGGAGTCCAAAAGCTGAACTCGTCATCGGTCCTCCTAAAAACATATACAGGAGAGAAAGTCAAGTCCCGCTGGGTATTGCCAGTGGATGTACATCACAATGGCCAGCAATGCACATTGGACTTGTTTGTAGTAAAAAGGGGAGGACCAGCACTGTGGGGCCGAGACTGGCTGAGGAAGCTACAGCTTGATTGGAAGTCTATTAAAAGCCTGCAGGTGGCGCCAAACACCACTGACAAGTTCACAGAGGCCAAACTAGAGAAATAGAGATACGCCATTCGACAGAAGGTTGAAGCAGAGCTAGATCACCTGGAGGCTGATGGAATCCTGTCCAAGGTAGACTGGAGCCCGTGGGCCACTCCAGTTGTCCCAGTTGCAAAGAAGTCTGGGGCAGTGAGGGTGTGTAGGGACTTCAAAATCACCATTAATCCAGTGTTACAAGCAGAACAATATCCATTACCAAGGATTGAGGACATTTTTGCAAACCTGGCAGGGGGAAAACGGTTCACTAAGGTGGACCTGGCAGAAGCCTATCTACAAATGGAGATAGAGGAGGACTCCAAAATGTTCCTGACCATCAACACTCTGAAGGGCCTGTACCGTTACAATAGACTGGTTTTCGGGGTAGCCTCGGCCCCAGCTATCTGGCAGCGTGCCATGGATCAGGTGTTGCAGAGGATTCCAGGCACGCAGTGCTATTTAGATTACATCATCGTGACAGGGGCCAATGATGACGAACACCTGGAGAACCTCCAGAAGACACTTCAGCGACTTCAAGACTATGGGCTTCGGGCAAGGCGTGATAAATGTGAGTTTTTCAAAACATCCATCACATACTGTGGCCACACCATTGATGCGCAGGGCTTACATAAATGCAAAGAGAAAATCAGTGCTGTTATGGAGGCTCCTCAGCCACAGAATGTACAGCAGCTAAGGTCGTTCCTCGGATTCATCAACTATTATAACCGATTCATGCCCAACCTGTCTACTGTGCTCCATCCCTTAAATGAACTTCTACAGAGAGGACGGAAATGGGAATGGACCAAGGAATGCGAGCAGGCTTTTCAGAAAGTTAAAAACCTGGTGACATCAGAGACAGTGCTCACACCCTACGACCCATCCCTGCCTGTAAAGTTGGCATGTGACGCATCGCCGTATGGTATAGGAGCCGTTATGTCACACATTATGCGGGATGGTGCAGAGAGACCAATAGCGTTCGCCTCTCGCTCTCTGTCTCCAGCTGAGAAGAACTATTCACAAATAGACAAGGAGGCGCTGGGCCTGGTCTGGGGTGTAAAACGGTTTAACCAGTACCTATACGGCAGGGAGTTCACCCTAGTGACCGACCATCAACCACTGGTCTCAATATTCAATCCCCAGAAGGCAATCCCCGCGACGGCAGCTGCACGGATGCAACGCTGGGCCCTTTTTCTGGGTGGGCACCGGTACAAAATAGAATTCAAGAGAACACTGAACCACGCCAATGCAGACGGGTTATCCCGGTTGCCGCTCGACACAGCAACAGATACAAAGGGGGACAAAGAGCCACTGGAGATGTTCACAGCGGAGATGATTGAGAGAGAGACCCGAAAAGATGTGATTTTATCACAAGTATACAGAGCAACACAGACAGGCTGGACAGTTAATGACAGGCCCCTCCTAACTCCATATTTCCAACGCCAGGATGAGCTCACCATTGACTCTGGATGTCTTATGTGGAGAATGAGGATCATCATACCCACCAACCTCAGGTCCAGAGTGCTGGAAGAGTTACACAGTGGTCATCTGGGTGTGGTGAAAATGAAGGCACTTGCCAGGAGTTACGTTTGGTGGCCGGGGATTGACCAACAAATAGAGCAGCTTGCCACACGTTGCTCTGGGTGTCAGCGTGTACAGAATGAGCCAACAGTGGCACCACTCCATACGTGGGAATGGCCCACTTCGCCATGGCAACGGATCCACATTGATTTTGCTGGACCACTCATGGGAAACATGTTCTTGATGGTAGTTGACGCATGCTCAAGGTGGCCTGAAGTGTTTACCATGAAATCGACAACAACAACTCACACGATCAACATGCTGAGAAGCCTTTTTGCTAGAACTGGTGTCCCCGAACAGTTGGTGAGCGACAATGGTCCTCAATTCACGGCTAGTGAATTCCAGACGTTTCTGAAGCTAAATGGAATCCGCCACATAACATCTGCTTCCTACCATCCGGCTACAAATGGGCTTGCAGAGAGGTTTGTACAAACTCTGAAACAAGGTCTGCGAGCCATGGCTGAGGCCCCCATCTCTCTACAGCAGAAGTTGGCCAACTTCTTGTTTGCCTATCGTAACGCCACGCACGCCACAACCAACCGAACGCCTGCCATGTTGTTCCTGGGACATATGCTGCGCTCAAGACTGGACTTGCTGAAGCCAAACCTGCTACGGACAGTAATGGATCGTCAGGTCAAGCAGAGTCAAAGAGCCTACAGCAGAGTTAACTGGAAGTTGGCCAGACTGTGCTTGCCAGGGATTACCGTGGAGAACACAAATGGGTCCCTGGTATAATTAGAGAGAAACAAGGGCCCTTGTCCTACACTGTAGAGATAGCTCCAGGCACTATTTGGCGGCGCCACCTGGACCAACTGCGGGGGTCAGAACTGCGCACGACAGAAGAGAGTGTGGATCCTGCTCCTCCAGCTACTGCTGCTCAGGGAAACCCAAGTCTGCATACTTCCAGCGCCATCTTGGAGAGCATGAGCCCGCCTAAAGCTGCTGCTGCCCAGGGTAGCCTGGACCTGCTGAGTTCTGACAGTGACATGGGGTGGCAGCCAAGCCCTGGTCTACCTTCAACCCCATGCCAGGGTCTTCCTAGTGCCGGTGGAAGCCCAGGGGTCACACCTGTGAGACGTTATCCAATACGCACTCACAGACCTCCAAATAGACTGACCCTATGAGCAGGACATTGTTAAGTTGCTATCTTGTAAAAGATCGAGTTACATGTGTGTTTGGTAATTTAAGTTTCAGATTGCCAATGTTATACTGTTCGTAGTATTTGTTATCTAGAAGGGGAGGAGTTGTAGAGTATTTGTGGCATCTTTTACTCCGACATCATTCTGTATGTTCTTGGTCTGCTCATGTTGTTGGCTGCGCGTCCTTTAAGATGTAACAGGAAGTGATGCGACCTCTGTGTTATCCTCCATGACAGTAAATCGAGTCAAGCTGAGCACGCTGGTCTTCCGTGGTCTTTCCCGTGAATTATAAAAGCCTCACGTATTTAACAGAGCTCATCAATCGGGATGATGCGGCTTCATTCTGAACCAATATTTCACTGAACCTGGATGACCCACGGCATCTGGAGGTAAAAGAGTTTTGTGTGACGTGCGTAATGCGTAAAGGTGCTTCCCTGTACAACATGAAGGAGACATAATTCACATGTCTTGGCTGGAATTAGTCAGTGACTTCAGGTGTCACCTGCAGCGCCGTGCAAATGATGCCAGCACGCGCAAAGACGCACGGCTCTGTGGAGACTTCGTTCCAGTGACAGACTGTGTTTCTGCTTCCAGTCAGTGATCCTGAGATTCAGACATGAATCTAACATGTTTCAGACCAGTTACATTAATACGTGGAGGCAGATTATATTTCCCATTTCATTTTAGTAACATATTATTAAGTTGGTTTGCAAGGTTGTGGAGTCCGTCTCCTGTAAAAGCACCTAAAAAATCTGAATGCCGGGGGAGGGAGGTTTTGAAAGAATGGTGGGATGTTTTTTTTTGTTTTTTAATTTAAATTTAAATACGTCATTCATAGAATGGAAAAAAATGTCAGAATGATGAGACGTTTGCCATTTCGACTGTTGGGGATGTTGGAGTGGAGGAATGTGGGAATGGTGATTGCCTCCCACACCTTTCCTCCTCATCTCTCTTTCTCTGTCGGGCCTCCATTCTCGCATTTAACTACTGCTCACATCTTAATAGTGCTCCAAAATAAGCTAAGTTGTCGCAGATTTAATGACGTGTGGAACGCAATGTGTAAGAAGATCCGATCTGCCTGCTTACACTGCAGTTGCATTGTCACAGATTGATATCCGATTTATTTCCACATATGAATGAGGCCTGTATCTGATCTCAACAGATCCGAATGCATGCGTCTTTTTCCTGTTTACATGGTCAAAAAGCAGATCGGATCTGAGTCACATAAGAGCAAAAAATCGGAATTGGGTCACATTTCACTGACAGTGTAAATCCAGCCTATATGCCGCGGAAGTACAGGCCAACACAGACTGCGGTAAAGCTAGCCGGCATTGTCAAATCCACGGTTAAAGGGACTTGAGGCAAGATTAAGAAACAAAACTCGCGACTGCCGCTTCAAGCCGTCACGGGAGCACAAGCTGAAGCTATAATGTTGTTTACTCACCTTTTTCTCCGTAGTTACACTTTTTAGTGTCTTTCAGTTGATCTGGATCGTTTGCTGACGGCAGAATAATCCATAACAATCGCTTACAGTGTTTGAATTTACCGCGACCGGCTTCGTCCTATATCAAAACAGCGGATGTAGCGTCATGTGACGTCACGTCCGCATGGCAGAGCTGGAAAACTATAATGTTGTTTACTATGCTTTTTCTTCGTAGTTACAATTTTTAGTGATCTTTCAGTTGATCTAGATCGTATTCTGACGGCAGAATAATCCATAACTATCGCTTACAGTGTTTTTATTTAACGCGACCGTCTTTTTCCTGCATCAAAACTGTGGATGTAGCGTCATTTGACGTCACGTCCGCAGGGCAGCGCGGGAAATTCGGACACCGAATTGCAGCGCATTTTGCAGCACACAGCCTGTTCAAGGCAACGGAGAGAAACATGGGTGGAAACGTTCTTTTTGGTATTTAGCGCTTCATCACCCATTAGTATGTAAAAAAAGGCACATGCATGTTTGTTTTTTTAAAAAATTCCTGCCTCAAGTCCCTTTAAGTGAACCGTCATTTATCAGCCGACGCTCGCAGTTAAAGTTTGATTGCGCAAAACACTAGATATTACGGTACTGCTGCAGCAGCAGGGACGTGCACAGGGCATGGCTCAGGTTGCCCGGGCAACTGCCCGTTTGCCCTCCTTGGCTAAAATTCCCCCTCACAGGAAAAACGGATTGAGGAAAATAATTTGAACTAGTTTTTTTTTTTTTTTTTTTCCTAAAGTGCCCTAAGTGCAGAATTTCACTTGAATAAAACCTCTATAATATATTCCAAATAAATACTCGGGAAGAGAGTAAGTTGTGAGAGTTAGGGTTCAAGTTTACAGCTGTTTGTGATGCACGTCACAGGCTGGACAGGAGCGCGCTCGTCGTGCTGTGGAGAACTGACCATCAGGAGCACTGAACTGGCTGCTGCTGGGTGATGCAAACGGTCAGGTCGCGCTGGATATTTGAATAAACAATCCGCCAAGAGGCTCACGAGGGCATCTACCCCGCAGAAGCTCAAACGATGGGCAAAAACAAGCACACCCTCCTCTTAAAGGCTGTCTGTGACTACGCTCAGCTGCAGATGCGCACAAAAAACTTCTTTCAAAAAAGAAAGAAGCACAGGTCAGAGATGCAGAAAACTTCTGTAAGATAACCGACATGTTTGTCAGTGAAGGAGCAGGTGAGACAGTAGATCATCCAGCACCACCAGCTTAATAACGAGAAGCCGATGGCTAAAACTAACTTGATAAAACAAAAGTTTAAAGTTGCAACAAAGGATATTGCAAATTTTAGAAGATGGTTAACTACATAAAAGCAAGAGAATTCATTATATGAATGCTGAGTTCTTTAGACTGTGATATTTTATTTAAAATCCCATTAAGATTCAGAACATTTGTTGTTGAACATCGCCAATGCATATAAGAATAGCTGAATCTGAATAGCTGGAAGTTCTGGGTGGCTTGTGGATCTTTCTTTACAAAGATCGAGAAGAACCAGCACAAGAGCAGCGGTGAGGAATCAGAGCAGGAGCCTTCAAGTGCAATTTAAATACAAACCAAACATGCAGGTGATGCTTTTAGAATAATTTATGTTTTACTTATGATGATCGGTATGCAATTAACTTTACTAGTGTTGTCTCTGCTTGTCCTGAGTCCTCCAGGATTCAGGACAAAGAGAGACGCTGAAGGAGGCAACAAAGTTCATCACGTGGCTGGTTGAAAAGCAGCAAGCCGGCAGGTGAAAGACATGAAAAAATGTCAGTAGATTAGATAGTGTCCTTATTTGTGGACTTTTTCCATTTTAATCCTCTAATTGGAAATGTACACTTTAGATGAGGTGCAACAAGTCTCGGCTGGAGAGGAGCAAGACAGCCACATGGAAGGCCAGATGGCTGATTATATGCAAAATGACACTAAAAGTATATTTTAAAGACCTTTTGAAAAAAATTCTGTAAAACCAGAACAACATGCAAGTGCTTCTTCCAGAACTTTTAATAACATGAGAATAATGTGTGATTCATTGTTCAAAGATTTATTGTTTTTAAGTTTACAGTTAAAGACACATTCTCTGATGGGATCAGGTCTGCCCTTTTTTAGGTTTGAGCAACTGCCCTTAAAAAATCCTGAGCTCGTCTCTGGGGAGCAGAATGGATTCAAAGGACTTTCTCCTCCGCAAGTGCAGCTGTGTTCATGTTCATGCAAAAGTTTTTATTAGTTTTTTATTCAAATCTACCTCAGATGTCTCCGTAGTTAAACAATAATCATTTTACTGAACTGTTTACAAACAATAGGTCCCTTTGAAGAGAACCTCCCTGCTCAAACAGATTTTTGGAAAATTGTTAAGGGAAAACTCTAACAGGTGACAAAAAAACTCTCTGGATTCTTGTTGCAGGCCACCTGAAGTACCACCACTGTGAAAATGAAAACAATTTACTGTACAGGTTTTTTTTTTGTTGTTTTTTTTTTTAAGAGAGAGAGAAAAGACTGAATTATGCTTATATGCCCATCTACTTACTGTACACGGTACAGTCTGACAATGCCGGCTAGCTTTTCCGCAGTAATCACAGGAAGCACCGCGGATGGGTCATTTGAGTCCCCATGACATAGTATGCCATATTTTGTGTAAAAAAGGGATAATGTTCACTTCCAAAAGCTTTTCTCACATTTTTAAGCTCCCTTTATGATAGAATACAATAATATAAATGCAGGATCAACACAATTTAAAATATTTATCTTTATTTTAGCACAACCATGCAAAATGCCATGTCCCCACTCATATTTGATCATTTCAAGCGACAATTATAAGTGATAGAAAGCTGAAAAAAGTCCACATTTTTCATTTCTTTTGTATAGCTTCATTTACAATGATTTTACTGAATAATATTTTTTGTTACTATTACTTTTTTTTTTTGTGCCTTATTTTTAAAAATATTTTCTGTCCCTAAGTTGACCGTCCCCCCTGTTACTCTGATGTAAAGTGCCCTGACCACACCCCCTAAGTCCTCATTTAGTCATATGACACAGGAAGTAGCTAACACTTTTGGAGGGTAAATCAAACACATGTATGCACATAAGTATTATACTTTTTTGAAAACATTTTCTCAGTGTTTTGGAGTGCTTGGCTGATGTTGCCACATCAGCATGACATGTCCACCCTGTTACCATTATTTAGGGAGGACAGCAACATTTTTTCGTCATTTTGAAAATATGGTTTAAAAATATGTATTAAAAAAAAAAAAGCTAACTTCTCTTTCATCACATGAGCAGTAATCGCTGATGTTGGTAGAAAATGTCCCCCCTGTTACTATTTTGTATTGTAGCTGGGGTTGACACACAGTAACAGGGTGGACTAACAATGCGATAAAACATTTCATAAGCAAATGATGGTTTTTATTATTATTGATTATGAATTGAGGTATATATATATATATTTTTTTTAAATTTAAAATGCCATTCTTTTATTGGTCAAGAAATGGTACACTTCCCTTTTAAAAGGCTGAATTCATTATAGTCACTTAAATAACAATAAACTGAAAAACATGTATATAATATAACATATAACTCCTCATTTGAGTAGGACTGGTTTTAGTGTATAGTTAGCAAATACATGAAATGTAGTTACATGGCATCCTTGCTAACAGCATGAGGACACAGAGCACATTCTAGTGATTCGCCCAAATGTGTATTTAAAAAAACAAAAAAATGATAACTAACATTTAATTAAGTAAAGGACTGTGTATTGAGATGGACCGCTTCATTCACAGCCCCCAAACTACCAAATATAAGGAAAACTAAATGAGAGAACTTACTTTTGGTCTTCCCATGGCCTTCAGGAGATATGGCTGATACAACTTCCTGATGAGCATGTGGCATGTTCCAGATTAATCAGATGGGGTTCAGTGTTAGAGTAACAGGACTGAGTGAAAACCTAGGGACACAACTAAAATGTGTATTTTCTACAAAAAAAGTTACTTTTTAATATATATATATATATTGTGAAGCATAGATGGGATATAGAGCAACACAAAAATGCAAAAAAAAATTTTTCTTTAAGATTTTATAAATTATATTTCATTATAAAGTGCAAAATTAAAGGGTGGGGACAAGTGAAAACACTGTTTTTTCAGTGTTCAGCATAGTTTTTTTTTTTATCAATCCTGCCTATCATATATCTTAAATTTGAACTTAGATCATTGTGCAGGACATTTTGCTTTATAAGAAATTGTATTTGATGGTTAATTTTCATGCACATTTATACATATTATTGCCTGGGGACGCAAATTGCACTCATTCGGTGGAATGGCCCAGCAGCTTCACCATGTTGAGCTCCGGGAGGATCCATCCCTCCACCAGACCTGTTTTACTAAGTTTCAGCCTAAAACGGCACCCTAACAGCCCCCCGTCCCTCCAGACCAGCTCTGATGAGGCTTCAGCCAGCAGCTGAGGGATCACCTGAAATTCCAGATGCATCTCAAACCCGGCATTCTTCTTTTGTCCTCTGTTTCCTCAGATGTATTCAAGGATACAGAGCACACTACACTCAAAAAAATAATTAATTGGATTAATGTAATTTAATCATGCCGCCTAAATTCCACCTTAACAAACGATCTAGGTTCCATGTAAGTTAAGTTAATCTGTCTTGATTGTGTTATCTGAACATCAAATTCATTTGATGGTGCTACACCATGTGAACATGTACATTAAATTAATTTGCTTTTTATTGAATTAAAATATTTGCGCTCCCTCAGTTTAATGAAACTAATTTACATTTATCAAACTTTTAGATTTAACAAAATTCTGCAATATTGTCTTGACTACACACAAAAAATGTTGAACACAATTCGATCATGGCACATATTTCCACATAACTTGATCATGGCGGGTGAACACATTTGACAATTTTCCTTAAATTGCATTTCAGAATACAAATAGCGCATCGGTCAAATCAGCTGTTTTCTAGCAACAATATTTACCATTTATTCACCTGCATCACTCTGCTGTAGGAAGAATGCGATCCCTTCAGTAGTTTTTCATGTGTGCAGGACCAGGAGAAAACCTGGTACTTAGAGGTACCCATCATCATCGTCATCGCCGATGGCCTCCTAAGATATTTACCTGCATAACACCTCTGTTAAAACACCTGGAAAACTGCTCAGCGTCACTTTTACTTTCAAGTGTAGGACAGTTCCTCATCACACATTACTTCACTCTTCCCTAGTAAACTTTATCAGAACTGGTTTCCTCTCAGGAAAATCTTCCTCTCCATGTAAAATCCTGGAGTGTCAGGAAGTGGGCAGGACGTCCATCCATCCTCAGGCTCCTCCTTCACCTCCTCTGGTGGAGACCACATCATCACATGCTGCGTTCCATTTCAACTCGGAAGTCGGAAATTCCCAGTTCCGAGTAGGAAGTTTCAACTGGAACGCCCCCCTGAAGTCGGATTTCCCACTCGGAAAGTCGGACAACTCTCGCAGCTCCGAGTTCAGATTTAAAGATGGCCGCGCCCTGTGTTAGCAGTTTTAGAAGCTTCTGTAATGTTACATTTATTCACACTTCTTACTTATATTTTGATGCATAAATAAATCGTACACGTAGTATTGGTTTATACAGATGTAGGTGGAAGCTGCTGTAGTGTAATTCACATTATTCATGTCGTATATGTGAACTACAACACCAGCTGTGCCAACAACGGCTAATAACAATAGCCTTAGCAAATATGTTGTTTAGCTAGGCTGCTAACTGGTTTTCCGGCCAGTGAGCTGGAACGCAAGTTGGTCGGGTGTGACGTCACCCCCCAGTTCCCACTTCCCAGTTCCGAGGAAAATGGAACGCAGCAACAGCTCCTGATTGGACCTCCATGTGGACTGAAGGAGCAGCTGCATCCAGCCGAGTCTCTTCTTTTTTAAAAGTTTAAGTCAAAATTCCATTTACATTAATCTGAAAGCTGAAGTTGTTTATATTTACTAAACATGTGATCACCTTCTAAAAGAATCTGCTGATCAATATTTCACAGAACAGAGAAGTTTACATTTTAATAATTTTTATTGACTCCAACATCCGTTGTATTTATAGAGCCCTTTAAAATCAGCACATGGTGACTAAAGAGCTGCACAAGAAAAAAAAAACAATAAAAACAAATGAGACAAAACTTTGATTAAAGGGAAAGTTAAATTCACAACATTAAAAGGAAAATTCATATAAATAATGATTGTTGAACATGTTCAGTCTGAACTCTGTGTCTCTTTGTTAACGTGAGGATTTCTGCATGTTCAGTCTCTTTGTGTCTGTTGCTTCATACAGTCACAGCTTCATGTGTGCAGCTCATCTTCATCATCATCTCTGCTGGGTTTAGGATAATCTTAATCGTCTCTGCTAGGTTGAGGATGCTCATCTTCATTGTCTCCGCTGGGTTGGATCTGTCCTTTAAGCTGTGTCTCATGTTGCATCTGCACACTGCGGAGTGCGGATTCGTCGGCTGCATGCGTACAGCGGCGCGTTTACTGTCCAGTTTCAAAAATGTCTGAAGGAGCCTCTGAATCCAGCCTCCAAACCCGCACTCCGTTTGGCCTGAAACGAAGGATCCATGCGACGTATCCTTCGTGGCCTCGCCTGTCCCAGAATTCATTGCGCTCAAGATGTGAGGGAATAAACAGCAGAGCTACAAGTGTAATATTTGGATAGATTCGTGGATTTTTAGGCATTAGATGAAGTATTACACATTAGAAACAGTCTCTGTGGAAAATAAAAAAATTCGGGGACAAGCTTAAACAAAGGGGTTTTGTCTCAGAAATGCGTTTGTTTGACATTATTCAGGTGTTAGCGAGCGGTTAACGGGGTGTAACGTTCCGGTAACGACAGATACATGAAAAGGACTAAAATGCCCGGCTATGTTTAGTTTGTACAACTAATCTGAAGGAATAAGTGGAAAGAAAGCCGTCAGTAGACAGCTGTGGAGTCTGCGGTTGCTAAGCAACGGGACTGGAGCACGATGGGAAATGTCCCATTTCAGCAGCCGACTCAGAAGGCTGCTTCGGAGCGCACGGACTTCGTAGCCTACGTAGTCTGCGCACTTCGCAGTGTGCAGGCTGCAACATGAGACACAGCTTTGAGTCCTGCTGCAGGTTCGGTGCAGGAGCGTCTTCAGGGGACGGCGCTGCTGCTGAAGCTTCCTGGGATGCGATGACGTCACCATCAGCAGATCAGAGGAAACTGCAAATGGAATAAAAGATGTAAATTCTCACGGTTTATAAAAACAGGAGTTTACAAAGTTTTCACCAGCATGTTGATTTTAACTTCAGTCCAACTTTATTTCAGTTTGATGTCTTTTGTTATTTAAACTTTAAGGTTTTATCTGACCTGGAAACCTGAAACGACCTGAAATTAAAACCAGTCATGAATATTTTCTGTAACGGCACAGTCATTTACAGTTGCCCTCAAAATTATTCAATTAAAAGAAAAGACTAAATTCACAACAGTAATTCAAATAACAAGAAACTAAAGAAACTAATAAATAAAAATTTACAAAATTATAATTTCGTGATAAAAAATATTGCTTTTGAGATGTGGTTGGAAATAATATTAAGAAAAAAAACTGTCCGAGACACATTACAGCATGAGCAGTGGACCAACATACCTGCCAACAGGTGCAGACGTCTGATTGGACGTCACAGAAAACACCTGATTGCAGTGATTGTCTAAAGTGTTGCTCAACAACATTTTAGCTTTGGAGCCCCGTCATGCTTGTTTACTTGTTTTATTTTGTGTGTGTTTGTTTAATATTTTTTTAAACTACAACTAAAAATCAATGTCATGATTTTCATGAAAGTTTTTATTTATTATTACTTTTGTTAATTTCATCTTATTTCACTGAAAGATGATTTTTTTTTTCCTTTTTTAATTGGATGGTATGAATAATTTTGATGACTGTATATACAGTATATAATGTCTTACTTCCTATTCTTCCTTCGTCTCTCTCGTCCCGTCATCAGCAGCTCTCATCCAGCTGGAGGTTGTCATTGCCATGGAAACGGCGGATGTTAGGCAGGAAAATTGGGTCTCAGTCAGGAGTCAGACGACTTTCTGTCCTCAAAGTAGACGATTGTTGGACACTTTCATCAAAAACTCCCCGTTTTCACACCTGGTGTGAATCCTGGTTCCACTTTCTGTCATGTAGACGGATGCAGACGAGACGGGTGGAACCAGGACTCACATCTGGCTGTGGAACCGTCCTCTGGGCCACCAACTCAAGTCTGGAGGACGTCAGCTCAGAATCAGGACCTAAAATCCAAACCAGTCATGAACATTTTCTATGATGTCACAAAGTCTTTTATATCCAGGATATGATGTCATCTTCTGCTCATCGTGGTCTTACTTCCTGTCCTTGCTTAGTCTCTCTTGTCCTGTAATCAGCAGCTCTCATCTGGTTGGAGGTTGTCATCGCCATGGAAACCTTGGATGCCAGGACTCACATCCGTGGAATAACGTCTGGTCCTCTGGATCGGGTCTGGTGCAGCATCTGGGTCTTCCTACGAAACTCACAACACATTGTTAAATTCTGCCTGACGTCACCTCGCTTCTCAGGCCCCGACACTCCTGCCTGACTTAAATATGACATCATCATCAACATCTGGTGGGTAAATGAAGAGAAGCCGCTACCTGAGGCATGAACTCTCCTGCCAGACTCAGAAGGTTCAACATGTCAAAGTTACAGAAATACAAAGAAATGAAGAATCTGTTTCCAGATGGGAACGCCGGCATCTGGAAAGCAGCGTTCAGCGACCTCCTGTTGTTGAGTTGAGGTGTGTGTGACCTCTGCAGCCGTCAGGAGCTGACATGCTCAGTCAGAGTCGCTGTCGTCCCACCTCGCTTTCTGACCGACAGGTCAACGCAGAGGCCGGAGGATGAGGGAGTCGGCTCTGGAGAAGACTGCTCCTCTCCAGGGCTTTCCTCCAAACTCCCCCTCTTCACAGGGGGCCGATCCCCGTCGCTTCCCTCCCGGCTCCTCTTCCCGGAGGCGCTCGGGCTGGAAGCGGAGGAATCGGAGTCCTCTGCGAAGCTCTGCTGCAGATCCCAAAGGCCGAACGGAGAGAGAGCGCGTGGGTAGACCACAAACTCTGGCTGAGGGACGTCTCCCGCTGAGGGTGTGACGGGAGGAGGAGGAACCCAGATTTGAGGAACAAAGTCCTGGTCGTCGCCTTCCTCAGAGACCATGCTCTCGTACCCCGACTCCGAGATGAGGGAGTCCCAGACCAGGTCACCCTCCCAGTCTGAAGCCTCCTCCGCCTCCTCCTCTACCTCAGATGCATCACTATCTGAGGGTAAAGGAATGAAGTCAGCGGCAGGAAAGTCTCTGTTCCCTAAGTCAGGACGAGGACCAGGACCAGCAAATGCCTCTCTCTCCTCCACCTCCTCCTCCTCCACATCAGACTCCTCACCAAAGGGAGCGGGGACGTCCCCACCCGCAGGAACCACCGCCCACCGAGCAACCTGAGGAAGAGGAACCGCGTTACCTTCATCTCCCTCGATGTGCAGCGCAGGAGCTCCGCGTCCCAACATGTCTGCAAAGAACCAAGTTTAAACACGTCATTTCCCGCACATTAAAGCTTTTAACGTTGCAGTGGTTCAAACTGGAAAGCGCTTTGAAAAGTGCTTCATAAATAAAGATTGATTGGTTGATTAAAAGTCAAATATTGTTTCACAAAAACTAAAAATGCAAATATTAGCAGCTCTGCGAGTTCAGCTGAAAAAGCAAAATCACAAGCATCACTTATAATTAATAAAGCTATTTCACATCAGACACAGCCAAGTTCATGACAATTATTATGATCTAAAATACTTCATCCCAGACGGACTTCCTAAAATCACAGCTGCTATAACTATAAATGCAATTACAAGCTTTATTCACCTGAAATGTAGAATTTCTCTAATGCAGACCCACAACCAGCCACCAGTTCATCATGAAGTATCAACACAATGTCATGTACTAGTTTACAGTAATACTGCAGTTTTACTGCATGATCCACAGTTAAATCATTCTTTTACTGTGAAAGGATAATCCATTTAGGGAAAACAGCTCATTTCATGTTTACACTTTCACCACCACTACTTCAAAACAGTCCTGTAGCCAATGACATTTCTCTCACACATAAAAGTATTTTTCATTACATTTTAATATTTTTGAATCATAAGCAGAGCAGAAACAGCCTGAGTAACAGCATAACAGACGGGACATTTGCAAATCAAAGTGCATGCAGGACACAGCGGTGAGAGACAGCGTGACCTTGGTGCTGACGTGGAGACTTCACAGCGGGGGTGTCCAGGTCCGGTCCTCCAGACCAGAGCTCTCCTGCTACTTTTAGATGCATCCCTTCTCCAACACACCTGAACTCCCTCATGCACACCTCATTCAGAGACACATCTGATCCAGGTGTGTTAAAGCTGCAGGAGCGCTCTGGAGGACTGGACTGAATTGTGCTTCCAAACTTTATGTTACCAAGACTAATTGAATTGTTTCTACACTCAAAAAGGTCAACTAAAGCACTTGCTTGGTCAATTAAATAGAAATTTGTTCATTCAACATACAAATTGTCTTCATGTTGTCAAATTATCTCTTGTTGGTTTAACGTGAAACTAAGAAAAGTTGGATGAACAAGATTTGCCTTCTTCAGTCCAATGAAGGTTATACTTCAAATCAACAACTCAATGTAATGGGCTCTATGCACGACTCCACTACTTCCTGAACTTACGGTAGCTTCTCTGTTTCCTGTCTTTCATTAGTGGACGAACTGATTAATCCAGGTGTATCTGATCTCAGTAACTGGCCAGACACACCTGGACTAATCAGTTCGTCCAGTCATCGTCCAGTAGTCGTGCATCAAGGTTGTTAAAGTTAACTAAAACTAACAAAAAAAAAAGGAAATCTAAAATTGAAAAAAGATTTTCGTTAACTGAAATAAAATGAAAAAATGACAGTTTTTTTCAAAACAATAACTAACTGAAACTGTATCGTTTCTTCACAAAACTGACTAAAACTAACAAAAATTATTGCAAAAATATCCTTAGTTTTAATCTTTGTATATTAATATAATCCATCAGCCTTTTGGGTTGATATGAAATCTATTTCTATTTAATCTATTTACTTTGCTCTGCTGGTTTTACTCCGAGTGACTATCTGATGATTTTCAATGTCACCCCAGACAAAACACTGAAACTAATAAAAACTAGTAAATCTGCTCAAAAAACAAACAAACAAACAAACATTCAAAAAAAAAAAACTAGCAAAAAGTAAATGAACTGAAAAACAAAAAGTCAAGACGAAATAAAGCCTGAAACTAATTAAAAATCCAAAACTATTATAACCTTGTCGTGCCTACAACCCATGGGTCCTGTAATGGGTTTATTTGAATACTTCCAATCATGCTTTGTGGCTCCCCCGTTCCACTCTGCACTCTAAGTTAAATGTATATGTGATCTCTTAAGGTTTTCTCCTGGTATGTGCTAAATGTAAACCTGCTAAAAAGGCTACAATCATGTTACGTGGAAATATGGTTCATGATTGAATTGTGTTCAACAAACAATTTTTTTTTTTTGTGTAGTCAAGAAGACAACAATGCTGAATCTTGTTGAATCTAAATGTTTAATGAATATGTACTCAATGTAAATTAGTTTCACTAGACTGAGGAAGTGTAAATAATTTAATTAAGTAAAAAGCAAATCCCCTTTTTCTTTCTAAAACATTCAACACCACAATTTATGCTGTCTTACCCAAAACACCACCTGACCTTCCACCACTGAATTTCCAAGGAATTTTAATTTGCACAAAGCAATTACGCCCAAACTTCAAACTTTGTAGCAGAAAAATGATAGCTGGCTAAACAGCCGAATAAACGCTTGTATTTCAGCAGGCCTTCCGTGCGAGGGCCTAATTAGTTCAATAAAGAACCGTTTTATAAAATAAACCACTGTTGCAAAAGTAAACACAATTAGCTTACTTACCCTCCCCGAAGGAGCCGCGGTCGGATGACATACTTTCTCCAGCAGGTCCTTTCTCCGGTTCAGCAACTCTTGCAACAGGTCCGGTAGGTTGTCTCCTCCTTCTCTGATATCAGCGCTCTTAAGTGCTCAGCTGCAGGTCGCTTGCTATGCAAGTGAGAAAAGGGGACAATCAGAGGCTGTGCGTGCGTTATATACGCAGCTGGAACGCAACACTTTCCGCTTCCATGACATTTTCCCCGTTTAAATGACACTTTACTTTTTTTTTTTCTTCATGATTCACAATAAACAAGTGACAATCTTAGAAGAGAAAACAAAAATGAACAAAATAATACCTCCTGGAAATCACAATAATTTCCATTAGCATGCTAAAAATATTAGCTTTTACGTGCATTCCGGTTAGAGTGGGAAAATTATTATATTATATTGTTAATTATGTCCTTATATAGAGTAATTGGGCGGTATTTATGCAGATTTGCAATTCTTGTGAATGGACATAGATGGAAGCATCATGTTTGATCACTTACGCAGTTATCTGAAGTTGACAATGTTTGTTGAATCTGACGTGGTGCACTAGTAGGAGCCCATGGTAGGAGAAAAAGTAAGAGAAAGATACAAAAAAAAATACAAACATGTTGTTGCATGAGGCCCATTCTTTGTAAATAGACCCGACGTCACACAACTTCCTTTTTGAAGCTAAGCAGGATATCGCTACATCCGGTTACTGGCTTTTAAAGGAGTGATGACATAGCAGTTAAAAACTAGTTTAGGTTGTTGGCATTACTTTATATGTAAATACTCCAAAGAAAAAAACGGCATTTTTTACAGCGGAGTATTGTTTTGAAACGCCAGACCTCACTTCCTCAGTAATACAGTTGGGTCCGGTGATGATATGGAGCTTTACCCGGAGACCACGTTGACTTCATTTTGATTGGCTACACCTTATTTGGCTATGACCTTATTTGGAGAATCTAGGTCAAGCTGCGGTCGGAGTTTGCTAAAGGCTAACTGCTAGCAACATGAGCACTTCAGACAGTGAGCTACGTTTATCAGACCAGACAGCATTTAGAAAATAAATGAACTTACAGGTAATGACAAGGTTGTGGCCCCCTCCCTCAGTGTTGCTGCAGAAGTTTGCTTTTAAATCCATTTGTTTGAAAATCCAGACCTGACTGCACAGAAGTTACTACTAGCTCCATACATGCAGCTGAATCAGACAGGGAGGGGAGGGGGGAGCGGACGGTGCATAAACTGTTAGGAGAGAGAGAGAGGGGGGGCGCTGTTTACTTGATAGTGTGCTCTTATTGGAGCAATTAAATTACGTAGAATGATAGAACTACGTAGAATGATAGAACTACGTAGAATGATAGAACTACGTAGAATGATGGAACTACGTAGAATGATAGAACTACGTAGAATGATAGAACTACGTAGAATGATGGAACTACGTAGAATGATAGAACTACGTAGAATGATAGAACTACGTAGAATGATAGGCTGCTGTCTGATTCAACTGTTTCTGAGCAGAGAGACAAAGCTGACAGACCATAAACAGGAACTTTGATTCTCACTCTGACATTCACATGACCTCATCAGTGCACAACAGATCATATTATACACCCAAAACCCCAGAAAAGTGAAATTTGATGTCATGGCACCTGAAAATTCAGGAATTCAAGACATCGTTCACTGAAACTCAGCGCATTTTCATGAGGTAAGTATTTTGAGACAACAATATTTAACGTGCCGCATTGACTATCTTTATTTTCCCTATCGGTGGCTATCATTGCCGTTAAAGGTTGAATATGGAATACGGACAGAACAGCGACATCACGTGTGTCTAGGTTGTAGTTGCAACGGCAGAAAAACAACTCCAGCTGCTGGGATGCCAGGCTCGCTGCCGATACGCAAGCGACCAACAGTCCGCAGCATGTCCAACAAGTAACGCAGAGGAGTTTATAACCGACAGCTAACGTTAGCCACGTTAGCAAACAAGCTAGCTTACCGATCCAGGAGGAAAGTCGCCATTTCCGTGTTTTGACTCCGTGGAAAACGTTTATGTGGTCCATTTAGTGAAGTCTTCACCTAAATTTACTCCAGGTTTTGCTCTTCTCAGGTCACTCCTCCTCAGAAACAGAAAACAATATCTCCAGGGCTCTGAAGCAGCTGCTTCATCTCCACGGTTTTCCCCTGTACAAGCCTGACTATGACCAAAATATTGTTTCCACACAGAGATCGTATTTGGCAACCTGCAATGGCGGCGTGTATTGGCTTATAGACGTAAATAAAATGCCATTATCGAACCTGTAAAAAAAATATTTTATAATTATTATTAGGCTAAATATAATTTTTCTGGGAAATGTACTTTCATTCTGTACACCCCCAAACGACCTGTGGAGGTTTTTTTTTTTTTTTTTTAAATATAGCTTTTAATAAAAATGTTCCATATTCAACCTTTAAGTAGATGCCAGATGATCTGAAAGTAACATGGAATATGTAAGCTAACAAGCAGTAGCTTCAGCTACATGCTAAATCATAGGGCAACGCAGCCAGGCCGTAATATCACGTCAGTTTACCGACAGGCCGCATAGCCTACCTCTCAGATATCTGTTGTCGATGTAATTAGGCCCCAGCACCGAAGGCGGTGCGAAGGCCTATTGTAATGCAAGCATTTCTTCTTACTCTTATTCTCCCGTCAAATGAATTGCATTTTTGGGGGCCTGAACATACTCGAAAAGTCACCAAATTTTGGCTACCCTCCCAATTAAAATTGAAAAATTTCATAATTTGGCGTTTTCGTGACCGCTCGGGCGAACCTGAGCTCTAGCGCCACCTTTTGCAAGACCCCCAGAACTGCATGTCACCGATCTGTACAAAACTCGGTACACTTGTTGTTCTACATGTCAGGGCGGACAAAAAAGCCTCAACCTTGTGGTGAAAAATCAACAGGAAGTCGGCCATTTTGGGTCAAAGTCGCCATTTTGGCGTTTCACTCACGTCGCATTTGCGTTAACTCGCCAGAAACCGCAAATGGTACGGTCACCCCAATGGTCTCTTTTTGTTCAGAAGGCATGTGACATATCTAGTTGTGCTCTGCATTAAGAAATCTGTAAGCGTGTGGAGGGGGCGGAGACTCAAAGTTGGCCTTCTCGCCATGACACACGAAACTGATATAACTCTGGCAGAAAACCAGATATCTGCACCAAAATTGCTATGTATGATGCCGGCCAGATGCTGAACACACCTACATGACCACGTCCGGTTTTCACCTTAGCCCCGCCCCCTGAGGACAGAAAGTGTCATTTTTTAGTGTTTGGGGTCCAGAACTTCGATTAAGCTGATGGATTTGAAAATGCTTCCAAACGTGTCAAACCCTTCCATGATGCCACAATAAAAAACTCAAGTCGATACGCCAAACGTAACCATGGCGAATATCAGCCCAACGCCATGGTAACAGGAAGTACATGGAAATGACACAAAGAAAGGACCGATCTCCACCAAACTTGTTACAGATTAGGGCTTTGACTTTTGATCAGAAATCCAATTCAAAGTTTGTTTGCTTTTTCATAACGAAGTTCGAATATATTCGAACATTTATTAATAATGATTGAACCATTAAATTTGCATTGGCATTTTATTCATAATTAAATAAATAAATAAATACCAAAATAAATAGGTGTTCCACAATATAAATATATATACAAAATGCACAAAATAATTGTTTCCATATTTATTTATTTAGTCAGTTATATGTTTAGTTATATATTTATTTATTAAGTTATTTATTTATCTATTAGGTTAGTTATTCATTTTTATTTAGTGATATATTTATTTATTATGTTATTTATTTATT